>WEIV01025095.1:105233-117771 GCA_013390005.1 Calyptomena viridis | reverse complement strand
CCGGGCGGGGGCTCCGCGGCTGGGGCACGGCCCGGGGGAGAAGGTCAGGTTGCACCGGGGGCCGGAGACAGGAAAGAGCCGGCAGCCCCTTCCTGCCGCCCGCCGCCGCCCCGGGAGAGCCGCCGGGAGCCCCCGCCGTGCTCCCACCCTTTCCACTCGCTCCCGATCGTGCCGTCTCCGACCTGACTCCTTCCCTCTCGCCTTCCCTCTCCCCCTGGCAGTCCCTCCTCTTCCCCGGGGCTCTCGGCGTGTCTCCTCCTTCCCAACCACGTCCTCGGCCACCCCGCCACAGAGCGGAGCTCTGCGGGCCCCGCTCCCGCTGCCTTCGCCCAGCGCAGCCCCTGGAACGCAGGGAGAGGACCCGAAGTTCGTCCGGCAGGGCCCGGCTGGGGCTGCCATGGCCGTGCTTCAGCCGGGGAGGGGGTGCTGTGACATCCCGAGGGGTGGCAGGGTGTGCTTGCTGCTGCTATGGGAATGGCTGTAATGCCAATTAAATACGGGCACTGGGGAAGCTGCCGGACTCGGGTGGATACTCATTGTCTGTGGAGTTGGACCTTTGTGAGCTGCCACCTTGCAGTTTTCAAACTGGACTGAAAAACGCATTAAGGGTCCAGCTCCTGATGGTGGATGTTGTATACGGGTAGCTGCTGTTTGCAAGAATATTGATGTTAGCAGTTCTTGTGGTGGTGGATCTCCACCTTTTTTTTCCTTTCTCCTTCAAGTCTGTAAGGGCAGCCAGCCCCACTGCTCTAGAAGCATCATGCTGCAAACTGGCAGATGCAGAGGTGGTTGCATCAGCTGTCTGGAACATTTAGCATAAGCCTTTCCAGCCACCAGTGTCACTCCTCACAAATCAAAACAGACCCATATGAGGCTTCAATGTGTGAACTTCTTTTAGAGGTTATACCATGGTGTGGGGCTTGGTTGTGATTTTTTTTTTTTTCCTATTGAAGTGTCTTGCCTTTTTGGCAATGACAGGACAAGAATTCAATTCCCTTTATCTGTTTGATAGGCTCTTCTTTTTATTATGTTTGGTTGCTATATTGTGAAATGTATTTTATACTGCTTGGCTGAAAAATAAATTCAGTTTGACAGTCATGAGACGTTTTACAAGGCAGCAATGAGGAGGTTTTGAAATGTGCTTTCATATATACAGAAATTGATAGAAATATGATGAAGGTCTTTAGGTGATTTGAAATGACTAATCTCCTAAATGTGTAATCGACATCAGGCTAAATAGTACAGACCGTAGCCATTTAAGGATTATGCTGCGAAGTAATAGCTTCAGTACTGTTTACATATATATTTTTAATGCATTATTTTGAAGAAAGGTAGAATGTCTAGAGGACAGCCTTTTGCATCACTTAGCCGTATGATTGTATAAATATTCTCAAATGAAACAAATGTCTTTATTCAGAAAATTTTACCTTCATAGTTTTGTGTGGCAATAATAAGTTACAAACCAAGTACATAATATGGAATATATATAAAGCAATGTCACTTGGCTGTTTCGACCTCTAAATAATTGAAGAGGGAGATAAACTGTAATAGCTTACAGTAGTTAGTAGAAAATGACCCTAGAAATCCATGGTCCTATGAGAAAGCATGATGGACCATCTTTTGAAAATGTTTCCTGTACAGATAATTTAATATTGATTTATATTACAGTAAATGACATCTTCAAACCATCTTGTAGTCTTTGCTATGAAATTATACAGCCTGAAATTACATTGCTCTGTTTAGCAGAGAGAACACACAGCCATTTGACCTACACACACATGAAATGAAATATCTGGAATCTAGTGAAAATTTTCTGTTTTCAGAGATCTTGATTTTTTTAAAAGAAATAAAAGAAAAAAGCTGTCTCCTTGATGTAGATAAAAGGACCAGTAACTGTAAGTTTTGATATTCAAGTATGCAGAATCCAGTAATATAAGCAGTCTTCTCACTATGGATCCTCTCTGAGCATGTAGAAATATTAAATTATATAATAGTTTAAATACTTAATATTTAAATAATAGTTTCAGCTATTCTATTCTTTGGGCCCTAGAGGAGCCTGTTGTCCACTACATGAACTATTTCAGTAATTCTGGAGAAATCTTTGGTTTTTATTAAGGACAAGTCAGAATTGAATAGCCTTTGCTGAATGAATGATGGGTAATGGTACATGATTACACTGGGGTAGGTAGGAGATTTTGAAACCAGAAGTTTTGCTTCTGGTCCTTATTTAAATAACGATGGAAAGATCTGCTGACTAATAAACTGCAAATCAATAATTAGGAGGTGACAGGAATTGCTTGAAGATGGATTTTTCCTGTGGAGAGCTCAAAAATACTCATTAGAAATTACATACATTCCTAATGGCTCTTTAGGCTAAAATGTTGAAGTGGTCAACTATTTTAATGGCTACAAATATGTTATAGATTGTAAAAACAGATTTTGTATTACACTGTTATGATGTTCAGAGTCTTATTCATGAAGTATTCAAGCTGGTTCGGTGATATGTTCTGGGAGGAAATATAAACATTTGCTGTGATTCAGCACCTCACTCTCCCTAGTCTTAGGGAGCTCGGCATCAAAAGAGATTAGTGAAACCATGGACTTAAATGAGATGAACAAAATTAACACTAGAAGAAGGTTTAAGGATTTTAATATGAAAAATCATCATGGCAATGAAAACAGTTCAAAATGGCTCTAAGTTGAAGCTTGTAAAACCTTCATTTTTTGGACTGCCACAGTTTTTAGTCTGGCAAATGATATGTTTGCCATATCTGTAAAATTCTTATGTCTTCTATCGAACGTGTGTTTTAGGACAGTTCATATATTGCAGCATTGTGTGGCTTGTCAGAGAGCATCAAAAGTATTTTCCAATTTCAATGGATGTCTCTAATGGTTTAGGTACTTTCTTTAACAGTATCTCTGTAACATTGCTTTTGAAATTTCAACTGAGTTGTATTTAATTTCTGTACTTAATGTTTTACTTGTAATTAAGAGATTCTGTATTTCAGTATTTTGGAAAATTATGTTCATTAAGATCATATGTATTTTACTAATGCTTAAAGGCCTGCCTGCCCAGGAGTAAATCCTGACTGTGTCAGGCAGAGTATTGTAACGTTTAACAAGACAAAGTACACATAACAAATACAAAGGTATGTAGACATCTCTAGGCCACAGTCTGTTTGCTTTGGTCAAGTTTTGTTTTGAATCTATGTTTTGTTTTCCTCTACCGAAATATCAAATGGAATTCAGGGTCACGGTGCACACAACAGTTTACAAATAAATGGGGTTAACTAGGTGTATTACTGGTTTTTCCTTGGAGAATAATGTGGCAGTAGGAGTAATTTCACTAACAGGCTTCTGTATAATAAAGGAAAGTTCTTTATATAAGAGAGACTTAGTGGAAGATGGCAATGTTTCCTATACATAGCATGGTCTATCTAAATTGCAGGCATTTAATAGTCACAGATAATACTTACGTGATACTTGAGTTCTATTTATTTTGTATGGCATTAGGTAACAACAACCGAGAAGAAATGAAATCTTGTGAATCTTGCTAAATTACCTTAGAGTGGGCTTTGAACTTTATAATTTGGTAGCTCCCGAACTGGTGCCCTGGCAGCTCTGAGAAGAGCTAATATTTCTAGAAGTTTGCATATGTTTGTAGGCAGGACTGTAGATTGATATCAACTGTAGTGACCAGACAGATTCTGCCATGTCAAAAACTGGTTTTCAGGCTGTTTAGAAAAAAAAACTTCAAAGTGGAAACACTTAATTTTTATCCAAGGCTGTTGATGGCAGAGTAAGAAGGAAATCAGTTAACAGGGAATTTCCTATAGTATTAAACACAACAGATATGAAACTTTCTTATTAGGAGACATTGGACAAGCCACACTTTAGTGTCAGTGTCTGAATAGATTGATATAGAACCTTCTGCTTCAGATGCTTCTAAAGCAGAAGAGGTAGGACCTGCTAATTGTTTGCTGCTAATGCATTCCTTGGCACTGTGTGCTGTACCAAGCACAGGTCTGTCACCCTTTAAAAAGTTTTTCTATCTTATGAGTTGATTTTAATCAGCATAAATTCTAATCAGTTTAGTTAGATTTATTCCATATGACTGCAAAATCTGTACACAGTAAAAGACAAGTTTACAATAAAACAGAGTACACGTGTTTGTAAGGTTGGGTAAAAATAATTTGCACAGTCTGTATTCTCAGAAGTTATATTAATTGTCCATAATTGTGATCTCTCTGGTTTTTGAATGGACTTAGAAATTAATTAAAAAAAGGAAAAAAGCACAGGTTAGCTGCGGGCAAACTTGTTGTCTCCACACACTTACCTAATCCTGTTCACCTCATCAGCCTCTTGAATGTGTTCTTTCCCATTCTGGCCAGGCTGGGATTTTATTGTGCAACTACCCGAAGAATTCCTTCAAAAAATTGTATTGTATTGTGGAAGGAAAAGATTTGTAAAAGTTACCCATTTTAAGAAAAGCGCAAGAGTTCTGGTGGTAAGGTAATCCTTCTGGCTCTATAAAATGATGTCAGAGGATGTAAAATAGGGAGAAATGTAGAGTGTTACCTAGAAAGAGCATTTTTTCTTCTAGCAAACATCCCTGTCCAAGGGAGTGTCTGTTTACATCCATTTATCAGACAGACCAGTAACTTTTGGTCACTGGTCACAATGATTGTTGTATGTAGTTATTCCACTTGCTTGTTTCTGTGGAATATCGTCATCCTTGTCCCAGTTATAGCTACTTTTAAAGTTTATTTCAGGTGGCTTGCTATGAACTAGAAATATGCCCTTCAGAAAGTATTTCTAGAAACTCTTGCTGGAATAATTCTTATATATGCAAAAGTCTTTCTAGAAATGCGTTAAGCAAAGTTCATACAAAGCTCTGCAAATGTCCATCCTTCTTGCCTGGAATTTTTTGAATTATTGTGTTTCAGAATCTTCTTGAGAAGTAATGTCAGATTAGTCACCTGGGCAAATATGCACTAGAAGCAGGATGTAACCAGACATTTTGTTAATAGTAGTGACTTCAGGGTATTCCATGCTGGGAGCACTGTGCTGTTTGGTGGTGTCAAGAAGGATGTATGTTAATTTATCATGTATTTTAATGTACATCATTGTTACTATCTGAATAACTGATAAAGGAACATGATGATGTTGTGAAGTATTTCTACATTTCATCTTGAAGACTGGTTTCATTGAAGTCAACATGAGGTTTGCCTTTGATTTCGGGTGAGCAGGGTTTACTAGAACCCTGATTCATGACCGTGCTTGATTTGGGGGGCATCTGCAATGACATGATGGTCATAATCCTCACTTCAGAGGAGCAAAAGTTAGGGAGTGCAACGTACAGGTGGTGTGATCAGTGCTGGAATCAAGGAGAAGTAGCAATGTCATCTATAAGTCATATTAATTTTGTACTTTTTTCCTAGGGAATCTTTTAAAAGGAGTTTTTAAAAAGCCACAGCTTCCCTCCCTTAATCCAACTTCCTTAGAGCGAGGAATGGTATAAATACAAATGCACCAGAAACTGAATTTGCAAATGACAGAGTAAAAAATATTTCCTCCACTGAATTAATGGTAGAAATTACAGGTTCTTATTAGCTTTATAGTTTCTGGAACTTTGAGGCTAAACTCATCGCTAGTATGCACTGTGCTTAGGGCTTATTTTGGTACTGTGTGCTTGGTCTCATTTAAAAAATGTCAACAAAATCTCGGTGCCTCTCGATTCTGTGGTAGCTTTACTGCAGACATATGAGCAGATCCTGAGTCTGATGGTCTTATGGGACTGACTCTTAAGGAAAAGTGATAAACCAATATATGACTTGAAATAGGCTTGAAACATTTATTCAGCGCTTTTTTTTTTCTTTTGTTTGATTGTTAACCCTCCCCCAGGCACCAGATTTGTTCAAAGCTGTGTCTATGAAGTTTAGATCCAGTAGGTAGACAACAGCTGTAAGAGACCAGAATTGCACAATATGTCTGATTTCTCCTAGTGTATTTTCTAGCTTTACCTTCAACATAGGATCCCAAGGCACTCATGAAAGGTGTGCAATAAGTTTGTAGGGGAAGAAGTTAATTTTGTTTGAATAAAATAGTTTGTTGAAGTATGTTCTTTTTTCCAAAACTCATCTGATACTCTTTGTAGTGACTGTAGTTTTTTCTCATTATTTTAAACCAGAGTTGAGCATGCTTTTTAGCTCTGTAAATGTATTTGTAAAGGGAACCCTATGCTTCAAAATTGGAGCATAAACCTTTGGGTCTCAGTTTCAAGGATGAAATTTCCTGAGAGTAAATTTCTAAGCTTCCACTTAGTGTTGAAGGAATAAAGAAAAGGTAGGCAAAATTATTGAAAATTTCCACTGAAGAAGAATACAGTGTAGTAAAGCATATATTCTATAAAGCAGGTACTATATAAAACAATACCTTTAAGAAACATATATATTGAGGATATCCATAAAAAAAACCCATCTTGGACACAGTTTTTCATCTGCTTTGAAGTCCAAGCAGCAGTTTGAGCTGTGAATGTTGTTAGTAGATTCGTCACTTTTACTCAGAAAAGCAATTATACTACTAATACAATGTCCTAATGAAGGACACTTGATTGTGGTAGTAGTAAAGAAGTTTGAACAAAGATGTAGTAATAAATGGGAAAATATAGCTTGGTACAGTTATATATTTCAGTTTCTGTCTTTTGTAATCAAGAGTGAATAGCAATGGTTTTAAAAATAAGGGTTTTTTTCATTAAATTATGCTATTGATTTGAGAAATAGTTTCTTGAATATATACACCTAGATACAGCTAAAATGATATACTAATTTTTGTTGTATTATATAGACATTTTGTGGCCTGTACGAAGTAGTGATCACAACTATTTCTACTGGAAAAACTCCTGCTTTGCTAAAAAAGTGAAACATATTGGAAAAGCACGCTGAAAACAATCTGTTCTATCTAGGCTAAAATCATTTCACTCAAAACAGACACCAAACAGATTCAGATCATATTTAATGTACCTAATAGGTCATAATTATTATCTGACTTAATGCATCTTCTTAGTCTTCCTCAGCTGAAAATACTGAGGTGTGCATTTTAAAATGTACTTTCAGTAAGTTCTAAGCTGAATTATGTTATCTCAGAATTGAGGAAGACAAAGAGCTTGGCCATGGGTATAACCAGGTACCACGGCTCACTTGTTTCATGGTAGCTCTTGGAGCACTGTGCTCTTGTTCATGGCCTGAGGTGGTAAGAGCACATTTAGTTGTGATTGCTCTGACTTGATGAAAATATTTCAGAATATGTTTAAGCTAAATTTCCGAAATCTCGGCATGCACGTAAGGTCTATGAAAAGTACTGTTCCAGGTAGATAAACAGAGCTTACTGATACAAAACGGAACTCAAAATGTTTGGTGTGACTCTTGTGCATTGGAGAGGGAAATGCTGATCTTTTGTAGAGAGGTAGAGTGAACAGGCCTCACTTTGTGGATTTTACAACAGGTTTAAGAACTGAATTCCCTTGCTTGTCTCTTGGCAACACACACACAATTTCTACAGCAGTTTATAGGCTGTGGTAGTATCTGTGACCTCTTCTATCCCTCAGGCCATAACTACATAATCACTTTAATTTTACGTAACTATGCACAGCAGCCAAAAAGGGCAATCTTGTGTTCCCCCATTGCTCCCAGCAACCCATTCCTGTCCCTTCCCCTGTGCTGGCACTTGCATTTGTGTGATCAGTCAGTGAGCTGAATCAAGAAACTGGGCTGGCTGAAAACTAACCCCAAACCCCCCAGCTGCTATACATTTTTACAGTGGAGCAACTAATGAGAGATTTAAGGAGTTTGAGCTTTGCATGGGTATGGACGAAGTTGTCTCTGAGAGCAGTACAACCTCTTGGGTCTCACTTTTCTCCAACAAAGTGGTGGTGTGCATTTTTTCTGAATAAAAGGTTTTCTGGGACCTTGGTGAACAGAGTTCTTAGGTTACCAAAATCTACACATATATGCAGATAACTGTTAACATAATTTGTGACTTTATCTTCTCTTTTAGTTTTTTAGTTGTGCTAGATATTGGTGCACTACGTGTCAAAACCACCTTTGAGTCTGTCTTTCATTCCTAGGACCAACGATTGTGGAATTAAGTGTGAAATAATTTGCTGAGAGGGCTTAAGTTAGGTATAGGCCTGGGAGGAAAGAAAGAATCAAATGTAAATGGAACTTCCAGAGGCCTGGTAGCATAGTGTTACATCTAACTTTCCATTTTCAGCACAGTGCAACATTGATATTTTATTTCATTCTGGGGAAAGAGGGGAGAAGGCTGGCACTTCAAATTAGCAGCAGCTGCAGAATTAAGACAAGGGTGTTAGTGACTCATTTGGAAAAGTACTAGCTAAAACATTCTGTCTCTTAGAAAAAACATTAAAGCAGAGTTTATGATACAAACTTTGAATTTCGTGAATAGTGTCAGTGACCCTCTGGTTTCCTCCAAGTAGCTTTCCTGATTAATGACCATTTGCTTTTGACAATTGCACATTAAAGTGAGGAGAATACAGATTTTGGAGGAGGCAATATCTCTTTCAACAGACTCAAAGACTTCAGAATGTCGCTTACTTCTTTGGCCCAGTCAGTTAGCCAAAAATTCAGATTCTTATTGTTCCAGATAGGTGGAAAAAATAGTTATATTTAGTAGATCCTTTGATGCATCTGAATTATTGACAAAGAGTAGTCAAACTCCAGTTTCCCTGAACACAGAGATCTTGAATCATAGAAGCAGTTTCTTTGTTCTCAGTCCCAAATTCCTTTCTCCACTTCACTGTTCTCACTGCTCAGGCCTTTTGCTGGACCGTATACTCAGTGCTTATGTTTAGGTTGTTCTCTACTCTTTCCACCTCTGTATTTTGGTGAGTTTTTTTCCTTTTTCTAATATGTATATTTCCCTGTTTTATGCCCAGGTCCTTCAAATGGCTTTATTTATCTATAAGAAGAGAAGGCTAAGGGGAGATCTAATTGGTCTAAATGTACCAAATGAGAATGTATAGACAAGGTGGAGCCAAACACTTCTTGGAGGTGCACGGGGAGGATCATGGGATAATTCAGGTTGGAAGGGACTTCAGGACCTCTCTAATTCAACTTTCTGCTCAAATCAGGGTCGTCTGGAAGATCAGACTATGTTGCTTAGGGCATTATTTGATCTAGTCTTGAAGGTCTCTGAGGATGGAGATGCACAGCCTCTCTGCACAACCTGTTCCAGTACTAGCTATCCTCATAGTGATTTTTTCCTTGTTTCCAGTCTGAACCTCTTGTTTCAACTTAGGCTCATTGAGTGATCTTCACACTATGCACCACTGTAAGAACCTGGCCCCCTCTCCTTGATTTTCGTCAGAATTTTCCATTCTATAAATGGAAAGCTGCTGTTAACACCCACCAAAGCCTTTGCTTCTCCAGCCTGAACAAACCAGCTTCCTTCAGCTTTTCATAGAGCATGTAATCCAGTCCCCAGCCATCTTGACACCCTCCACTGCACTCACTCTAGCTTATCAGTGTCATTTACTGGGGGCCCAAAGCTGCATGTGGTATTCTAGATGTAGCCTTTCAAATGGGGGGATAGTCATTTCCCTCACCCAAGTGCAGCCCAGGAGAAACACCTTACTGCCAGAGCAGGCTTGTGCTTGGCTTGGTGTCTGCCACAGCCCCCAGGTCTGTTCCAGCAGAGCTGCTCCTCAGCCAGTCAGTTCCCAGCTGACGTAATTTCAAGCGACTCTTCCTTTACAGAAGAAGAACTTTGCACTTCTCGGATGTAAAAATGTTAAACACAGCAGTTCCAGGACAGGCACTTGTAGTGCTCCACTTGGTAAAGGCATGACACAGACACTGTTCTCTCCTTGTCTACAGAGGTAGTAGTTTTATCATAGAAGGTAATAGGCAGTAGGATGAACACAATGGACACAAGTTGTGACATGAGAAATTTGTAATCAGATACGAAGAAATTTTTTTTTCATCGTCAGGGTGGCCAAGAACATGAACAGGTGCTGAGAGACATTCTGGAATCTCTTGGAGATGGTAAAAAAACTCCTAAGGTCCTAAGCAACCTGCTCTACTTTAACCTGCTCTTGGAGGGCAGTTGGACTGGATGACTTCCAGCTATGCTTTCCAAACTAGGGTGTGATTCTGTAAGGTAGGGCCTGGTAGCTATCCATCAGCATAAGAAGCCTTAAAGAAACTGTTACTGTTCTTTCCATGTTCAATCAGTGTAAGCTGTGCTATAGAATTTGGAAAGGAAAGGTATAGAAGGAAATCCCTTTTTCTGTTTAACAGAATATGCATTATACAAATGTGCATATTAAATAATAATAAGTCATGCAAATTCCCATTTTAGCAAATACCTTGTTTAAGCTGCTTAAAATTTAAGATTTTTAATTTTAAGGTTTTTCTGTCTGTTTTATTCCTGGCAGAACATTATAATGCTACAAAATTATGCTGTCAATTGTGGCAGACTTGTATACGTTCTCATACCAAACCACTTCTTTAGGCCGACATTGTTTGTTCCTGCATCAAATCTGAATGTGTTGATAAGTTTTTGTCTTGAACATGGAGTAAAAATTAAACAATAATTAACCCCAAAATAAATCTTGTTTCTTTCCAAGCAGACATTATTTAGAGGAACAGCAGAGTACTGAGGAAGGCAGTGTTCTGACTTTCTAGTAGAAAAAATGGGAAGAATTAGCATATTCTTATTGCCTTTCACTGACAGATCTGCTATATCTCACATGACTTTTCTTCCAAATTACAGTAAGTTCATCAGCTGCTGAAGCTATGGATACATGAAAAGCTTCCAAACCCACCCACCCAGCTTCTTTAGCCCACTCTGCTTTTATTAGCACTTCTTTCCAGTGTCTTTTATATACTTACTCCCCCAGATTTTCTAAGGATTTTCAATGGCAGGTATAATAATAGGAACTCACATGTTCCCAAATCCTGAAGTTAAAGATGCTGCTTCTACTAGGTCTTAAAAAAAATAAAATCACAGCTATAGTTGTCAGCCAGATTGATGATGAGAAAAACATGTAAAACCCATCAAATGTCAGTTCATTTTTACACTACTAACTAAATAATCTGATCATGCTTGTCCATTAATTCTGAAAATCAGGTTTCTTGTTAAGTACCAGAATATATATTTAGGGATCCAACATTGGATTAAGTTGGCCTTAAGATGACTTTCATGCCCAGAAAGTTGGAGAGAGAGCAGCATTATCTCTCCAAGTCATTATCACAGAAAAGAAATTGTCCAATTAAACATTTCTTTATTTTCTTCTTTATCCTAGGTGTTTACCTTGATGGTGACTGGGCTATCTGAACATAAAAAAATGTGCAGATTTTTACAAAAATACAGAATTGGGAAAAAAATTCTGATACATTTGTGCACTGGGCATGTTTTTGCTCTTAGGGATTTTAAATGCTATTCTTGGACTTTTATTTAGTTGAGGGCCTGGGACTAAGGAGTGTTACTGAACATCTGACACTTACATGCTAAGTAGCCATGTTACTTTCTGAGATAAATAACAAAATACTGTGGTAAAAATGAAATGAGAATGAGAGAAGTTTACTTTGCTGTGTTGCCCCCCAAAAAGGCAGAAAAACAACTATGCATATTGTGTATTTGCTACTCCTTTCCTTCTTTTAAAATTGAAAGTGGAATTCTATGTCAGATGAATAATTGAATAATGAACAAATGAATAATAGATATCCTTTTTTACTCATATGAAATATAATGGGTCATTTTCCATGCTTATTTAGACTCTATTCAGCTCTGTCAAGGTTAGCATAAATGGGTCCTCTTTTACTGATATTTATCTGAAGTTTAGAAATGTGTATATGCTGAACAACAGAACTCCTGGCATTTCCATGGCACACCTTTTAGAAGTAGGAATTTACCTGAGTGTTGTCTTCCAAAATGTATTCCATCTTTCTCATTGATGGAAATCATGCTGCTTTTGTCATGCAGAGAGGATGCTTCACATCCCAGTGCTTTGGTTTTGGTTGTATACACACATTTTTAAAATATGTTGGATGTATACCTTAGTTTAGACTTAACCTACCTGTTGTTAGAAAATATTCACAGTTGATTCAATTTCCTTGATTGACCAGTTATTTGATCTTTGAAAATGTGTCTACTCTGTAGGACAGCCTGTGCTTCAAGTAACTGAGATATTGGGCAATCTAGTGAAGTATGGATGTGTGTGTATTATTTACAAAGTATTGTGGCTTGCTGTCTCTATAATGAAGGCATTCTTGTGTGAAATGGGCACTAGGTGTGATTTTTTCATAAATTACGACCTTAGTCCTTCTCTTGACACTGATACTGAGCTCTGTGTGTTCTGTGGACACTTAAATGTAGTCTTTGCAGAAAATTCATGCACTAGAATCTTTCTTTTATGTCAAGGAATAATAAACATTATAATTTTAATTTTAATAATTATTTCATTGTAGCCCCTCATTTTTCAGTTTAAATGATCTGCAAAATCTCCAGACTGTAC
>WEIV01025095.1:66163-105197 GCA_013390005.1 Calyptomena viridis | reverse complement strand
AGACCGTGCCAGACAGTTTCTATCTTTAAAGCAGAATTCAGAAGCCTCTGAATGCCTTGGGGACAGCAGAAAGAAGGCTCGCTGGTATCAAGGGTTGTATACAAGTTCAAGCAACTCTGGCTTGCCTAATTACTGGAGGATGTCATGAGAGTGAGCTGGGATTTCTGGGAGTAGAAAGCTGAGAGGTATGTCTGGGAATGACAAACATTTCACAGTTTTAGTGAGAATCTTTTGATAATTGATACTTACAGGAGTAGCATCTGGAAAAGAGGAAAGGAAAGCATTAGAACAGGCACCTTTAGAAGAACTACGTGCAGTTAGTCCTTACTGCCACATTGAGACCCAGAGCATCTGGTCTCCAGAGTGGTGCATTTGCACAGAAGGGAGATGGTTCCGTAGGGCTGATCTGGTTTGCTTTCTCTGCCCCCAAGCATTGAGCTTATCTCTGAAAATGGGTTAAATAGGCTCTTAAAAGGTGGCTATAGACATGTCTCTTGAGCCTTGTGTTGTTACTTGAGACAGGAAAAGAGGAAAATGTAACTGAAAAATACAAAGTCAGATGGAGAGAAAACTAATTTTTAAAGAGGAAAATTGCTGTACAGAACAGATAAGGGAAAAGAATAAGCAGAGAACAGCAAAAGCCCAGTTCAGTAGAGAGGCTGTGGCATGTGTGCCAGAGCATGGCACAGAAGATACCAGGCCATCCACAGGGAATTGCGTCTCCAACAAAAGGAGATTGAAGGCAATATTCTGCAAGAACACACTTTAGGGACTGCTAAAGTTCAGCAGGAATGAAAGGTTATTTTTGCAAAAACAATGGATCGTTTTGGGCAACAGACGGACAAGACCTCTGGGGAAGGCCTTGTTTTGTACAGATTGTGAGTACAAAAGGTGCTCCTGGGGTAATTGTGGCAGTCGTCTTTGCCTCTTAACTGCTGCAGCCCTATTGTGATACTGTAGGTAAAGTTACAGAGGGAAATTCCTCAGAACTGAAGAGTTTGCAATTTCTTTTTACTTCTTGTAGATTATACATCTGCTTTCTTATTACACTGAAACTAGAGTAAATGCAAGAACTTCCTCAAGAGACTCTCCAGTGATGTGATGATGTTGCAATTCTTTTCGGTATTTTATATGTTCAGAAATTCTCATATCCTGAGAGGTCTGGCATGAATCTGAATTCAAGAAAATTTACAGTATAGCAGAGACTACATGGAGTTAGTATCCACTTACCAGCCAGAATATCACTATACTGTATCACACAGTGCTCCTAGCAAGAGTGGCTAAACGGAAAGGAAACCCAGAAGACACCCATCTCAATATGAAAAATCAGAAGAGTATGCATGGGAAATAGAGCTCAGTTGAAACTGTACAGTATATCAGCTAGAATGAAACTTGGAATTTATAGTAACATATTTTCATGTCCTTAAACTTCACACTTAGAAAGACATGGTTCCATACATTAAAGTTTTCATTGTTTATTTGTGTTGTTTGTACTGTGCCAGAACCCTTATGTGTCCAAACACACTGCTCTGGTCACACGTCACTCGGCTCACAGGTTAAGGTCCATCCTACCAGCCTGAGTGGATTCTGTGTTTGCACTAGAAATAAGATTGCAGTGTACTTTGGTGTGCAGAGAAGTGGGCTTTGTGTTTAAAGTAAGATCACTTGGAAGGAAAAGCAGGACCAAGAGCAGGTTAGAGGTGCTCAAGTCATCACAAAAAGTAGTATTTGCAATTCCTATAGCTGAGATAGGATGATCTGGATATTTTAATTCGTATTTTTTTGTGAAATGGCCAGAATCACTCTCAACTGTTACAGCCTTTGGAGATGGTGGACATCATGATATTCCGATGGAGTAGCACAGAGTTTGTATTTTTCTGTCACAGTCCACACTCGTGGAGCAACACAGCCCAAAACAGGGCTTTGGTTTTGTGGAGAAGGAGTGACAACTAATGCATAATGATTTTGCAGTTTGAATATGCTATCCTGAAGGTATAACCTACATTCAAACAAGAGAAGATCCTTTTTATTTCGTTCATGTTTAATGTCTCATTTGTAGCTTTGGGTTTTGTTTTTCTTTTTTTTTTTTTTTAAATCATGGGTTATATTGGTAATATTAGCCACCCAAAATTATAAAATCCCAGAGTTTTGCGCATCTAGTTTCATCCTGCATCTCTCTTGTGTGCAGTGATCTTCTGAAAATGGTATTTGGCATCTAGTTCCTTTGTTCTGACAGCAGGGATCCTTGAGAGGTAACTGCCATGCAAGCACTGGGCACAATATTAGCACAGTGAGTGCTGCTGGAAGCCAGGTATAAGGATTTATCATGTATTCCGGAATAATTATCCCAAATATTTTGGAGAAGAGCTTTCTTCTTGAAAAAGTACCATTGTCCAAAACAGTTTAATCTACTTTCAAAGGCAGCTAAGCAAGAAAATGCATTCTTATTCTACAAGGTGATTGCCTTCTCATGGCATTACCTGTAGATGTTATATTTAAATCTGTTAATGCTGGATACATGAGGCTTCTGTTCCTACTTCTTTCCAGGATGGAGCCTTAAAGGTTTGATGATCCTGAAGTAAACACACTGGAGTGTTAGAGATTAAAAGCTGTCAGTAGTGCAGAATATTGATGCTAACAAGATTTAGAGCTTGTGTGCACTTAAAAATATAATGGAATTTATAAGGAAATACTCTTCTGGAATTATTGAGTGTATTAAGTTCCCATATAGATGTTCACATATCTACACGTCCCTGTCCTGGGATGTTTCAGAGTAGTTCCGGTCATTTTCCAAACATAAACAAGACTTAATTTAGCTGACTTAATGTGCTAAACTTGTGTGACCTAAAACTCTATTAACTTTATTGTCCTCTAATTAATAATTTTAATAGTTTTAATTATATGACTAAATCCAGTAATAGCAGAAGTAAATAAATGCATGGTGAATATTTATTCACTTCACTAAGTGAGTGTTTTGCCTGCCTGCAGTATTCAGGACTGGGCTGCTGAGCACTTGGCACAACACAAACGAGATTTCTCAGCATTCTTTTTGATGTCTCCTTTCTTGAAAACTACAAGTACTGAAATTACACAGGTATCTGGGATTTAATTTTAAATTGAAAGGTTTGTAGGATGTGCGGTGGTGCAAAACACAAGTAATTACATGAATGTATTATAAAGATATTAACACATTTAATTAAATAGGAGTTTTTTAAGTAAAAAGTTATGTTATACAGAAGAATGAATATGAAGTTGCTTAGGTTTATAAGAACTACATTTACAGTGATGTATCCATAGACATATTTAATTTAATTACATTAAGTGTTGGCATGAGAGACAAACTCTGCTCAGTTGTAGTCCTCCAATTAAAATTGGAGGGGAATGAAGTTAAGTAAGTAATGCTGAGTAGGATTTGACACTAAATACAGAAAAAAACTCAGTTGCAGTGTGCAGCATATTCTACTTTTGTGACTCTTACAGACTTCAAAGAGAAATGTACATTGGCATCCCAGGGCAGAAATTGGCTGTATGCTTGGAAGCACGAAATCTCTCAAGGTAATACTTCATAACTATGGAATGTATCCCATGACTGATATGTAGCTAAGAACTGAGAATCAAATTACACTTTAGAAATACTTGAAATTAAATATTTTTCTAGTTAAAGAGAGCATTATGCTGAGTAAACAATATATGTTTTTCTAGGGGTGTATTAGAGCATAAGTATATGAAGCATTTAAATACCTATGTTTGTGTTTCCTGGTCTTTATTGAACTTTAGTAGAATTTCTTTTAAGAAAAAAAGAGGGTTTTCCTCTTGATTTAATTTATTAGTGTAGTATTGTTTTTTAATTTCTTTCTACATTCTTTTTTGCACTCTGATTAAATTTGGAATTTCTGTTTTTAAGCAATTAATTTCCAAACATACAGACTTGTTTCAGCAAGGAAAGTAACGAATATCCCTAAATTCTTATTGGTGTCTGCACAGAAGCATTCATTATGGTGTCCTCAGTGGTCTTTTATTAAAAAAAAATGTTACTGAGAACAAAAAATAAATTAGTGAACTTTGTTGTCCATATTAGTGCATCTGAGGTGGACAATAATTTCCTGACTATTCATTCTCACAGTAGCCCAGACCCTTATAGGTGCAAATGAGCTGTTTTGTCTTCAGGTAAGTGTATCTTCTGTGGTGTTAACTCCACTCACTTTTCCTGAATCCATTCCCAGTACAAGCCAAAGCCCCGTACTGGTCAGGTTTAGTGAGCAGTGTTGGAGCCCGTCTGTCTCGTTTTCTTCCCATGATTCTTCTGCTCACACAGAGCATTGTTGTGCCAGGGAAGGTGATGATCATGATTTTGGCTGAACAGCTCTCACAGCTGGGGAGACCCTTCTCTGTTGACCTTGACTGATGTGAGGAATGGCTGAAGATTCAGCCAAACCTGCAGAGAGCAAATTCTTGTGGGAAATAGAAAAGAATGTTTATTTGAAATAAATAATAAAGGAAAAGCAGATTTTATTTTATTTGTTCTTTTACTTGATATTCTGTTCATATGAGCCCGGGTGGAAGGAGGATTGCCTCTGGAAGCTGGGTTTGCAGCAGACTGGAAGGTACTTAGCAATTGATACAACTTATTGGTTATTACTCTTGATATCCACCTCTACACAGGTCAGGCATCCACTGTGATAATTCTTGGGTTTAAGATCAACTACTACTTTCTTTAAAACTTTGTTGCATTTGGTGAGTTTAGTATCCTGTGACTAATGGGTGCTATTAGGGAAATCTCAAATGTTAGGGAGATAATGTCAGGCTCAGCAGAGACCTGATAAAGAACAAAGCAACACATTAATCTCATTGTTGAAAGACCTATGTATACACCTCAGCTGCAACAGAGATGTTATTTTTTGCTAATACTTTATTTCTGTCACAGTTCTTAAAATGCTTAGTCATGGGAAAAGCATTTAGACCTATTAATGTAGTTAAGAATATCCACATGATTAAAAATTTGAAGTTCTATTTGACCTTTGAAGATCAAATCTGAAGTATTTTGCCTGTCTTTACCATAGCTCTGAATTGTCTAGATTCTGACAAACACATCGATAAAAGTGTAGATATGCTGCACTTCACAGAAGTTTTTAGACATATATAGTTGGGGGGCAGAGAAACACTATACTGGTTTTTCTGTTATGTTGCCCATTTACAAAAAAGCACATCTTGCAGTACTCATCCCCAAAAAGAGATTTCACATGAAGACTATGCATTGGTATGAAATCTAATTTCTTTAGTGAAATTTCGCTGTCCTTCTGAAAATAAAATACAGCAGCACTTATATAATAGAAACTTGGAACACTGTAAATTGTGTCCTTTGAGCAATAAATGAACTTTCTTCTTAAATGGAACTCCAGATTAGGAATGTCGTGTTCTTTGTCTCATAATTGTCTGCCTACACACACCCAGTCTGCACTTCTAAGAACAACTTGCCACTGAAGAAGCACACATGTCCCATATTTTGTTCTCAGATGTATATTTTTGTAGGAGAAAATGTCTTTACATTAACAAAAATAACTTCATAATGATGATACATTAGAGTTAATGGTGCCAGTTTTACATAATTGTGTGCATACTTACTTGTTACAGCATGAATGATATTTTCAGAGTAACCATACGTCTTGGAGAACTTCTAAATGTTTTTGTCTCCATTAAAATATTCATCAACACGTTCGTTGAATACGCACTTTTTTCTTAGTAATCTAGTTTGTCATTTGTTAGGCTGTGATGAATACGTTCTCCAGACAAACACAAAAGACAACAGATCAGTTCTCCATCTAGGAAAAACAACACAATGTAAACAGAATATTAGACAAGGGCTTTAGAGGACAACCTGTCAATCTGTAAAAGAAAAAGGTCAGCCCAGTATGATGTCTCTAACTCTGCTTCAAAACAGGTAAATATAAAACTATAAAGAAAAGCAATTGTCATTTAAAGCTATGCGTAAAAAGCACAAGCTTCATTATCGTGCTGATCTGGATGAACCTTAAACAATGTTTACAGTAAGGTTTGGAGAGTTGCCTAGCACTGGAGTATACACAATTAAACAACATAGCTGAACTTTTCTTTCATGTCAGCATACTGCTAAAAAAGACCTCCATTGTACTCATATGATAGTCATTCTTGGAACTTACAACATAAACAAGAGGAGAGAACATTGACTTGTAATTCTATCCCATGGTAGCTGAGTGCATCGAAGGGCATGACTGCATTTTCACCTGTACAGCTTAAGAAGTAAATTAGGTATAAAAAATAATGGTAAGGGCATAGCAAAACCTGCACTCAGTTTGGACATGTGAATGTGTACCTGAATTTGGGAGTTGCAAGTGTGAACTAATAGTTACTTAACATATCACAAAATTAATTTTGATTGGTTTTATGCACCCTTATTTCTGTGACTAATAAGCATCTATATATTCATCCTTGCTTTTGTATAGTAGCCCACAAAAGGCAAACACAAATTACTGAAGGAATAAAGGAAAGTTAAAACAACAAGCCAGTTGGTAGACTTTGAAAGTGGATAATCTGAATTGTAACTGCAGTTTGGCATGTCATTTATCCCAGAAATATTAGTGTTTTACATTATAATGGTAGGCGTTTCCAGAATCATCAGTATGATTTTATATATTTTCTAACTGCTTGTATTTTTTATTTTAAGAGAAATTATTTTGGATACCACTTTTGTATGTGTGTACATCATAATAGTTCTTATTGTGCGTATAACTAATGTTATTTCATTAACTGGCCACCCTCAGTTCCTATTAAGCTTTTTATGTCGAGAATATAGCAGAATGAGCATTTTTAATAAAAACTGTTAATATTAATGGCTGTATGTAAGAATGGAAGTTAATGTAGGATATGAATTAAAGTGTGTAGTATATGACTTGTTTAATACTACAACAATTGACGAGATTGTGTGCAGTTGATGACACAGCAGAAAGATGGGGACTAATTGAATGGTGTATGAAAAATGTTCTGAACTTTCATGAGCATCCAAAACAGAAGAACAGTTCAAAGCTTACAAATAAACTATAAGCGCAAGTCACAAGATCAGAGAAACAGTCAGGGTGGAAGGGACCACAGTGGGTCATATGGCCCAACCTCCCTGCTCAAGCAAGGTCATCCCAGAGCACATGGCACAGGATTGTGTCCAGATGGTTCTTGAATATCTCCAATGATGGAGACTCCACAACCTCTCTGGGCAATCTGTTCCAGTGCACAGTCACCCACACAGTAAAGAAGTTCTTTCTTATATTTAGATGAAACTTTCTGAGCATCGGTTTCTGCACATTGCCTCCTGTCCTATTGCTTGGCACTGATTACAGCCTGACTCCATCCTCTTGACACCCTCTCTTCAGATACAGACATTGATGAGATCCCCTCTCAGTGGTCTTGAGGCTCAACAAGCCCAGCTCTCACCCTTTCCTCATAAGAGAGATGCTCCAGTCCTTTAATCATCTTTATGGCCCTCTGGTGGACCTGCTCCAGGAGCTACACATCTCTCCTGCACTGAGGAGCCCAGAACTGGGCACAGCACTCCAGAGTCCTTACTAGGGCTGAGTAGAGGGGCAGGATCACTTCCCGTGACCTGCTGGCAAAGCTCTTCCCAGTGCACCCCAGGGACACCACTGGCCCTCTTGGCCACAAGGGCATTGCTGGCTCATGGACAGGTTGTCCACCAGGACCCCCAGGTCCTTCTCCACAGAGCTGCTTTCCAGCAGGTCAGCCCCCAGCCTGTACTGGTGCATGAGGTTATTCTTTCCCAGGTGAAGGAGCCTGCATTTGCTTCAAACAGATGACATTTTCTTTCAAATATTCTATTAATCAAGACCTCTTGACCTTTACTTTCTGTAGGAATAGTACTAATCCTATGCAATTTCAGATTATCACAACACTCAGTCATCAGACATAAAACCAGGTTTTTGTAGTATTTGTAGACTTGAAATTTAACCTATACAGTCTTTTCACTGAGCTGTTTTTAGTGCTCATTGACCAAAAATTATTCACACTATTGTCTGAAATTGCAGTTTTTGTCTGAAATTGCAGTTTATTATCGTTATGATAGAATAATTATATTCTACCCTATAATAGAACTGATAAGAAGAGGAAAAACAATCATTTTATGTTGTTATGACCTTCAATCCTTAAGTGGTGAATATTTTTTTCAGTTTAAAAAAAAAATGGCATCTTGTTTGTTTGGACAGATACTCAGCTGGAGAATAGTGACATGCCAGTATTATTACTTTAAAAATTCAGAATTTAGGAATAGTGCATTGACTCTGAGTAGCAGATAAACAATTTCATTAGCAATCCTGTAGTGTGTTGGCTGATAGCACTAGAAGGTGCTCTTTCAGGGAGCCCCATCAAGAAGTTTTTTGTCTGGGAATTTACAGGAAATGTATTACTTCTGAAATATATTTTCTCAAATTGCTGTCCTTTGAATTAGGCCTTTCTGCCAGATGCAATTGATATTATATTGCCAACTGTTGTAAATACCTTTGCCTCATATTTTTGATTAAAAAAAAATGTTTCAATATCTAATGAGTTCTCACTTTTGAAATTAGATGTGTTTTTGTATATCGTAAGATTCCAAAGAAAGGCCCTGGCTTGCAAAGTCACATTAATATTTTGGTGCTCTAGGTCTGTCTATCTATCTATCTATCTATCTATCTATCTATCTATCTATCTATCTATCTATCTATCTATCTGTATATATATGGATAGTCACTGGGTAGACCGAGAGAGGAATTCACCACTTGCTAAACACACCTGGTACACAGTTTTGCAGGCTGGAAACAAGCACCCTGTGGGGACACCCTGGGTTTAGATGGCAACTGGATTTAGATATGCAGGAATTGTAGTCTGAGGAGAGTAAAAGGAAATGCTAAACCTAAAGGCACATGGCTGCTGCGCATCAGTGAAGTCAAAGCTGTGGCCATTCTGGACTGGAGAGGTTTCCCTCTTAACTTCAGTGGGGAAAATGTTTGTTGCTATCTATGGGTAACTTCACCCATGTTTCCACTAATTTGAATGGGCTTATGCTCAATGAAGGGGAGAGAAACTCTGAAAGCCATTAGTTAGTTCACTTTCAATTGCAACTACCACATTTTCTTTAAGACTAAGAATATTGTGCTATACTGCATGTCTTGTGGCTGTAAAGATTCTGTCTTAATAAAATTTGAATGTTTGGTAATATAAATCTGCCTTCTCATCACTGGCAGCACAGTTTTCTTCTAACAATATCTAATGACTTGCATTTGTAACTACTCCCTCTGTGTACTGGTGCCAGCCATCCTGGTGCAGATAAGGGGTCGTCACTGCTTCAGTGATAAGTTTGTATTAACTAGGTTTAGTGCTAACTCATAAACTGGGACTTTGCTCAAAATGACTTTATAGAAAATAATGAGTACAAAATATGTTCTTCTGATTTTTTTTTTAATTTGAAAAAGAAGCTACCATCTTATTTAAGTGTTACTTGTCTTCCAACAGTGACATAAATTAGCTTTTTAAAGTAAGTGAGAGGATGTTACCTAGTATTTCAAAATGTGGGCCAAATGTCTTTATGCTTTAATGCTAATATAGCTGGATTAATTTTCTAGGGCATTCAAACAGTAGTGAAGTAAATGTTAAAACAACTATTAAAAGATAAAATACAAATAAAATACATCATCTGGTAGATATTTTCTGGCATATATGTGGATCTAACTCATATTGCTTTAAGGTGCTACAGAACGATGAGGTCTTATTTATGTACCAAGATAGGCCTAAGATGATACATGAGAAATGCCCAAGCATTGTGTTGGTTTCCTGTCCACATCCATGAACCAGTTTCCCGACTGTTATAATTATCTCAGTAGACCTAAAACATCCAGTTGCTGTATACTCACTTCAAGCTCCCTTCAGCTAAACAAATCATTATTAGTGAAATTAAACCCCCTGTGTTGTACCCCAGAAATTAAATCGTATTTGTTCACTCAGTCTTACTCACTGTTTCCAGGGAAAACTAAAATGCATTTGTAGAACTTTCTGTCCAACACACTGACGTGCAGGTTTAATTTTGTGCAAGTATTCTTTATTTGCATAGTACCTAACCACTGGTGTGACTGGTATTAGATGAGTGAGGACTCCAGATACAGATCATAGAACAGGCTTCCCTTCTAGTCATCCCCATAAAATATCAATGCTTAACCTATAAATTTTTTTAATAGTTTGAGCTTTCTTTTAAGATAAATTTTAAGTACAAATTGCCAGAATGTTGTTGTTATGAAGTCTCACTCAATATTTACGGAATTTATATTTCTTCATCAATTTTTTCAGAAAGTTTTTGTTGTTGTTTAATTTTTCATGACACAAAAAGCAGGACAAAAAAGGCATGAGTCAGTTCAGCTTGCAGACAAAAAAAAAATACAAACCACCGTAACCCATTAAGCTAATTATGGCATTAAAAATTGACATCTCCAGACTCCATGCTTCCGTTTTTAACTTCTGCACAAGGACAAAAATGGATGTGGCGTGCATGTGAAGCAACATGAAATTGTAGTCAGAAAAAAAGAACTATTAACAATAAACGTCCACAGATGCAGTCTTGAAGGACTGTCTTTCCAAATGTGTCCTGTTGTAAAGCACTGGGATTACTCATAGTAGTAAGGATTTGTTCTGGGACTTTACAGGGTTGCCACCCAACCATTTTGTGGCTCCCAAGATATGCAGACCTTTTATAAAACACAGAGGAGCCGGAGAGCAAAGGGAAAGTACTTCTTTATATGTAGCCTAGCCACTTCGGAGACACCAGGATGTTCCGGCCTTATGGTGCCATCACATTTTAAGCAGAACTCTCCAGTGCTTTCACAAGCAAGTTGTACTTGAGAATTGATGGCAAGAATATGACCCCGGTGTGCTGTGTGCTTGCAGGCTGAGCGGTGGTGGGAGGCCAGCTGTGGAATGTGGGAAAGCGGCTGAACTGCTGAAGTCATGCAGGGAATGTTAAATGTGTCTCCAGCTGGCAGGGAGCTGTGGCTTAAACACAAGCTCCAGGTCCTGTGTATTGCCGAGTGTTCCCGGCACCCCCAGTTCCTGCTGCCCTCAGCATGGTGCTGATAAAAGTCGCAAATGGATCGAGAAGAAAATGAAACGCTTGTCGCCTTTTAGGGGAGTTTTAACAGCAAATGAAGCGAGGCAGTGAAGGCTTAAACTTTGTTATTATGAACTAAGTATTACGGTAACCCAACCAGTGAGAAATGTGGTCCAGAAAAGTTAATGCTGCAAATTGAAAGAGTTCTCATATTTTTTATATCCTTGGGGTATGGTCCTCTTGGAGAAAATGCAGTTCATCCTTCTTTAACAACCCTCCCAATTAGGAGGGTGTTCTGCAGTTTAGCCAGCACATTATAGTTTCACGGTAAAAGCACATGAGACAGGGACTACCACCTACCTGGCATGGCAGAGGGCAGAGGGAGAGTCAGTGGGAGATGTGATGCAGCTCTTCTTCTGAGTGGGCAATTAGAATTTCCTCATGTCCCCCAGTGTTTGTTGATTGGCAAAGCAGCTGCTGCAAATACCTCTTAAGGGATACCTGCAAGTATTTTCACATGATTTTTTATCATGATAATACCACTTTGTCTCAGCCCAGAGTCAAAGAGAAACCATGTTAGAGCAAATCTTGCTGAGGTGTCAGTGACATGACTGCTGGTCCAAGGGCACAGGCTGTATAATTCCAAGTCTGTAGGATGAAGATACACCCTATCTGTAGATATACCCTATGTTGCTTAAAGGTATACAGACAGCATGACATTAAAGCTCAGATGTGGCAACTGTGTTATCAATAACACAGAGTTTTAGAGAGTACCATCTATTAAATATGATTAAATCAACAGTAGCAAATGTCTTATTACAAACTGCAGCATTTTACTGCCAAACCATGTAACTCCCTAGCAACAGTCCTCATCTGGAAACTCCTTATTGCCTTCCTAAGGTTAATTTTCATAATAAGATTACAGTTTCAAATCATCAAGAGAAAGCACTGATGGGCTGTTTTTCAGCTTTTGCTTAGCTAAAGGCTCCACCCAAGCAACTCTGGTCATAAGACATTTTCGTCTGTTAGAGTCATAACTTAGGATGTGTCACAAATGCCATTAACTTTGAAACAGACATGGGCTGAGCCTCTGTATTTTTAATCCTGACCACGAACCTCTTGGCTCTGGATCAGTAATAGAATGGAGAAACATGAGAAAAATGCATTTTTAAACTTCTCCTATGCAAGCAATAATTTGAGGGGGTTTAGAAATTAACTCTGGTGAATCTTACACAGATGTCAAACTTTACTTTCCCCAGCTAACCACACTCCCTCTTTGCCTCTCCCTATTCACACACCTTCTCAGCAAAGGCAGCAAGGGAACACCTGCCCATGCCTCTGCTGTTCCCTTGCAGAGTTTGCACTACTACTCAAGTCTGCTTTGCGTGATTATATGGCATCAACAGCACTGCTTCTTGGAGGAGGTTGTCCCCACCTCAGTAACTACAGGGGACTACCTGGGAGCAGAGAAGAAAGTTTGCTGTAGGCCGTAGGTGAGAAAGGAATACATGTGGGGCAGACAGAGATCTTAATTTAAGAGAATCTAGTTGGGAAAGAGAGTGAGGACATGACAGCCAAGGGAATACAAAAGAGCAGCAACAGAAAGAGTACTTTGCAAGCACATGAAAGCTCACCTTCCAGCCTCCTCCTCAGTCTACCCTACAGAAATAAAATTCTTCTGCAAGTCACGAGTTAGAGTGCCTGGAAAGTAACTGTGGAGCAGGAGTGTGGGGAGATGTAGGGAAAAAGGGTTGCTGAACTGAGATGCCACACGCTGTACTTGGAGCAGCTGAGGCTCAAGCATTCCCTTCTGCTCACTCTGCCAGACAGGCATTTTTGGCAGAAGAGCAGAAAAGGACACCTGGAGGCAGCAATACCTCAAATTACTAGAGGCAGGCTTGCAAATGCTCATCTGCCAAAGCCTAACTTGTAGTAAGAACATTCATTGCTCTCCAGTAGTCAACAAACAAGGTCGTTGCTGTATGGTATCAATAGAAGCAGCTGGTGCAAGTAGTGGGTCTAAAGGAAATGAACGGGAGATGAACATTAAGTGCTCATAATTTGTGCTCCAAGGGCTGCAGCTCAGTTCAGATCAGTATCCTATAATACAGAAGATGCATTGTAAAACTAAAGCTGTGTTTTCAGATATATTATTTTGTAGCAGTACCAACTTTAAGCATCCCTCTTTGTCTCCAGCCATTCTTTCTCCCCGCATTACCCCATCAACAATGCCAGCATAGCTGTTAGTAAGGCCAAAATACAATGAAATAGATCTGGGAACTGATCCAGGTTAAAAATAAACAGCAAAAATGATTACCAGGAACAAGCAGGATAAGGGGGGAAATGTTTATGCTAGCACTGTTGTTGAGAGAAATATAAGAAACTTTGCACTAGTGAATTCTCATTTACTGTTGGAGAAAACAGCTGATGATGTGCAAAGTAAAACATGAGATCTATGTCCTGGCAGTCTGAGAAAAGCAATCACAGTTATTATTTACCTCTGTATCTTATGAAAGGGCTTATATTAATGGGAAATACTATTAATTTACTTCATAAATGTTATTGCCTAGTCAGGGACTTCTGTAATCTATAAGTGAAAAATGGGTTTCAGAAGTTAAATATTAAGAATTACTCTTGTGGTACAGTGGAAGAAAAAGTAATTGTGAAACTCAAACTAGAATTAGGGAATTTTTAGAGAAAATCTTGTGCTATAGTATTAGAGTATTTCAATACTATAATTTATAGTCTTCAGTATAAAACAGACCAACAGTCATGATAAAAGGCAAATTGAAATATATGAAAATGGATATTTATTTTCATCATTACAAATTAAATGAGGAAATTAATGTTAAAGTATGGAAATAGGGGGAAAACGAGCTACCTTTTCTGACTAAATATTGATGACTGCTGTTGTACAGCATAAGAAAATAATCCAGGCAGTCAGTGGTGAAATCATCTTCTTACCACAGGACATGAAATAAGTTTATAAAGTGAAAATGAAATGAGAAAAGCATGTTATATTTGTGAAGGCTAAGACAGTCTATCTGATGTATTGGTAAATGGGTCTTTTGATTCATGTAAATAGGGCATGGCACACTGTGGTTCATATCTGCAGTTAGCTAAAAACAAACAAGAAAAACACAGCAGCAAATGACTGGGTGTACAGATGTTGAGATACCAGCATTCCCCAGGTACACAATGAAGCAGGGTGCCACAGGCAGAGGTCTTGCCACACCCAAGGAGCTTTGCCAACCTCTTCTAACATCCCAACACCTTGAAAAGAAACCTATTTGCCTTAAAGCATGGGTCTGTTAATTAGTTTCTAACACAAGCATATCTTATCTGTCAGGGTTTTATGCTATATAACATTTGGGGGACTATCAGTTATCTGGTAGGATAGGAACTATCTGAGGAAATTTATTTTTCAAATTCCTGAAATCTGAAAACTGGGAGTGTAAGGCAACGCATTTAGAGTCCATTTGAAATGGATCATTTTTAGAGATTTCAGTGAAATAACTGAAACCAGGAGAACCAGGATGAGTTAAAGCGTTTCTTTGCCCCAATTAATTTTCAAGATGTTTAAAGCTCACTTAAAAGGAAGTAAAGATCATTTTGAAGCGTTATATTTAACTATGTAATAAGAAAAGGGTCAGACTGGAATAAAGGGCTTATAGTCAATAACTGTTGTGAGGTTTGTTGTTGTTGCTGCATGGTGCTCATCTCTGATCCCAATGGAGAGATTAGCTCCAATTTGTTGTGTTTTGTTTCTGGACACTCCTTGTGTATCCATCTTTCAGATCAAATGCCTCTTTGTGTACTTAAAACTCTGTCCTTATTTCCATGCCCTGATGTATGGAAGATAGGGGTATATCCTTTATCTTCTTCCTGACTAATTAAAGAGTTGATTGAACTACATTGGTGTAAGAGAAATAATTTTTAATCAAGTGCTGCCTCTGTTGTCTGCTCTGTATACTTTACTTTTCGTAGATTTTGCAAGTAACTTGAGCAAAAATTTGGTTTCTGAGAGTTGAGATATGGTTTATAAGAGTTCAGTTTTCACTTCTTTTACATCTGTCAAATTGTTTCATGCTCAAGATTTTAGAGTGAGAATGTAGTTAGTTTATAAAGGCATGAATAATGTTGACATGACTTTATTTCAAGTGATTTAAAAAATCCTTGTTTCTCCCAAACATTCATAATTTCCAAGCTTACATTGCTGTCTAAAGTCATAGTAGCTACTTGGAAGGGAACAAAGTTGTCAGTGTTCAGTGGCTGTTTGTTGGTGATGTGAAATGAGATGCTGGTCCCAGCTTGTGGTTGTTGTACTTACAGAGGCCACTGTCTCAGTTGTCACCCTTCCTTGAATGTTCAGCAGAGAGTTTAAAAAAGAAAACCTCATACTCATTCTTTCTGAAGGCAAACCTCAAAAACCAGGTTTGAAGTAAATCTACAGGGCAAATGGGGAAGTTTTGTCTACTACTGCCCACATTGTACCTCCTTTCGTGGAAAATGTGATCTTGTCATTTCCAGGGCTACTAAACCAGCTTTGAAGTAGAGAAGGAAGGGATTTGATGTTTAACTTCAAGATAACTTTAATTTAGGGATCAATGTCTTAATCCAAATTTAAGCAAGTCCTTAACTGCTAAAAACGAAACCTTTTGAGATTAAATGTGAAAATCATGCAATGCTGACTGTGGTGCAATACTTGAGGGCCCAGGCTGGATGCAGAACACCTTTTCTGTAATTGTCTTGCCACCAGTCCCTAAGATCAAAGACAGTAAGTAGGATCATGTTCAGTGGAAAAAAAAATTTAAAGATTGTGTCATCGGGCAGGTTTTAAGGTCATAAAGAGGTTGGAAAAAACAGTAACAGAGTGCTGCAATGCTCCTGGTGCTTTGGAGTAGTCCACTACAGCTTACTTGGGAACTCTTAGTTTTTCATTATTTAGTCAAGGGAGTTTAAAATTAGATGATATTTATCTTCTGGCCCCTGTCAGTGAGGTTGAACATGGCATAGATGAGCAGAAGATTTGGTTGTGAAGGTGTTAAGACGCTGAGTACTCAACTTGCTACTGTGTTAGTGAACAGCCTTTTAAAAACCAATGCACAAATGGGGAAAAGTCTTTAAAGCTTGCTGTCTTCTGTTCACTCTTGAGGATAGCTCCCTAAAATGGTTACAGATGTTCCACCATCTGTATATGAAGAGTTTAGTAATAGTTGTAAACAATAATAATACATATAAGTAGTAATAATAGTGTTGAAAAGCTTTATTATTTATGTAGTTCTTCGAGAATGAAAAATGTTAAATAAATCTAATTAGCAATTAAAGTTTGTGCATGTAATAGAAAAATAAGCCAAATGACTTAGACTTAGATTGGAAAACAATTATCCAAAATGTAGCCTCTTTAGTCCATCTTTTGTGGAAAGATGAAACCCAGGATTGTTCTTTTGTACGCTGAAAACTGAGTAAGAATTAATGAGTCATTTATAAATCAATAACAACACATCATTAGTTATGGAACTACAATATTCCCATATGTGACTGTAATATATTTTAGTTTTTTAAAACATTCATGTATGTGTATACTTGAATGCTGCACACAAGCACAGCGTCTGTAAAGAACTTCTAATTGTATGGTGAGATCTAACATTTCAAATACTCAGAAAACAAAGTACTGTCTGACAGGGCAGACAACAGGCTTGTAGAACTTTGTACTTGAAAATAATGAATTCAGGAAATACCTTGTGCCTGACCCCAGCAACAATCTCTTCCTCCCTAAGAGTGCTCTGTGCTCCACAGTAATGGCAAACACTCAGGCTAGGGCAGGGTGGGGGGCATGGAAAAAAGAATCTATAGCTAATGCAAATGTCTTCTTTTTGTATGGATCCATGAGACCATTTTTGCTTACATGAGGCAAAGTTCTTTACTTCTCTCAGGAAAGCTTTTCCTTCTGCAACTGAAAGTACCATTTTCTTCTCAAAGAACAGGCAAATACACCCTCAAGCTTCCAAGGATAGCAGCCACGGCAGGATAACATTTTAAATCCAATCCGTCTCTGCTATTCACCCACCATTTTCAAATCAGTATTGTGCATTATTTCCATGATTCTTCTCCCCTCTGACCTGAGTTCTGTGCTTTATGACTAAATGAGCAAGGAATCTATACATAGATCTAGAGAGTCAGCATTATTTTGTGCTGTGGGCTTATCTATGAATTTGGAAGAAAGTGATACTGTGGGGTCATCTGTTTTATCTCTAGAATTGGTTATATTTATTGGTATACCTCTGAAAGAAAAAAAGAAAAGAATATTTGGACATGTGTTAAAAAAAAACAACCATGATTTGTGTTGGTGGACATCTCTTCCCCATCCTTGCAAGGGTTGAACCAAGTATACAAAAAACCAAGGAATGTCCTTATTATTGCTTGCTGATCATCATGATTTTTCTGTGTATTCCTAACCAGGAAAGACAGGGGCTGTGATTCTTTATTGCCTTGCCCCTCAGGAAAATATTTATAGCAAAACAAAGTGGGCATAATGTGTCTGTTACCCAGAGCCTTCAAATAAATTTTTCTTAGTCTTCCAACACTAGAATAAATGACTACCCAGAGCATGGGGAATTCATGAGTCAGGTCCCACATCTCCCCCATCCCAGACTACCTGTTTGTCATCCACTTCTGAGTAATGGATAGCTTAGGTAGTCTGCAAATAATCAAGACAAAAAGTTATTCCAACAGTAACCAAGACAGTAGGAAGTTTAGCAGCAGTACCAAATCCTAGAACATTGCAATTCCTAAATTGATCCTTTAGTTAAAACACTTTTGTACCTTAAAAGAAATAAAACCTGACTCTGCATTCGGAAGAATGATACTGTAACTGTGTAATTCCCTATAACAGGTAAAGAAAGTTCTAATTTGCTTTCCTGTTGCAAGGCTGCCCTGTCAACACAATGTCTGGTTCTCTTGTCTAAACTAAAAATCTGGATTTGCCTAGCAATATATATAGGGGGTTTTGTCAATCAGATGGTTAGATCAGATCTATTCCCCATTATGATTGTTTGCAGGCTGCAAATGCAGAGCTTTCTGTCTGCTGACTGCCTCCATATGTCCATTTTTCATATTTCATATAGCCATTATCTATTTCATAATATTTGCAGTAGCCAGCCAGATCATTTCGGCAAAGGAGATGGAAAAATATCACTTTCCCCTCTGTGCCTCTCACAGTTTCTGTTGTCTCCCATTATTTTTCCCCATTAAACCCAGAAGCAATTGAACATGAATAAGATAACAGATCACTACTATTTTTATTTACTTGTGTAATATTTTAGATTCTTCTGTTTAGTACTAGGTTGTATTTAATTATCCAAATTCATCAGCATATCAAAGTAGAACAGGAATCAGTGTGAAGGGAACAGTACTGGCTCCAGTTCTCAACTCAGCTCTGCAGTGCAAGGAACTTTTCACTGTTCCACTCTTGTGTATCATGTGTCTCCCCTATTGTCTACAGAACTTTTATGACACTATAAGGATTAGGTGACGGTAATGAGTCGGGGTGCTTGTTATTACACATTCTGCTATAACCACCAGAAGAATAGAATTCACCTGCTTTATACTGTTTGTACCTGTTTTATCTGTTTATTAACACCAAAACACCTGTTTTGGTGTTCTTAAATGATACAGATATTCACACATGAGGTCAAAAAAAGAATTGAAACATTGGTGCACCTAGTGGCTTTCTTGACAAGGCCTAAACCAGTGCTTGCCAAGCAGCTATTGATTGCATGTTTCAATAATATTTTATATGGATGTTATTTATTCATAGTAAGTGTTTTTTTCTGAAGTACTGTAAGTATTCTACTCTCCCTTCTATGTTATGAGGAAATCAAAAGTAATACTAGGCTGATAAGAAGGCTGAATTTGATCTCCCAAGTGTTGTGTGAGTCAACAACTTTAAAAAAGATTGGCGTAAACATCAGTATTCCAAACAGGTAACATGAAACATGAACAAAACTATCAGCTAGTATACTGTTTGGGTCATACCAAAAGTATACAAGCAGCACTGCTTTAAAGTCAGTATTAATAACAAATATTGGATCAATTAAAAGGTCAAAGTACATGAAATCTTATTTAAATTCCAAGGGTAGAAAAATATTGCTAGAAGTAGATGCAATAACAGGTTTTTTATGATTGTTCAAATATGAACAGAAAACTAACAGTAGATAAAGAGCAACTGTAGCACTAATATTATATTAATGCCTCCTTTTTCATTGATAAGTTCAAAATAGCTTTAAAGTATGATCCCAGGATTATCAGTGTATTTCACTGCAGATAGGAATGAATTCACAGTGGAGGAATCATGCAGAAGCAGAATAGAACCTATATAGCTCTCTTGCATCCTATTGTGGTATGTTAAACACTAGACCCCTTTACCAGGAGTGCCCTTTTTTTTGCTAGGGGTCTCAAAAGGACAAATTTTAAACTACTTATGTTTTCATCTCCCTTCTACATTGGCTTTGGAAACTTGGATGTTTGTACTGTATTCCTTTTGTTGGAAGAAAATAAGTTCAAAATTAGTGTACAGTTTAGAATCTTAGGAGTAGGAAGTTGTAATGATGGGGTAACTGATACACAATTAAAATGATGAATGATATTCTGAGCATATTAGCAATCTGTTACTGAAGCAAAACGATAATAATATGAATTAATTATTGGATGTTGCAATAAAAGCATGTATTGTCAAACTTGATATGACTCCAGTCTATTGTCACAAATAGGACGTTTTTACTGCTCAAATCTATGTCTCAAGCTTTTGTGCAAAGTGGTTTTTTCTGTCTTTCCTTTCTTATTGCAACTGTATTTCCTAAGGAGAAATGTTGAATGGGCAAAGCAGAAACTTCTAGTTATGCTGTTAGTTCATTTGATAAAGGTGAAACACATCTCTTCTGCACAAACCCCACTTTGTGAAAAGGCTGTAGTGCATTTTGGATGGATGGAAATAAACTGACAAATACATCCCAGGACTGTACTCATCTCTATAGCTTTTTTAGCTGATGGCCTGGCCCAAGAGCTGCCTCATTTCTGCACATGGCATGGAACCACAGAGCCGTAGTGTGGAGCAGCATTTAGGGACTCCTCCAGTTTGGTGCATTTAGAGCTGACTCTGCCCCCACTGGATTCAGACGTAAAACATCTGATGGTTTTGGCAGAACCAGAATTTATTCCCTATCGGAGCACATCTGCCAGGGAAGCCTCACTAGGGTAGGGTTTGTGATCCACATTCTGCTTGTGTGCGTGCACGTGGATCTGCTTTTCAGACTGAGCATATGAATATAGAAAATATTTTAGGGTGAGTTTTGACTTCCATGCTATTTTTGAAATGCATTATGAACCGGTGAGTTTATATAAACACTGTGTAACAGTGATATCCTCAAAACTTCAAGGCTGCTTTATATATTGCGGTGAGTCAGTGAGGCTGTTGGCAAGGGGGAGGCCGCTCTGCACCACTGGAGGCTGTGGGCGGGCGGTGGAGTGTTCTAAATACATCACATACAAACTTTCCGAATAAGTAAAAATGCAATTTCCCTAATTGAATGTACTTTTATTCTTCCTGTCGCGGGCGTTTCGGGGCTCCCTCTAGCGGGTAATTTTAGCGTTAGGAGCTTTTCTTCTGGGCTTGTTCTCGGAGGGTTCTGCCGCCGAGAAACAAGATGGCTGCGAGAGCCTTCAGAGTTAAAACTCCCCGCGCGTTGGGGCCGGGCAGTTGCAGTGAAGTTACAGGGAAGTTGACACCCGATCTGCCCGAACGCCGAGGCTCCGGCAGGGATCGCTCCTTAGGAGCGACCGCTGTTGTCGCTGCAGCCAGCGCTTCTCAGGGCCGGGAGAGTTTCCCGCCTCGTNGGGGCTCCCTGTTTAACAGATTTTAAAAGTCTTAAGTCGTATTGTGGTGAAACCCTTTTGTTATTAAAATGGGGAGCGTTTTAGGGACCTCGCTCAGTCTTCATTGCTTCAGAGAAAACGTTTTGTTGTAGAAGAGTCAGTAATTGGTTTCACTTTCCCACCCCCGTTTTTTAGTCTGTTTCACTTCCTGGTTCTCTTGTCTCAAAGCAGGAGAGTCAGGGATAAAAATGGATTGTTACTGGGTATTCTACTAATCTTAGTTTTCGTTTCCTTAGTAGTATTTTTTTTAAGGTTCGGATTTTTTTTTTTGTTTAAATTTTTGAGGCTATTCTAATGTTGTTTTTGGTTCTGCGTTTGGGGCTTATTTGACCAGACAGAGCCCCGCTAAAGCTCGCATTGCACGGAGAGTGTGTGCCTGTCATCCGAGATGTGTGTAAAACACCCGGGGAGTTCCTGCAAGGAGAAATGGACGTCTGCGCTGCGGAATTCTGAATCCTGCAGTTATCTTAGCTGCAAAAGTAATTAAATTTGATTATTTTTCTTCTCATTTTACTGGCACAAAATAAGAGCGGGAAAATATCACTGAAACAATTAAAAGTAGCAGTGAAAAATAAGAGAGGTTTTTGTGTTTTGTTTTGTTGGTTTTTTTTTTTCTTTCCCATACCTCCAGCATAGTTACATTTATAACTGAGTATGTGTCTCTTGTGGTCTCGATTACATCCTGTGTTTTTAGCTGGCAGCGTTTCCTCTGCAGGGGCCCTGTTCTGTATGCCAGCATACATTTCTCTGTATATTAAAAGCACAGAATCAAGATGAAATAGTAAATGAAACTACACCCTCCAGCCCCCCAATAAGTTCGGTTTCGGTACTAATGCTTGGCACAAAATAACAAGAGGTATATCTACCATCGTCTTTCTTTTTATAAAAGCAAGGAGTCTGCTAGCTTTGTGTTGTCAAAGAAGATTGAGGAATTCATTTAAGTCATCAAATGTGTTAAATAGGCCTCTCTCCCATTCTTCAATATTTAAATATTTGAAGACTCTGTTTCTTCAGTAACATTTTCTGGAAATGGAGCTTGGCTGCGAATCCTCACCTACAGAAACATCTCTTTTTTTCAGTTTGCATAGAAGCATTTTTGGAACAGTGAGCCCTGTTAACAGCTGTATTCAATCTTGAGTAAAATCACTTCCTGAAAAAAGTGAAATTAAACTTAATATACAAGCTTGCTTGGAATATAATACCATGGAGTTAGGGAACTTTGTGATTATGAAACCGTATCCATTCACCCTGCTGAGGTAATTTCTTGTAAATTGTACACTATGGAAATCTTTAATCAATGTCAATGTTTTTAAAGCTAAAATTCATACGATTCAAATGTGCTTTTTATTTCCCCTCACACAGAGAGTTTTTTTCGTTTGGTTTTGTTTTTTGTTTTTTTTTTTTTAAAGAAAAAAAGAAGAGTTTCTGCTGTGGTTTCGTGAGGTGGGAGAGGAGTTAGAGCACATAGAATGGCACTTTTACCTGCCCTAAGTGTTTGGCATCGTAAGTCAGGTCATGAAAATCATGTGACTGATTAAAAAAAGAAAAGTATTTAAAAGCTACATCTGATTTTGTAAAAAGTAATTAATCAGAAAATCAGACTGTTTTTAAGTTTAACACTGAAGTGTTACACAGAAAGGGTGGGAGGTGTTCTGTATTTTTTAAGTATTTAAGATGAACTATGAGGTTCTGGATATATTTATGTTGCAATCCAAAGGTAGAATCTGAGCTCACCTGTGTACTGGTAAGTGTCACTCTTGTGGTATAGACTGAAGCTGTGGAATGATGCTCAGCTCACAGCCAGACTTATGCTGTTGAAGCTGAAACCCACCTTGGAGAGACTACACTGCCCAGGGTACAGGAGCTTCAAAAGGCAAAACAACCAAAGGGTATGTTAGAATTGCTGACATAAGTCTATTGTTCATCTGACTTTGTGATCCAGGGCCTTAAGACAAGACCAAAAAAGAACAGGACACCAAACCCACTTGCTCAGTTTTATTTAATTTTGGTTAGAGGAGCAGAATGTTAGAGGAGCCTCCTTATAGAGGCTGAGCAGCTGAGTCAGTCGTTGGGGCAGTAAAGCCCTGCCTTAACTCGTACCTAATTCTGTGGATACCTAAGGATCTAAATACACTCTGCCCCTGGCTTGGAAGCAGAATATAAGGGTAAAGATTCAAATGTGGTTTTCTTATATTTTGGATGAGAGCTATAGCCACAGGTTAGGGTCGTCTTCCTTATTAGCATTTCATTATTTTACATAAAAATGTGACCAGGTTAATAGCAGAAACTGAGAGACATCCACACCTGAATGCTCAAGCAGTGGGCAAGTGCCGACTCTGGGTTGAATTTTGGGGTCTTGTTTCCACCAGGATGTTCCCAAATGTTTTTTCTGCAGCTCCTCTCATGTATGGTTTTCTTCTGAAGCATATGGGGTTTCTCTTCCCTTTCCCTTTACTCATGGCATGAGTAACCTAAGGGCCTACCTTGGAGCAGGAAATTCCAGAAGGGGGAAGGCCACCTACTATGTGCTACAATAGTCAAGTGACTGACAAGCTGCCATTTAACTTCTCATGCTGTCAGCTTTAAAAAGAAACCCTCCTTTCATCAGAGTTTTGCTTTAAAATCAAATTTCACTTCCTGATTTACCAGGAGACAACAGGAAAAAAGAGTAATGTGAAATATTGTAAAATACTCAACATTCTAAGAAAAATAAAATTTTATGTCAGCACTGACCTTTTTGCTGTGTTTAGCTAACAAAGCATATGCAAAATTTCTCCTATGTGTCTTATTGTTGATTCTGGAAAGTAAAAAAGGTAAATGTTTTAACTCTTAACCCACATACTCATATGCACACTATTTCCTGATAAGTCCAGTTTTAGTAGTATTTGCTGGTTTTTTGATTCATCAGTCTAGAGAATTTTCAGGACAAGTTAATTATAGTGTGAAGTGGTGTGATTCTTTTACAGCTTTATATGCTATTTACTTTGTTTGATTTTCTGATTTTTTTCTGTGAAAAATACAGATGTAAGTGGCAGTACAAATACTTTTGTACAAAAAATATCCATTGGAGGTTTTCTTTTAATGCAAATAAAAATAGTTGCTTTCACCCCAACTCGGCTATGGCACTTAGGGAAGCAGAGTATACCTTATGGCTTTGGCTGCTTTATGATTGGAACACCATATTTGAGTTGGCTTTCTTGTAAAATGTAGGTTGTATGCACATCTGATGGATGATAAAGCCCTCTTGAGAACAAAACTCTTTTTTTTTTCTTAGCATGATTTCTTTTTATTTTATCCAAATTCATATAATTAAAATTTAGACCACCTCAACCAGTTTTTTCATTTAGCCTCCAACAAAAGAACTGAGCATTTTTTCCATTCCTTGTCCAAATTGTTAAGATCCCCCTGAGGACCTTTGTTTACAGTGTCGTCTCATTCTTTTTTCCTTGACATTCTCCCCTCCCTCCAGCAGTGAGATACTAATTAAAGAGAGGACACAGTGACCCTGGGTTGTTTAGAAGTCACAGGGGAGTGGTGGTGGCACAATGACAAAACCATCCCTGCAGGAAGTAATCAGGCCGGAGACCCAGCACAATACTCACTTCCATCACCTGAAAAACCCTTTCAGTTTGGAAACCCAGCCCAGAAGCAGATTTATTTTCCCTTTAATAAAGTATCTTCATTACAAACAAAGCTTCTCTGTCTCTGTGTGTCTGTCTTAGAGAGTTATTGTACAAGTACTGTTTTTTCTTAAATGATTACTGAAAAATACTTAACAGAGTTTGTAAAGTAAAGGCAGTATTCATAATAGCATGTTACCAAGCATCGTCACATTTATCTTTAATTTCAAGGAAAAAGTATTTGATTATCATTATAGCATCCAGCAGGATTGTGGTCTTATCTACTATATAGTAATTTTGCAATTTTATAATGGCTATTATTACTTAATTACTAGCTCATTGAGATTTGTGGTGCTTTGTGAGCACCTAACAACAGAGAAACCCAGGATTCATTCCAAATTAGGTTTTGTAAACTGGACCAAAAAGACACTTTGAGTTTACACCTATAAAAATAAGATTTCTATTTATCCAGAACTCTCCACTGCAGGGCATTTCCAGTGTAAGGTGAAGGCTGGGTCCTGTGCAGCACTCTGCTGGGGAAGCCAGGGAGACTCTGTTGGTATGTTAGTGCAGCCAATTAGATAAATCAGCAGGCTCTAGCACTCAATCCTCAGCCTTATCTGTACAGTTTTATCTTGTACCATAAAAGAATCCAGCTGATTTCAGTAGCTCTCCACTTGGGCCGGCCTGCATAAATCAGATTGCAGTGTTGAAGTTAGCAACACGATACCTATCATTCCTGTTGAATACATGGAAAAAAAAATGCCACTGTCTGGGAGCTGAATCAGACTGCAGACAACATGCACTTTAAAATGCATAATTAAGGGATTTTTTGATTTTTATTTTTATGGATTTTTTTTTTAGCAGTAAAGAATAAAATTAGCTAGGAGAAACATTTGGAAGAGTTCTATTTGAGGGAGAGGAGAGAACACCGTTGTGTCTTATTCCACAGCTTGAACAAGTCAGTGTCTTAAAAGTAATCTCTTAACTGAGGTTTTATATCTTTGGTTTTTTTAACTAAAAATTCTTGGAGGTATGGTAATACTGCAAAAATTGTAAGTTTTTATGTGCCCATTTCGTTGAGTATCAGTCTCTGCTACAAGATTTACACTTAACAAATACTGTCTTTTTCAGCCCAATTCTAAGTGTAACCCAAAGTTGTAAGTTTAACCCAAGTATGGCAGACATGGATCAATTGGGTCAGTCAGTGCCACATATCTGACATGTCTTTCACTTTCAGGTGAAGGGATGTAAAACATCTACGACAAAAAAAAAAAAAAAAGTGTGTATGTATTTGCAATTATTTTGCAAAATCTTTGATTATACCAGTCAAAATTATCCTGATCAAGTGTAAGGATTTATGGTAAGAGTATCTAAATCCTAGATAGCGGGCACCATTTTGATAACATTTGTCCCATTTGGATTTTTTGCATTCTTATTTTTAATGACCTACTGATCCCTCAAAAACTAAGGTGCTGTTTGTTTAGATTTGGCTAGTGGCCTTGCATCTTCAGGAAGGCACTATGCCCCAGCACCTAAACTGTCCTGGAAAACAGATTGTGTCCTTCCCTGCCATGGCTCTGTGACCCTTTGCAGCTACCCAGAGTGCGAGCTGTCTGTGTAGCTAGAGACCCACAAAATTATCACTGTCTGGGCAACAGAAAAGAGCTAATAGTATTGGATACTATCAAAACCTAATACTGGGGCCAGATCTGCGCCCTGTGAGACTGTCTGTGCAAAGGAGGTCCAGGGCACGAGCACACAAGAGCTGCACTGCTGAGGCAGAGTGCACGGGGCAGGACTGGTGGTTACAGAGGCGGAGCAGTACCTGGAACCCACCTGGAACTCCTCGCAGCTTCCTGCACTGGTGTCCTCTTTGTTAAAAGCGAGCAGTGTATCACAGCTCTGGAGCCAGGCAGGGTTTCTGGCACTACTAAAGGAACAAACTCAGTGTCTCTGATGCAGCAGTCACTGCCCTGGGCTGAGCAGTGGTGACCAACATGGTACCTGGCGTTGGCTTTTTTGGTGTTTGGACCATGTGTGGAAGGCAAAGCCAGGTGTGAATGCAGAGACTATCCAAGAGAAAGTAAGTGCCTGCTTAAAATGAGAACATGGACCTTTTGAACACCATTAGGGACTGCGAGGTTGCAGTAGAAAGGAGCCAAAAGGGACCAAAAAATGCCTCCATCTGGGTAATCTTCAATTTCAGAGCAGTACAGATGTTTGAGACTATGATGAGGCATACCTATTGCTGGACTAAAATTTTCACCTTTCAAAAATTTGGAAAAAAGCTGTCAGTTTGGGTTTTTAAATAACTTACCAAAGAGAGCCAACTTGTGTCAAGTTTTCACTGCATCACATCATGCAACTCGTGCAGCTTTGATCCAGCACAGAATTTCCTTGAACTTGATTTAGTATCGCAGGGAATCAGCATCATTGATTCCAAGAAAAAGTGTCAGCCAGTGTTCTTGACATTGCTGTTACTTCTTGCACTGCCCATTTGACTGGATTGTTATTGTTCAGATTCCTTTCTGGTTTTGTAATGGCTGCATTTCACATTAAAGTTCAATGGTTTAATTAAGGAAATGACTGAATAGGAAGTTACTGTAACCATGATTTCAGCTATTGAAGAAAGATTTGCCCTACACGTGAGGAAATTTGTGAACCGAAAGTTTTTGTTAAACTTGTAACATCTCCATTTTGTTTTTTAAACCACTGGTATTCAGATGAATAAATCATACCATTTTCCTTCTCTTTCTGGAGCTTTATTAGTTTGTTTCCACACACATAGTATACTACATTGTCTTTCCCTAAAGTATGGTTTTGGACAAAGATAATTTCCTTTGTAAGTTTAATTTAGATCCGAAGACAAAACTAAGGACATTCTGTGTTTGCAAATGTCTCTTGAAATTAAAACATTTTATGTGCTGCTATGTAAAACCCTGAGTAACTGCTTGCTTTCAGTTTTGAGGCTGGTCAGGGCTCTGCAGTCAGACTGCATCTCAGTGTTGCTGTTCTCCCAGCAGTTGGGTGGGATTTAGAAGTTCTGCCTCTGTTCCCAGGTCTAGCCAAGCCTGTTATGTGTTACAGCTGCTCTATACATCAGAACACTAGGAAAAAAAAAAAAGTGTATCTATAAACTGTATCAGTCTTCTTTTCCACTTCATAGCACGCCCGCATAAACAGTTGATTCAGTCCAGCTAAGTAGTGCGGTAATGTCTGCTTCAAAGGGTGGAATAAATGGCTGGCATGGTCGTGGAGAGGGAATGCTATGTCAGGGAGAGACATCTCTTAAATCAGATCTGATACAAAAGGAGTAGCAAAGTCTCAGTGAAAAAAAGGAGTTCACATCTATTCGAGTAGTCCCAAGTCCCCACTCTGCCAAATGGTGTGTTTATTAGTTTGATCAGCTACCAAATAATTACAGTGGTACAGTTAGTAGCATTAAGTACTATTTGTCATCTGAAGCCTGGAATTTCTCAGCTTGAAAAGGCAGGGCTCCCCCCCGCCCCCAGTATGTTTACTTTATAGTTTACAGCTCATGGAAGGAGCAAGGAACAGTCTAGTAGTCCAGCACAAACTAAGATCCACAGATAGGTATCATAAAATAATTTCCATTGTAGGGTGAGCTGCCTGCAGGCAATTGACATTGTCAGTCAAGAACTAGCTGGTGGTTAATGAGAGGCACGTTGCTTGGCTGTTTTAGCATTTTAACAAAGGAGTTCTAGCACGATTTTGATTAATTTCTTGATTTTTATCAGCCAAACATAACAGAAAATCAGGAATTAAACAATAGCAAGCATTTAAACCAACTGTAGTTGAGGAATCTAAAATACAGATTATTAGAGGATGTACTATTTTAAATGGAAATGTTATGGTAATAAATTCTAGAATCAACCTTTTAGTTAATTTAAAACTGCACTTTGTTTTGTTAAAAAATTAAAGGTTGTCTACATTGGTGACATTTCAAACACTTAACCTGATTTTTTTAAGGGAAATAAATAGGGTTTTTTTCTGTATTCTACAATGACATTAGTAAAAACTACAGCAAGGGAGCTCAACGTGAGTTACTCGTTTTGTGTGATTCTGTTTAAGCTGATTCGTGGCCAGATATTATATATTTTGGTACAAAATACGTAATTCATTGTTTAATTTTTTAAATGAAGATACAAATTCGACTTAATTTTGCAGCCTAAGTAATTTATATCTCAAAGACTTAACTTCTCCCATTTTTCTTTTCCTTTCTGTGAGAATGAAGAAATCAAAACTTGGTCAAATCTGCTGGTGAAGCCAATGCATAGCCCACTGAATATAGTCACCAAGGGATTAATGCTGCTCTCTCTTTTTTTCATCTGGCCTAGTTCCTGCAAAATCATGTGCCTACATGATTTACTGCCATTAACCGTCATATTGTGTGTCGTCATTAGGAGAAAAAGGTTTATTCTTTCTCAAGTTGCTGAATATGGAATTAGATTTAGGAAAGCTGAAGACCTCCTAGTGTCAAAAAAAAGTTAGTAGTTTAGTTACTGGTGTCAGGAGCTGTTGAAATGAGTGTTACAACATAAAGACTTTTCTTTACTCGTACCTCTTGTCCCTACATTTGTAGTTGATTTAAGAACACTCCTTTTTCTCCGGGTAATGTCACTTGACTGCATACATGCAAGTGCAGAAGTTAATGGTATGCTTACATAGTCTGAGGCACTGTTGGGAACAACCCTTCTGTGGAATGAAGTAGCAACTTTAGTGGAAATATGATGAACAAGGGGATTAAAATGGAAGCATTTAGACATATTTAGATGTTCAATTTTCTTTTCATGTCCTTTAAATGATTTCTGTAATTCTGATAAAAATTCTTGAGTTGTGAAACAGTGGGCTCCAGTCAGAAAACAATCTGAATTTCTTGGATGCAAAATGTATTTTTTCACTTAGTGCAGAATGTGATTTATATAACATCTCAGCTGACATGATCTGGCATGTTTTTATGAATTCCTTTGCAAGGCAAAAGTGCCTCTAGTTGCAATTTATAGTAATGAGACTGTCTGCTGTAAAGTAACTGATTACAATGATGGCATAAGAAGCAAGCATGTTTGCCTTTCCAAGCCATTACCCTTTCCTCGCTTCTGGAGTACCTAAGCTTGTGTTCTGCAGCAGTGGTGTCCTTGGGTCTCTAAAAGTATTCTGTTTGTCCAAACAGATTTTTGTGTACTTCACCAAATACATTTCGATGCTATTTTGGACTGGAGTTCAGCTAATTGGGTTAAATACTGTATCTATTATTTATCTGACAGATAAATTTGAAAAATACAACAAAACTCTATCTATAATTACACAAAAAATATTCACATGAAAACTTTTCAATCATCTTTTGAATAGTGAAGGGTAAATGTGTCTTAGTAATTGTCAAAAGCAATATTATGATAGTTCCCAGTTCTCTTCATCACATGTACTTCTGGGTTGCATTAGGGGACAACTGGACCAAGTCCTGAAGTGGGCAGTTGTTTACTTGGTAGTTTTGATGGATAAGTAGCAAAAACCTGATGTGCATGCATGGGCACATGTTCGCATAGATTCATGTTAAAATACTATTGAGAAAATTATCCAAATTTGATTCTTGCTAGAAGATCATCTGTTTCCTCCTAGTAAGTAGTCGTAGAAGGTTCCCATAGCCATTTGCTGAAATAATTTTTGTCTCATTTAGCAAACACAGCTGGGAGTTTTGCTCTTCTCAGAAATGAGTGTAGCAAGTTGTACTTGCAAGCACGAAAACATTGTGAAGATCTTGTCCCTGGGGAGCTTAGTGTAAAATTCTTTTTGAAGATCCCAGAATGAAGAAAATCCTGGCTATGCAGAGCCTCTGACAGAAACTGCAATAGTGGAAGATAGGGGAAGGAGTTGCCAAGGCACTGAAGAACTTCAAAGAACATTGGAACTAGGGGCAAAAGTTCAGCCTAATTCTTGTGTTATCTGAACTCACCCAACTCTGTTGCAGTGTATCTGCATAAAATGGCTGGGGTCTGGCTGTTGCAATAACCTCACTTTTCTGGAATATGACTGGAAATGTATTGTTAAAAAAATGGTTGCCAGTGAAAATGTTTTGAGTAAAATTCTGTGAGGGAGCCCCTAAGGTGAGAGAAGCCACCCAGCCTCCTCTCATGGGGGACACACACCTTCCCCACCTTACCTTCTCCCAGCTGTTTTCTCCTTCCACTTAACCTGTGATGGTCTTGTTAGACACCTTGGTGACCCAGCTGAACTCCTTGCCACGGCAGAAAGAAAGGCTGCAGGGTTAGTGATTTGAATCAGCAAGCAAAAGAAACAGAGGATTAAGCAAAGAGCTTGAAACCATGAAGCTCAGAGCAGGAAGGGGGAAAGGAGCAGACACTTTCCTCCTTTTCAACATCTCTGAACATTAAATGTGTTGAGGAATAAACTCAGTAAGTCACAAAAGCACAGTGTAAGTGCTTTCACTCTGGGTGAAGTCTGGGATGTGCTGGTAAAGCTCCAGTTGATCAGACCAGGATTTCATTCCAGGGTTTATCTTTGATTTACGTGCATTGATATTGGTGAACAGACTGGCTGTGTAGTATCTCACAGATACTTTGAATCCAGTTCAAGAGAATGTGTTGAAAACAACTCTAAGAATCTATTTACTTAAATAAATGTAAAACTTAATTATGATGCAATGAAATATTTTCCCACCATGATTTGTGCTGCTGCCAGCCCATGACACTTAGTATGGAACATTAGTAAATAACTCTAGGAGTTACTCCCTGAAATAAATTGTCCTAGCCATCTTGATTAATTGATTACTGAACATAAATATTCAGATCATATCTGAATTTAAAATTGCAGGAACTGCAATGATGACGGTGAAGACACAAGCTTGGGGTAGCAATGCAGTTGGTTGCTAGTTTAGCTTAGAGTAGAAGTGGCAAAAAAGCCCTGTTTACAGCTGATGGATGTACAGTGTGTCAGAAGATAACTTTGGTGTTCATGTCCTGCTTTTCACCTGTCTATAGTGCATCAGCCACATCCTGTACCTTCAGGTGTAGGATCCTGTAGCCCTTCAGGGGAGGGCTGCATCAGCAGGAGCTACAGCCTTCTTTCACCTCTGAAAGTGTGCTCTGCAAGTAACCAAGGCGTGACCTTTCACTGCTGATGCTGGGTGCCGTGCTGGTGGAGGTCTTTCATTGCCATGGCCGTGGGCCAGATGACCTTTATGAGTGCTGAACTTACATGGGAGGAAGAAGTTTCTTATTCTGAAGATATATCTGTTGATAATTTTGTATTGTGTTATACTATGTTGTGGAGATGCAGCAAACATAGGAAGTATGCAATTTCAAAACTCAGAGGGGCAGAGCATATTTCTAGGAGAAAAATACCGTTTACAGCTTCTTCGACAGACTGAAATCTGTGATGCCTGTCAGAGATGTAAGCTGTACCAGGTACTTCAGGAACAATTCTATCAAGGTTTATGTGGATACTTTTAAAGATATTGAAAATGAGATAAGATTAAGACTCATTATTGAATGTTTGCTTAACTTCTGACACATGATCTTGTTTCTTCACTTTGTACTCTAAATTAGGTCACTGAAATCAGATTGTGTGTTATAAACAATCGTCTTTCTGTTTATATGTGATTATAAAACAAACTTCAAGGATAAAGGCTGTAATTTTGAAACAGATAAAATTTATATGCCCCTGTGAAATCTATATGGAAATTAGTTTCTTACACTCCAACCAAGGTAATGTAAATGGACCCCAAAGGGCCAGTACAGTGTTGTCAGTGTGCTCAGGGGAGTTGGAGCACTGTAAAGACATTTGCAGGTCAGAAATGAGGTTAATGGACAGGGAAGTGTGTGAGGGCAGGAAAAATTTGCACAGCGCATGTCAGTGGGTAGAGCTGTCAGTTCTTCACTTGACTACTAGTATTTGTCAAACAAACGTGGCAGGACTTCATTCCAGGGAAAGGAAAAAAAAAAGCAAGAAGAGTCATCTTAGGATAACAACATTGTTTGGAAAGAGTGGTGTTTTGTGGATTTGTTCCAACATACTCACGTGTATACACCTACTGTACACAGTCTCCAGTCTGGCTTGTTGCTCCTGCCAGTGTGACTGCTGTCTGCAGCAGAGGTTTGAAGAGCGATACCTGCTCTGGTTTTTCCTCAGGTATTCCTCAAGTCCATAGCTTCAATGTGCAAGCCTGATTTTTCACTAGTGACAATAACTCCAAATTTTTTGATGTATCATATCGTAAGTGACTTTTTTGTCTTACTCTTTTTCCATGAAGAGACATTTTGGATTTAGTGTATGTTGTGATTCCAGCCCATTTCTCATGGCATTAGTACAAAATTTGCTTATAATGCAAATAATGCATGTTTCATTCAAGCTTCAAAATATACGTCCCGTTTTGTAGATGTCTAAAGACCAGGTAAGAGTCTGATTTTTTTTTTCTGTGATGGCAGAGCACTGGCAAATCTGAAGCTTTCATGGCCTTAGATACCAAGAAAACAACACACAAAGGAATAAGATTTATGCCTGGCTGATTTTTGGTCAGACCTTCCACTTTAACTATTGTGCAGTGTTTTATTTTTTCATTGTCGTTAACTGTTATCAATCTTTAAACATATTTTAGTTATAGGTGCCTAATTTTTTTCTTATTTCTGTAATTCTTATAAAATAGTAACCATTCAAACCTAGTCCACATGACGAATAATTTAATCCAAGAAAACCCAGCACACCAAACCGGAATATATTGTAGCTAGAAACATACTGTAGCTTTTCTGTTTAAAAACCAGCAGATATAACCCTACTTTAGAACCTCACTGACTGAAGCTTTAGAAAAAATGTTTGTGTATTTCCAGATTTTACTTCATCTTTTATAAATATTTGTATTAAAATGTAAATATGTAAATTATAAAAGAATCAAATAACTGCATAGAATCATTATTTCCTAGAAAATACTTAGCAAATGTTTTTGCTTTCTTCTTCTATTGTTCTATAAATTTATTGTGCACAAAATGTAAAAATACACAGTCAAGAAAGCGTATCAAAAGAGTGAGCTCTTCTTAGCAGTCTAACTTAAAAAAATAAATATGATTTAATATAATGTTTAACAATTTCCTACATAGTTAAAAATGAAACAGAAAAAGCAATATGCTTTGTCCTTTTGGGCAGACTTTATTATTTCATTCTACAGTAAATTTGGCAACTGTTTACAGATTTTGACTGCTTTATAGTTTCAAACAAGTGTCTAGCAACATTATCAAGCTAATGGCAGAATTTAAATCTTGAGGACTCATTTCAATTCATTCCACAAATGAGGATTGGATTTTGTCCTGTGTTTTAATTACTGATAATGAGCAGCCTACTTAAATTTCTGTTACATAGTAATCCTTTACAGTAACTATGTTTCGTACTTGTGCTTCCCAGAATATACAGGGTATGTTTAGGAAGGGAATTTGTTTGACAGTGGAAATGCTTCTATAAGGAAGTACCTTGTCATGGCTTTCAAATAATAGATAATGCATTCCATAATATAAAATGCTGGCATGGCATTAAGAAGAAATTGTGTTGCTCTGTATGTTCATATTCTTAACACCAGTCATCAGTGAAGGAATGGCAACAATTACTTATAATTGTGCAATTTATATTAAGTGTCTTTCCAAGAATATTTCAGGAAGCATGGAAGGAATGAACTGCAGAGCTAAAATGAATAGGAGTCAAAGCGTGTCATTGGAGGCGCAACCTCAGTGGCCACAGCAGAGGCGTTTTGTGAGCACTGCAGGGGGCAGAGGGCTGCTCTTTTTTCAAAGAGAGCTATTGGATTTAAAGGAAAAAAACCTGCAGTAGAGGTGATGGGAGAATCAGAGACAGGTTGGAGGATTCCCAGAGAGAATGAGCTGATGCATTTGAACAAAAAAAAATCTGTTACAGTTACAGTGATTGTGCACAAGTATTTTGCAAGGAGTGATAACACGGCTTTTTTTTTTTTTTTTTTTAATATTCTAACCTAGAGTATGAGTAGTTTGGTACTTTGGTACCAGTATTTGAAATGGAACAGCTGGAAAAAATTATTTGTCTTCCCCTTTTGGTTGTAATCGTCATGGAGATTCTTTTCTTATTGTTGAATATATTCATGTGATTATTTTGAAGACTGCATTCTTAAACAACAGCTTCTCATTGTGTATGCAATACCTCACTCTTAGCAGATCATATACTTCTGCAGAATTCAGTTTCTTAATACTTCTATTTTTCTAATAAGAAAGAAAAATTACCAAAGATTACCAAAGTGTTTGGCATTACTGTCCCATTTCTATTGACCTTTCCTCCTCATCCTTACTTAGAAAAATACAGATTTTTTTTTCGTTACCTGTATACTGGGAATACTTAAATAATAATAAAAACAATTAATTATGAGTTTGTTTATCTCTAAAGGAGCTTCCCATGTAACGAAGTTTACTCTGTTCCTTTGGCTGTTAGAAATGCTTTTCATGCTTTCAGTTCTGAATAGATGAATTTAAGTCTAAAATTAAAAATCTGCTTCTCTATGATGCTCAGCCTCCTATACCCTTTTATTAACACTTTACAGGAAATGCTTAATATCTCCCAAAGTTCAGCCCTGCATACTGTTTCCTTGACTTGCATAAAGTATTTTAAAGTATTTTTGCATTGTTGTAGCTCAGCTTCCTGCCTACTCTGGTTTCTGTCTTTCTCCATATGACTGGGTGTGATGAGAGGGTGGGTGCCCAAGGAAGTGGCATTGTGGTGGAAGCCCACAGGTTTCCTATGTCTCCTCAAGGTGAGGATAAGGTGCCCAAAATCACTTTTCTACTGCTGGGTCTTCAGAACACCCTGAAGTGGACAAGAGACCAGGGTTTTAAGGAAATTAAGGAGATCCAGTCTGGACTCACAAGGGTTTGGGATAGACTTTGTTTCCCTTTTAAAGCAGATCCAGGGCTGAGGGACCATCTGTCCTACAGAGGCACTGAATGCCCTGAGGGGAAATAGCTACTTTGGTTGAATTTTGAGATAAGTAAGGGAAGCCATGAATTTGATTTAGAAGAGAAATGGTAAAGTAGCAGCTTAAATGTGTAGAACTGTCTTTAAAATAATGGCTTAGTTTTGCCAGTTAAGATTGTTAAACTTTACCGTAAAGATTCTTGAGTATTTCAGTTGTCTCCAGGTTTTCAGACAAATCTTTCTTTCTGTATTTAGCCAGGGTCTCTGCAAATCTGAATTTCTGAACTGTACATTAAAACCAAACAAAACCAAATGAACAAATAAACAAACAAAAAAGGAAAAAGCCCCAACAAACAAATTACACAGAACATGTAATTGCAACATTGTCGCTCAAAAAGGCACCAGAGCTGCTCTCAAGTTTTCGGTTTTTTCTGAATAAGCAACTCTGGGTAATTTAAAGAAGCTCTGAATGATTTATAGAGGCACTCTTAGACCCTTTGTGGTCACCTTTTTCCCTCAAGAGCAAAATTAATTGCTCATGTATAACTGCAAGCAGCAAGATGCCTGGCTATCTTCAAGTCTATCACACCTTTTGAATGCAGTTAATAACAAGGTCCTTGAAAATATGATTTAAATGATCACATGTGTATACATTTTATCGGTTAGGTGTCTCAGTTTTGGGATTGCTAAGTGGGTAAGACTGAGACTGTTCTTTGCAAACAAGGCATGCTTCTTGCATTCCGGAAAATATGTGGGGGAATTGAACTGATATGTCACTGCACAAGTACTGAAAAGTCCAGGCAATTATCTGAAGCTTTATCAACTTAAATGCAGCATTTTATATTTTGCCTATATTCTGGAGTAAGAACAAAGCAGCTTTTTCATATGAGCGTAGGCTCAGATTGGAAGAGACCTCGGGGACCTCTGGTCTAACCTGCAGCCCAAAGCAGCATCAGCAAAAAGATCAGGTAAAGTTGCTTATGGTTGTATGCAGCCTGGTCTTGAAAATGTTCAAGGATGAAGAGCGTACAGCCTCTCAGAGCAATGCCTGGCTGTCCTGATGTCCAGTCAGAAACTATCTTGTTTCAGTTTAATTCTGCTGTCCCCTTCCCTCCAGACACGTTCCTGTAGGGAGTCTGGCCCTGTGTTCTTGAAAACCTCATCATAGCTGTTGGAAGGCAGTGATTTCCCTGTTTGAGACAAAAATGGAGACAGATTACTCAAGCCTTTTAAAAAGAAGAGAAAATGTTGATAGGCACATTAGCACTTACGAAAGGATATCAAGTTTTCTTCACAGAAAATTCTCTAATGAGTCTTTCTTTAAAAAATATTCAGATACCATTTGATTGTGATCTAGTAGATGTTTTCCTAATATGTTATGAAAGAGAGTACTGGTAACCGAGAGAAATGTGCACATACTGAATCTAAGAGAGGGAAATCTGTGTCCAAGTCGTGGGAAGCTGTGGGACATGTGACAGCAGAGAGGGCAAGTCGGCAGCATTTCAGGTACTGCTTTGGAGTATTCTTGAGAGCCTTCTCTGGTATGACAGTGACTGAGAATAGGCCCAATCAAGCATAGTGTTTACATCCCTCCAGCATCTTCCCTGGGGAATGGGGGAGGAAGAGGAGAGGGAAGGAAGCAAGGGATGATTGATGGGTTTTAAAAAGCTTTTCCCCGCGAGGGGAAGGTGTGGTCATTGTACGGCATCTCCAGCTAACAAAGCCCTCCCGTAGGTGCAGCAGATGTAAGCTTTGTCACCCCTTTGAGGTGACTGCAACACTACCCAGAACAATATTGTTCTTCTTTTTCATTTGAGGATAGAAATTTTAGCAGAAGTAACCTGTCACCATTACAGTTTGTACTGCTTTAAGACGGTGCTTCAGCACTGAGTCTGATTGTGACATCTGTGACCAAGGGGCTGTATTAAGTAAGACCAGAGCACAGATTGCCTACTGTGTGTGGTACATCGCGGGAAGGCATGAGCTACATTTCTGTCAAATTAAACCGCAGGTACATGAACATATTAAGCCAATATAATCTGATACTGCTGCCAAAACAAGCACTCATATCCACCCTCTCACCCCTGCCTATTTTTGCTCATATGCTACCTCCTCCATTACACTGGCACAAGCAGCAGCACAGCCACATGCTGAACTAGACAAAGGAAATTATCTGGAAGAAAATTAATCTGATCAGAGGAAAAAAAAAGTTTCATCCAGAATCAGTTGCTGAACTGTTGTTTCTTCAGCAGTAATGCCAACTGATGTTGTAAAGCAGGCATGAGGCCTTAACCATACCAAGGAATATGAATTTATCCTAACATTAAGTCCCTGTGTTAGCTTGCTAGCTTTATGCCAGCAGCAAGAATACAAATGTTCTATGACCCAGCATGAAGTTAGGGTAGTATAGACAGACGGTACCAGATCTGGCATAAAGTCTGCTGGTACAAACTTATTCCATCAAAGGTTTTCCAGTGCCAGTTATCATCATCGTGTGCCTGCAGTGCTTTTCATCCAGTACTAGCAGCCCTTAAACTTGTGTTGTCAAATCAAGGCCAGGCTGAATGAGATCATTTCTAGGACTTTAAAGAGGAAAAAAAGGAAAGTTACGAAGAATGTAATTCTGCCAAATGGCAATGCTTTCTTACCATAAGCTGTACTCAGATGGGCTCTGATCTGTGGTAGCAATATATTAGGATACCAAAATAGTTGGGGATTATTTCTAGGGAAGCGAGTAACTGAAGATTATGGCTTTTGTGGATACTAGTGTTGTCAGATGTTATTTGGCCTTTCGGTAATGAACTACCTGGCAATTTTCTGTTTCTTCACAGCTGTTTCCCTTGTCACGTTGGGGTGTGTGAGATCGGGGCCACAGTATTGTCAGAAAGAGGAAGAGAAACCAAAAGGTGCCTGATGATGCATGTCCGTGACAGAAGGTCTTCTGCAGTGTCACCAAAGAGAGTCAATGGCCTGACAAAGCTGTAGCTCTGGACTTTCTTAGAAACTAGATTACCAACATCACTGTGTTGGTAATGTAGTAATGTAAACAGTAGTGAGTCAAGGGGGAAACTCCTCTCGGTGTGTCCCAGTCTCGTTGCCTAAGAACTGTAACGTTTTCTAGGCCCAAATTTCGTGTAGAAACTAGGAGTTTCCTCCTGCTTCCCAAATGCTGCCTTGAGGCACTGTAGAGGGCTGTGACCGGATGTTCCTCCCCCATCCCCATCTCCAGTCTAGAAAAACTTGAGAGTTAAAGGCTGCAATATTTACCGCCCTCGCTGCAGTCCGCGCTGCGGTTCGGGGGGTGCACAGAACCCAGATCTCCCCGCACCGCCCGGGGCTCTGCGGGACGTCCGCACCCCTCGGGGGTCGGGACCCCGCCGGGCGCGCCCCGCGGCGGAATGCGCGG
>WEIV01025095.1:35778-65817 GCA_013390005.1 Calyptomena viridis | reverse complement strand
GGGCTGGCGGGGCGGTGCGGGGCGGCCCCCGGCCCCGCTGGGCTCGGCAACAGGTTAGAAAAGACCCGGTGTCGCAACAGCGAAACTTCGGGCTGGATGTTTTTCGCTCGGCGTGAAATGAGTGAAGGGATCTGGGCGCGTTCTTTCTTTCAAACAACCCTCCAGAAAACGTCCGCCGCCCCTCGGGCGCGCCCCTGCTCCCCCCGGGGAGGGAACAGGGGGACCCTGTGACATTTTATGGGCAGAGAGATCGCTCTGATAAGCTCGGATCACTCGCATCTATGGAGCTGTGCTGAAAGAGGTATTTCTTTGTTTGTTTGTTTAGTCGCTAGAAATAAAATATTTGAAATAGTTTGGTTACAACCGTGCTGGGCCGTTTGTCTTTGGCTGCACTTTTTAAATCCACACCTACATGCAATGTTGTTAATAATTAGCGTGTTATTTTTCATTGACTTTTTGATTAAAAAAAAAAGGGAAAAATTCTTATTTTTTAAGTTAATGGGAAAGCGTGCTGTGTGTGTGCTCCAGAGGGTAAATGGAGTAGAGGTCACTGACAAGCTCCTGGCTTGACAAAGCATGCCAAAAATACTATGGCAGGCATCTTTCCAGGTGAGGAAAAATCCTTCGGTGTCTGCTGCTCTTAGTAGCTGAAACAAGTAATTTGACGGGTTCAGTCAGTAGTACTGGGGAAGTTTGTCCAATTTTGCATGGGATTGGAATGCATTAAGGGCAGAAATAGCAAATCGGATATCACTGCATGGACAGTGAAGGGTTTCATATAAATAATGAGGAAATAGGCTTGGAAATTTTGAGCTCTCGTTGTGTTGTAGGGATGGCACGTGATCTATGTGGCTAACATGCATGACAGTGAAAGTTAGACTCTTGTATGTTCTTGAAGCTCAAACAAAAGTTGCTATTTCCTTTCTCCTCATTATTTTATAGAAATATATTTTTTGATAAGAATTGCTGTTGTGTCATCTCAGCAGTTCTCTGCAGATGCTGCCCATCAGTGCATAGAGTTATCTTTGTATCTTGTACTCAAAGTGTTCAAGTCCATACATAACAAAACATGCTTATTGTGTGCGCTGGTTTTGGTTTGTTGTTAATAAATGTCCTGGATACGCCCATGCTGATGATTTTGTCTGGTGCTCCTGCATACTTTATAAATGAAGCCAATTTATCAGATATTATTTCGTGCTCTCCCTGCAAGGATCATTAATCGAGGAAGGCCCCTTAGGTGGGTGTGCAGTGTGTCGGGCGCTGGGCAGGGTGTTGGCAGGAGTGGAGGGCAGTGGAGCCAGGCCTCGTGCTGGTAGGGCTGTGTTTTGTGTGCGGATGTAAGTTTGCCTGCTGATCTGGAGCAGGCTGATAAGATGCTCTTCTTTTCACAGTGCACTCCTTAGATTCAAAGAGCTAAAAGGGCTGACTGAATCAGAAAAACAAACAGACTCTTTTTTCCCAATAGGCAGAGAAAGAAATGAATGCAGGGGTATTATGTGGGCTTAAGACCCTGGGTACCAAAGGTTTCTTTTGTTAGTGTGTAGCTATTCTCTGCTCAAACACTTCCTACATAAGGAGCCAGGGTCTGCGCCTTTCTCCAGCTAAGTCCGTGGAAAACTCCTATTAACTTCATTCATGTAGACTAACGTTGTTTAAAGATTGGCTTTCTGATCCCCCTTTCACTCAGACTTCACCTGCAGGGGTGAGCTGATGTCACACAATGCTGAAAAGTGTTGTAAGCCAAATATTTCAACTGTTGATAATTAGAAAAGTTCAGATTAAGTGTCTGTATACTCTGTGTAACCCATATTGAGACAATTGTGTTGTAATTGTGCTTTAACCTGAGATATTAGGTACTGTTAGTGTAGGAAAAATTGTCATCTGGTTTTCGTGTGCTAACGGCATGTACTGTATGAAGTGGAAACAATTTTAAGTAACTTAAAAATGAAATTAAAATCTTTCAAGTAGCTTTTATGTCTCTATTGGTAATGCAATATATATGATATCAGAATAATGTAAGAGAACTTTGTTTAGCACTGTCCTTTTTAATTTTTAAGAGTCTATAGCAGATTCTGGTGAAAAGATGAGTGGTTAACTGATAAAACACAAGGTGACACTATCTTGATTTATTTTTAAGGCACTGTAATGCAATGTGGATTTCTACCTTAATTTAACACATTGACAAAATATCATATATCTACAATAGGTCCAGAGCTTACCTCTATTTTTTTGTTTTCCCAAATAACTATGTTTTGTTTTATAAACAAATCTGTGCTTATAGTATTATGCTTGTTACCTGCTGTGTCTACAATGTGTAACTCAACTATGTAGAAGCCGGTCGACATTCTCAGTTTCAGGTCAGATTTGATTGGGGGCTGCCTGGTCATCTTCCCTCTTTTCAAGTACTCATAAGAATACTAAAATATGGTCTCTGAAGTTGTATTTTCAAAAGGATTTCCTGTGTTATGGGCAGCCAGGCATGTTAAAAATATTCCTACCAGGCTTAAAAGTTAGACATTGCTTATATGAGTGGCAGCTCATCTGAGAATTGACTTGAAATGCAGATGCAGACCTAGTTAAAGAATGAAAGGCACACCATATCTGCAGTAATAACCTATCACAACTCTCATGGCCATACATCCTGCCTGAAAAAGGTAGGCGTAAGCTAGTATTTTTACTAACAAGGTTACTTGAGCCATGCAAGGAATGCACATGTGTGCATCCGTAATGCAAAAGAAACAAGATGACATACAATATCCTGCTTAATACAGGCTTTTTTAGCTCTTGGTTTGTTGAGAACAAAATGATTCTCTGTCCCTCCTCCCACTTTTGTTATTCTCATGTAAATTGGGAGGCGCTCCTCTGAAGTAAATATTTCTACACTCTGTAAAATTATCATAAATGGAAAATTAGGCTTTCTCCTGCCATCTGCTCCTTGAATCTACAGTGCTACTGCAGCTATTTGATTAGGGATTTTAAATTGCTTTGTGTAGGGAGGTTTCTCTGCTCTCAGGTTTCTGGAAGAGGAAGCCAGGAGCAGCTCTGGAGGCCTGGGATGGAGGCGAGCTTGGGGTCCTGCCACCACAACCTGGGTGCTCAGTCCGGTTTCTGTGCCTTTTAACAGCTTTGCCCAGTAGCAGTGGTTTTTGTTACGTTTTGATGAGTGTAATGTTTATCTCACCAGGATAGGAAGATTTACATAGTTTGCTGCTTTCCAGAAGATTAACTGGGTGTAGCTGCACGTGAGGAATTTAACACTGATTCGATGTTTGGCCTGTATAAGTAGAGTCAGACAAAGTTTTTGATCAATCTTTTCATGCAATTCTGTTAACATCAGGTGTTGTGTAGCATGTTGGGTTTTATTAAAAGTTGAAAGTTAAGGTGGTTTCTAATGATGGTTAAGTGAAGAAAACTTTTGCCAATGTAGGTTAGACTTTTACTCTGTCTATAGGTTTAACCTATCAAGAAGCTACACCTGTAATCCTACTTTATTATTTCCCAGTTAGCACTGTGTGTGGTGTCTGTGTGAGAAGGAACCTCATTAAACTTGCAAGACCCAGGCATGGTCGTAACTCAAAACACGCAGCTCCATGGAGCGGTGTTTGCCCGGAGTGATTTGCCAGGACACCTCCTGTGTGTATGGATGGTGCTGCGGGGGAGAGAGGTGGGGGAGAGTTGAGGAGCCCGAGGTTGAACAGATAACATTGGTTACATAAATAAATGGGATTAGTTTCTTTTTGTTTCTTTGCTTCAGTACCCTAAAAATTGAAATTTTGTATCGCTGGCTTGCTATGATAGAATCTGTTTTCCTTTACATTGTATACAATGTAAAAGGGTCTACCTGGGTTTCACAAGGTGAACTCCTATGTTAACTACCAGCCATTTTAACTTTTTAAGTGCATCTATGAGATTGGTTGTGAAGTTCTGCTTTATTCTCAAAGGAACAAAACTGCTCAGTCAGTGAGTCTCTATACTTGCAACCAAATGTGAATGAAAGAAATAAAAGGAAGCACCTTATCTTGTCAGTCATAATGTTATAGATTATGAAAAGTGATATGATTATCTTATCTGTATTTAGCAATTTGAAGTTTTTGTTTAGTATTTCTAACAGAGTGAACAATATATTTTTATCTCTTTGTAAGTGTTACTGTTCAAAGTATGTGTCTTTGCTATTAAAATTCACATGGAAGAGAAGATAGAAGTCTGTGTCTTGAACATCTGCTGTTTTGTTTTGGGTTCATTTTTTTTCCCCTGAAACTTCCAACTGTTAAAAAAAAATGCTAGAGTTAACACATTTCTGAAGGGCTAGATCCTTTAAACTAGAACTGCTGGCAGGGAGGAGAGGGGAAGGAAGGAAGGGAGGGGAAAATCCTTTCCTGAGAGCTTGAGATGGCTCCTGAAACATCCGCACAGTACTGCAACCAAGTAAATAAAAAATAATGATCATCTGACATTATAACTGATTAAAATTAGCCTTTACTTGTTGCACGAGATGGTGTGTAACAAAAGAAGTCAGTGGAGAATAGGAATCTTTTTTACTGTCTTTCTCTCATGGGTCTGTTTCCAACTTTGTATGAATGTCTTTATCTTTTTCAACATCCAGTTGTTTTAAGAATATCTTATTTGGAGGACATTGTGAAGGCTTATAAACCTGTAGTCCTAATGAGGAGGTGCATGGAGATGTTTTGATCTTGGATGAAATGTGTTGGTCAGAAGTTTTCTAGAAAGCCAACAGAAGAACATTTAAAAGTTCTCAAATTTTGTTGAAGTAATTGTGAGTTATTTTGCATACATTTCAGAATTGCAGTGTACTGTGGTAATTATAACAGCCCAATAGAAGCCACTGTATTTGCAGCTTCCTGATGCAACAGGAAAGGGAAGGGATGAGTTAGAAAGAGAGGAGAAACGTGGAGAGGAACCATGGATTAGATAAGCACAAGCCTCCTAACCCAGCAATTTAGGAAACATTCACACAACAAAAAAATCATGTGCTGTAGGGGCTGGTTACTGTGATTAGCACAGCTTTAGCTTCGTTTTCCTCAAGAGACTGCAGTTAAGGCACTGTAGCTGCTGCTATGTATTCACCTTAAACTGTGCACTTAGGTGCATTAGCTTAAAAACTAGCAAATATTTTGAAGTCTTGTAAGCTCTTCTAAACAGAAATATAGTTGCAGTGCTTCAAAAAATTCTTTTTCTTGGAATTTGTGATGTAGTATAAGGATATATCAGCTTTATGGTGTGTTGCAAGATAAAAGCTGATGATTACAGATGTGTACAAATATATAATAGTATAATATATAATAATACCTTTTTGTTCATGTGTCCTTGTAAAAGCCATGATGTTAGCTTAATCATAATTGTTTAGGAAATCACTGGTGTGTGTCTTATTTGTTTAAAGTATTCTGCTGTAGAGAAATGATGTGTCAAATAGAGTGGGTGTTTAGAATTTACTTATTCAGTTGGTAGAACTTTGTGAGGTTGCAGTGGAAACAAATAACACATTGTTCTGGGGAGCCTCATTTGGGCTTCATTTTCCTTGACTGAAGAACAGCAGAAACACCTGGGCAAGGTGAGCATCAAACTTAGTCCAGCCTAACACTTACCTGCTTGTGAAATGAAATTCTTCTTTACAGCAACTAAACATACATAACTTTTTATTCCATTGTTGATTTTTGACAGTGTCTCTTACTGGCAATGGCACTTTTGTACCTTATTCTGTTTGGTTTCTTTTCTTTTTCTCTGCTTAGAAGAAAAGGTGATATATTTCTTTCCTGAACTTCTATTGTTTTCTGTTCATTTATATCTGAGTCTACTCTACCATATGGTACTTTGCTTCAAGAAAGTAGCAACATGACTCCTTAGGTTAACTACAGCTCATATATTCTGTCATTTGGGTGTTACAGTGTAACAATGTTAGAATTCAGTCCTTTAGGATATTTGAGGTATGTGTGTGGCACTTCCATTTTTAGTGTGCTTGAGGAGTTAAACCTAAGGATTCAAGTGTGAGTTTGGATGAGCTACATGGAGCTTTTCTCAGGATTGTTAGTCACTACAGGGCACTTTTTATGCCCATGGTGTTACCAGCTCCCAGGAAGGATACTGCAACTTAGTGGAGGAGTATCCTGTTACCTTTGACAGTCCGAAGCAGTGTTTGTAGATGCTTGGCTCCCCTAAGGTTTTTCACAATCCTGTTTTAAGGTTTACCTGACCCACAGAAACTTCATCAGGTTGTGCTTGTGCCATTGCAACAATTAGAAATCACTCAAAACACCAGGCAGGCAAGGGTAAAATCAAATACAGATCCTGGTTTACAAATCCACAATTGAAAATAGAGAATTCTTAAAAAGCAAGGCGTGGAAAAAACCCAAACAAAATGGTGGTAGAGGATCTGAAAGTTTCCTTTACCTTGTATGCAGCCCTGTGGCACACAACCTCCAGTCTTCCCAGGAAGACACTGGTTGTTGTCCAATGCTGGCACCTTCAGTTGTGTTCAGAGAAGAGACTGATTTAAGGCTCTGTATTTCCTTTTATACTTAACCCACTTAAAGGTAAGGGGTAGAGGTTTCTTTTTATTTTTTGAGGAGATGATGCCTCTTTCACTAGCCTTCTTTCACCAGACCATAGGTTGTTTTTTCCTGCTTTGGAAGTAGTGATGTCTGTTGGGCAGTGTTCTTCAGCTAAACACTAAAGAGATGGTTGGTGTGTTGCAAAGGAGATTTCATGTTATGAAATGATGAATGAATTTTGAGTCTTGTAGTGTTTTTCTTTCTCTTCTACCTGTATGTATAATCAGTTGTACAACAGATTTTTTTGATCAGCTACTATAGGAGTGGGGGAGACCCTGTCACTCCAGCCTCTGCAGGTGACTGGAAGCTGTGTGTCACCTTTGTGCCCACCTTTGAGCATGTCCATAACGACCCATTTGGAACTGTTTTATTGCTACACGTATGTGTGTGTTGTTCTGGCTTGGCTTAGCTAATCACTAGCTAAGGTTTTAAATAACCTATTACAACATGAAACTCTTTGAAGTATGTGACGTAGAAGTAACATACAGTACAACATTGTGTTAACTTGGCCCACTGCAGCTGTGCTGTGGGAGAAGAGGGACGGAGCGGGTGTGCTGTGAGCATCTGTGAACACATTGCATGGCCAGGAATGTGCCTTCTGCAAGCCCAGGAAAGCAGCACCCACACTGGATAAACGTGGGCTTTGGCAGAGCAACAGCACACAGTTCCACAGTTCCACTGATTTCTGTCTGGTATGAAACCAACCACCAGCAGGACAAGATCCTTTGAAGTGTTTAGTGGTCTGTCTTCCAGATGAGTTCAAGAAGAGTTATAAAAATGTTGGTCTGAATTTTAAGACTCTTGCTTATGGCAGTGCATATTTACATACCCAGTGGTGCCACTTCATGGGGTGAGACTGCTGACATCAATAAGAGACAGAGAACCAGAAGACTTCTGAATTTCCCCAATGAGAAACACAAGTTGAATAGTTGCTGTATCCTTGGGTTGGTGTTAAACTCGCATTCAATAGAATCAAATGGTATTTAAATTGCTTTAGTGTTATTCCACCTGATCTATTTGGCTTTCGTGATCCTCATTATGATAGTACTTGTGCTTATTTAAAAGTACTTCTGTGTAATTTGGAAAAACACATTTGAGTTAGGTATTAAATACAACTTCTTAGCTACTAACCTTTGAAACCGGGGCATTTTTTGGCTTTTATTCAACATTCCAGGATATGTATCTCTGAATGCTACTTGTGAGAAATACTTATCAAAACTGGGTTTTAGAAAAATACTTCGCAGTGTTTAGCATAAACAGAAATAAAAATGATAATGCTTCCGTTGCACATGTATACCAGTAAATATTCCAGAATTAGGGACAGTTATTGAAGTGAGAAAACCAGCAATATCCTGCAGTACTGAGAAGCTATAGAGTATATTTGAAAGCTTTGGTAGTTTTAGTGGTAAAGAATACTAAGATGTAGTTCACTATATAGAATTTCAGTTGGTTAAAGTTGCTAGTGAAAAATGCAGGGGCTTTTTGGTTGTTTGAAGTGCTCGAAGACCTGCCTCTAATCCCAGTTACAATATTTTATAATCCTGTGGAGGTTAATGCAAGATGGAAATGGTTAAGGAAGTCATCGTTCCAGCATTATGGTGATATTTTAATTGCTGTAGTGACAAAATCATGTTAACTTTGGAACCAGGCTTTGTCAGATTGCCAGCAAACACACTGTTCTTAGATCTGTCAGGTGTGGAGCGTCATGGTCTCGGAAGTCACTAAGAGCTGAAGACTGGCTTAGTCATTAGAAAAGGCACTCTGGCTTTTCATGTAACCATTCTTTATGTTTACTGATCAGTTGGGAGTTTCCTGCTCTGAAGCTCCTGACCATTTTGTGCTTTCTGGTTTAGTCGTTCTTTTCCAACTTTATTGTTGTTATAGTATTATTAATGTATGAGGTTTTATTCCAATATATAGGCTAGATGCTTCTTTCCATTATCTTATCTGTGTGTTTTTTCCTTCTGTCAAAAGATCTTATTTTGATGTGACTTTTTCTCCATCGACCATCTTTCAAAATGACCAAAGCCATCTCCACCTTCTTTATTCCCTGAAATAAGTTCTATGTTGAGTCATTGTCCTGGGTGATAATAAAAGTCCCATGTCAACCACACCTATAAAGTTTATTCATAGGGGTTAAGATGGTGACCTGAAGTTCAAATTGTCCTGTCATGGATATTTTGGATGATCTTAGGTAAACTGTTAATGTTTGACTCTTCAAAAGGTACTTGTTAATAGTAGTTTCCTACCTTTCATATATTTTGTGCAGAAATGTATTGACATCTGCAAATGAGTTCAGATACTGCATCAATTAGGACTAAATATCTTGAAAAAACAGTATATATACACATGAACACATACATATATAGATGTATACATTTAAGTCTGTCCTCTGAAGCTCAGGACAGAGCAGATTATTTGGAATGATAGAACTCCGTGTTCAAATTCTGCCCGTCACTTATTGTGTAATATGGGAATATTCATGTGAATATTATTATTGATATTTCCAGATTCATTTCATGTTCATTTTGGCAAGAAACTGGACTCGTAAAACTATCTAGAACTCTAGCTTTGGAAAGGAGTAGATGTCATCTTCCTGTTAGGAATAGCTAAGTTCATTTTTAAGCAGATATTTCTCTCTGCAGAAAGGCAGAGTCAACCATGAAAATATTACTGAAAATAGGAATAACTCCCTGAAGTTCAGTGGCTTAGATTTTGCAGAAATTTTTTCTAGATAGCCTTAGTGGTTTTATGGCCTTATCTTTCCTATGAAGTTAACATCCTTAGGGTTTGGGGATTTTTCCTTTTTTCTTTTCCCCTCCCACTGGGAAGTCCTTATTCCGGTATTCTGTTGTCCCATTTTAAGTTTGCAATCCAGTTAAATTGCATAAATTCAAAATTAAAATATTTTTTTTGTTGTTAAAGAAATGCAGTACATGGTCTTTCAACTTCAATTTGCTGTGTCTTTTTGTTGTAGCAAACTAATAATGGTTTACAAGATTATTAATGTTACACATCGAATTGTTGTGCAGATTGATAAGATACAAAGGTAGAATTTCTTGTAAGAATTCTGAATGAAAAGCTGAATGTTCTAAATGTATTAAAAATCTGTTTCCTTGAAATTGTCCACAGTTGCTTAGCACTGTGGTTGTGCAGTAAGTAGAGGCAAAGTGATTATCTTAAAATGTTAGCTGTTATCTGGGCAGATTCCCTTTTACTGCAGTGTTTTGAAGTTAATTATCAATTCGAAATGCACTTATTAAAAATATTTTCCTTTATCTATAACTTTCTGATGTATGGTTCCTCAACTGAAATCTTGTACCAAGGACAAGAACATGACTAATAAAGTTGTGGATGAGTTGAGTCTGTGCCTAAATGAACTGGTTTATTCCTGACTAGTGTTTGACACAATGTTTGTCATCTCTAGCCATACATAGCACCAGGCATGGTTCAAGTGACGTGTCCCCTCACCATCCAGAGGTGGAGGCTGCCTCACACAGGTGCTGCAGTTGTGTGTGCCAGCTGTGCACACACGTGGTCTGCTGACCACAGGGGTTTCTGAACACATTGGTGACTGCTGTAAGTGCCACTTGTGTCGCCTCTGCAGTTTTAGCTATAACCACTTACATGCCTGAGTTAGACAATTATCTGTGATGCCAGCACCAGTTCTATTTGGCAGTTAAATTTCTTATATATTTAAAATGTTGTATTAGCAGTACATCTGGAAGTTTTCCTAGGTGTTATCTAGTTCTCATATTTTTTCATTTCAGAATTGACAATGATTGATTGTGCAATCAGACATTCACCCCAGCAGCTATTTCGATGCACCAAGGAATGGCATCCTGCATTTACTCAGCGTACAGCTGCTAAATCTTTGGAACTGAACTTCAGAACTAAGTTTCTGAATGTAAAAGCAATTGTTTGTTATCATGTACTCTAAAGTCTCTGACATTTTAATTTTAGAATAAGTCATATTGTGTGCCTTGAGTTTCAGACATAATTGTCCAATTCTTAACCACTTAAAACTACTTTTCTCTCAGAATTCAAAATATGTTAGAGTTAAAAAGTGGCTTCATGACTTAAAACGATAGTTTACAAAAAAGAAAAAAAGTTTATCCCTTGGCTCAAACCAAGAGTGAAGTTTCAAATTAGAAGGCAATATGTGAGGAAAATTGTTGAGGGCTAAGGAATTGAGTTAGAACAGCTCTTCTGTTTGCATGATTTGAATATAAATATAAATTTTTGAATATAAATTACAGCTATCAAGAAGAACAGGAAATGATTTAAAACTGTCATAATGTGGTTTGTTTTTTTTTTGTTTTTTTTTTTTTTTAATTGCACACAAAAGGATTTTGGACAAGATTGTCATTTGTAAAGAGAAAATAGGATGTTTTCAACAGTCAGAAAGTATTTGATCTAATAAGTGATAAGTATCTACCGAAACATCATCCTTTAAAGAATAAGAAAAGACTGACTTGGATTTGTTTCAAGTAAGGTTATAAGGAAAATCTGACCCTAAGGCCAGAGCAGCATTGCTGCATGTGGTATGTACACAGGATTTCACCGACTTACAGGAGACAGGTTTGTGCTTGCTGCTTGTTGCCTTACTTGCAAGGCTCAGTTACAGACAGAGATACCACGTGTGTTTGCTGCAGTTGTCTTATTCTGTGTATGAAAAACCAACATTGGTTTAATTCCTGATTGTTTGACAGCCTAATGGTGTTTTGTTACCACTTTCATGAATCAGCACCAGTGGTAAAAGAAGCAGTCTGAACTTCCTTTTCTTTTTTTTTTTTCACTTTGTTCTTTTCATTAGCAAGGGGGAGACACTGGGAGGGAGTAAAAGCAGCCGTGGGATCGAGGCTGCTTTTTGGCAGTAATGCCAGCTCAAGTTATTCCTTAACTGTCATCTTGGTTTGTAGGTCCACAATTGCCTCCATCACACTTTGATCTTCTCAGCCAAACTGCAGGAAAGGTTGTCTTGAAAGCTGAGCTGTCAGAAGGACCAGCAAAGTTATCTGTTCTTTATTGGGTACTGCACCAAAGCCATGTTATCGGAGTAGCAGATCTAACCACCAGTGCTAAAGCTTTTTGACTTCCTTATACCACTCTTTTCCTTTTCGCTATGTGCACATCCTCAATCTCTCAGAAAGTTCTGTTTCTACTTCACAACTTTTGTGGGGAGTTGACTTTCCATGTTAAAACACCCTATCAGCAATGTTTGAAAGATTTCAGGTTTTTGAGCTATTCTTAGTTGACCTGATGCTGCATTCGGGCCATCAAAGGTCAGTGCAGACAAATCATTCCTAAATGCATCTAGACATCTACGGGAGAGCTCCACAGAAGTTACCTGCCATTGGAAATCTTGCCCTCATTTTTATGGATGAATCTTCAAGTTTTAATCTTGCCTACCTTTACAACTTTGAGACTTTCATCCTACTGAAGGAATACCAGTTTCCTTATTTGTAAAGAGAAGCAGACTACTGTTTATAAAAGTAGGCTCATGCGCTGGATTTTGCTGTGCTGATTTTAGCAAACTCCTTGCTGTATTTCATCAAGTCCCCAGATTTGCTGTGTTCCAGTATTGTAGTGAATTGCCTTAATGTATGAAAGAACTGCTTCTCATCTATGCACCCTTGATTCTTTGCACTTAGGAAAATATTTACATTTTTAATAACTTGGCATAAAGAGAATTAGATTGACTAATTGGTTAGATTCTCTTACTACTGCTACTTTGAATTTAGGTGTGTTATGCTCCTATTTGTTATGGCTTAAAATTCAAAAGAGTTCACTCACAGATTGTCTTAAATTGGTGTTCAGTGACTTTGTGCTTTAAACAAACATAAAGCCAACTTTTCTATGCCATGGATGTAGACTTGCTGCCCAAACTGGCTTTCAGTAAACAATAGAACAGTTTTGCTAGAAATAGCCTGGATCTGTTGAGACTGATGCTGAGCAAATGCTAACAGGTCCTGCTTGATCCAAGTTGAATGGAATTAAGTAGTATTTGTACTATACTAAGCATTGTGTTCTGGAGTACCCTAGTCTCAGTTTCCTGAAATGATGCTGAAAAAGTGATTGCTCCATAAAGTGTCTGGTAATGTAACAAGTGATTTGTGTATTACTGTAATATCTGAAATGCTCCTTAAGGAAATAAAGTAATGCTCCTTTTTTACTCTTGTGCATAAAAATTCTCTATCTTGAGAGAGAAAGAGGTGTTGGAGGACATAATCACTGAGTACTGTGAGGTGCAAAAGATGTACTCACAGGAAATGTGAGAAGAAAATGCTTCCCTCTAACTTCTAGGAAGCTAAATCAAGCTATGATTGCAAGTTAGGATTTTTGAGATATCTAAAGACAAAAATTATTTTCTTGTCTTTTCCAGGAGAAAATTGTCCAAAAGCCAGTATTTTCCTAGTACTCTTTGTAGCACATGGTTTCAAGATAGCAGGTCATAAAGTCTTGTGGAATCAAAAAATAAAAAATAGATACTGTCTCAGTGTTCAAACAGCTTGAAGGTTAATTCAAGATTTGAATATATGGGATACACAGATCTAAAATAATGCAGATGAAAGTGCTTTATGTGTATATACCTGCACACACACACTTTTAAGGGCAAAGGGGCAGGATGATAACAAATGACATAAACTATGACTGTTTCTTGCTGCTTTTCAAGCTACACTTTCTACTGCTAGTGTTTCCTGATCAGCTGGGTGCATCTTGAGTTATCTGTACCATCTTAGCAGTATTTTCTGTACTAATAGCAGCCGCGGGTAAGAGTTGTTTGGTATCTGTCTGAACCATTTATTGACTGGATGAACTGTTCTTGTTTCCGTCTTTCCCAGGACTTAAACACAGCTGATTTTGTCATGCTAAACTGACTGTAATTTGTTCTGTGGTACCATGGATAAATCCCTATGTGCTACATAGGAGAAAGTTGTACCAATTGTTCTGGGCATGACGGACCATTTCTTTTTTCCTGAAGAGTATAGGTTATCCTGTATGTGACTGTATTACCTCACAAAATGGACATGAGCTGTGCTGAATATCCTATAATGAACATTTGGCCAAAAAAGTTGGATGTGGTGGGCTTTAGTGTGGCTGTCTAATGGTGCAAGATCATCTCTGAGAAATGTCAAAAGTGGCGTGGTGTCCACTGACCCCAAAAATTTAGAAGCATTTGTCCTTGATACTAATGTCAGGTTTGCCTGCACACAGTTTTTTCTCTGCACTTGCTTTAAGTCACTTTTGCTGGGTATAAGGCAAACTCGAAGCAGTGCAATATTCATAGTCTTCCTGTATGTCTTGGAGTAGTTAGCATGCATGTAACTGCACTGAGAGAGTTGAATTAATGAAAATCTTTGGTAAGTCCTACTGCCATGTCACACCCTCACTGCAGGCGGAGCAGCCAGGCACCTGTACCGAGGTTGGCTCGAGGTTTGCCACACTCCCCTCCTGAATGGGGAGTGACACGGGAGGCTATGCTTTAGAAGCAATGAAGTTCAACTCCAGTTTTTTTCCAAGGAGATTTGAGCTTCTACATTTAATTCTAGGAAGCCATGTAGAGTTTGGGGAGTCATTTAGAAGACTTTGGGAATGTCATTTGCAGTCTCATACATGCCACAGGCAGTCTCATTAAAATCAGAAGAAAATTGGTGTACGTGTTGCAGCAGGCAAACCAACAGGGAGTTTGCTCCCTTTGTAGAAAAGCTCTATGTTGAAAAGTTTTGCCAACATTATACACTTCTGTCTTGTCTGTCAGTTCTATAAAATCTTGAAATGTATAAAACTTTTGGACAGATCTTCAGCTTCTGTAAATGAATGCAGAACCACTGGGTGAGAGTGGAACTAGGCTCTTATCTCTAAGTGTAGAAAACTGACACCTCTTTACATAATGAGTCTGATGGTTTAAAAAGTTTTTACTGATCTTTTTCTTGTTCTAAAATTGGCTGTGTTGCTAATTTAATAAGAATTGGCTGCTTCTGTTCAGTTTGGTGTTTTTGCCATGGAAGAGAATTGCATTTATGGAGGTATGGTCATCCTGCCATAGAGAAACTTAATTTTAGTGTCAGTCGTGTGTATATGTATTTATATATAATCTCTGTGTGTGTGTATATATGTGTGTGCATATATATATTTATATATATATATGTGTGTGTGTGTGTATTTATATATGTATATAATGTATACAAACACCACTTGCAGCAGCATGGTCTCAACTATGGACTCCTTGAATGTCAAATACCATGACAAATTTAGCACAAACTCTTAGTTGATAGTCACTTCAACCTTTGCTGAAATAATTGTAAAAGTATCTTGTGCTTTCCTTTTTTGTGACTGTAGTGTGTAGAAGGCAGTGGGGTATGAAATCTTGATTTAACACTGTTAGTGTTTCTTGAATGAAGTATGTGCTTTCATAGTTACCTGAGACTTGCTTTAATCCTTTACCAGCAACGTTTTGTATGTCCTGTTTCAATGTGTTGATTATAATGAGTTGTAGCTGCTGCGTTTTGTCATATTGCAGAATAATAAAACCACAAGGGCATTTCTTAACATTTCTGAATGAGTAGCAAAAAGATGAGTGGAACTTTCAGCCCAGCACAGATCATGCTGACCTCACTTCTATGGCAAATGCTATGAAGGACTATGGAAGTAATTGGAGTGGAGTAACTAGGAAGGACAGTGATGCTCGGAGTATGTTTTCCTGTTCAACTCATGAAGGAGTTGTTCATTCCCGTGGAAAGTGATGTAAGATGTGCTGTTCTCATTGAAAGTGGTTCAACTGTAACTTGACATAGGCACATAACAAGCTGTTGAGCAACAGAATTGGACATTCTTAATATCAGAATTACAATAACCTTTGTGTTGCACTTGGGCTCCTGGTTTGTTCTTTGCTGATACCTCTGCATTAGTTAGGCCTGGAGACATAGAAATGCATTAGACACTTAGAAAAGGTTAAACATTTGCAAACTGGGTAGGAAGGTTAAAATATCTGAAGTAATCTGTACTATGAGGCATAAATCTTGCAGCTCAAAAAGCCTGTTCATGGAGTCATCTGGATTCAGTCTTGATAATGAAGTCTTGCAAAACTGTCTTTTTCTACAGTTTTTTTTTTTCTGACATGGCACCTTTCCTCCAGCTGGTGATGCTGGCTGTGATGAAGAGGCCGTGGTCTTTCATGGAGAGATTTAGAATGTAGAAAAAAGAGACAGACAGATGCCCGAAGTGTTCCATCATTGTTGAAAAATGCAGCAGAAGAAGCAGGAATAGACTGGGATACCCACTAAATACTGGTGTAACAGAAAAATGGCCAAGCCAGAAAGAACGTACGTTCTCTTCTTTAAAATAGAATAGAGAGATTCACAGTAACAATGCTGCTGCTATGCTGGGTGAAGGTGCTGCCCATAAGAAATCAGCAATCATAGACAAAAGGATTTTGATAGGAATTGACTCCCTCGTGCATGGTCGGGCACAAGTTCTTCAATTTATGTAACTTGTATAAACATAAAATGACACAGCGGATCCCATGTCAGCCAAAAGAGCCATCTGTGGTCTAACCCTGTGACAAACAGTATAGCGATAATTCCAATGCCACCAACAGTGTGGAGTTTGCCAGAGAAGCAGATGCTTCTTTTGACATGCATCTTCAATGTGGTGCTGTTTGTATCCTGTAATTGCTGTCTATGGAGAGAGGGTGGATAGGAATAGCCAGATGAGCAGAATGATGACATTGTAGTTTTGGGGGAAAAAGCCAAGAGTTTGGAAAACAATAAAAAAGAAATAAAAAAAAAAAACTGAACAAGCTGAAATAAAAAACTGCAGAATCCTCCTGTGTGCATCATGAATCCTGTGACACTTTTTAAGTAAGAGACAATACTTGCAAGAGTGTATCAGAAATCTAAAGTCTAATTCAATATGAAAGAAGAGTAAATAATATTTCAGAAACTTCTGTGTGGAGTTTTTAACTTTTCAAAAGGAAACATTTCCTTATCTGTTATTTAAAAGAACTAAAGATTGACTAAACATACCTTTTTTTTGCTGTACTACCAGTCTTTTTAATACAGATATTCAAGCAGTTCTCTGAATAATCCAAGATATCTGTGTCTGTACTGTGCTTGCCTTTGACTTAGTCATCAACAGCAGCTTTATGAGATATGGAGCCTTAGCTGGACTAACCACCAAAATACAGTGGTGGATGGTATTCTTAATAGTTTACTTTATGAAATAAAAAATATAACTACCTACACCCATAAGAAAATACACATTTTAACATCACAAATAGAAGGTTTTGAAAACAGCAAGTTTTCAATCACATTGAATATTGTCTTTGGCCCTGTTTGTCAGCACTGGAGGTAAAGGTTCACAACAGGTAATGATAGAAAAGTTGAACATATAACAGTAGAGCTGGAGATCAGCATTCCTTCCATGAAAGAGTCTCTTCTCTGAACAGAAGTAACTGACTTGTGTGATGCAGGAACTTCTCAGTGTGTCAGAGCTTAGTTTTGTGGGATTTACTCAGAGAAATGGTTACCTGCTGTCTCATATTTTCCTACAAGGGAGCCAAAAAATATCCAGGATAAAGCCATGTCTCTCATTTTCCATACGTTTAAGTCCCACTTCTTCCCATTACATTATAAATGCAGTAAGAGAATAATAGGTGTTATTTTTTTCAGATATCAGTACACTTGTTTCCAGGTTCTATGAATAAGAAAAAATAATTGCCATTTTCCTTTACTTTTTTTTATTATGAGAGATGTCTGATTGGTTTTAGTTTTTCCTTCTAGAGAAAAAAAAATTTAGGGACTTTGTTATCCTAATCAGAACAGTATCTTTTAGTTTGAGATATTAGTGCATTTTTCTGATCTTCAGTCAAGGTTAGGGTAACTTCACTTCTTAAGTGGAGGTTAAAACCAAAAATGTTTAAAGCACCATGTATTTGAGGACTGGAGAAGAGGAGGCAATAGGATCAACAGTGCCTTTCAGTGTGCCTTTTGCTCTGCTTCTTTCTCTCCCCTGACAGGGCACATTGAAAAGCTAATGAATTTATTAGTTTGTGCTCCACTCCAGTTCACACTTCACTTTCTGCTACAGAATGCCTTAGAAATGGTCAAGGAATATTTTCTCTTTTTTGCTGTTGGAAATACCATGTGGAATGTCAGAAGTTTCAGTCAAGATCTCTAGATATTTACTGCCTCTGCCTTATTCACTAAGCCAGTTCACTGACAGTGAAAAAAATTAGATTTTTCTATGTGATCTGTTTCTGACAGATCTATTCTGCCTCTGTTTTTTTGGTCATTTTTTCTCTGTTTCTAGATTCTCATACAATGATTGTTCAATACTTTGTTCCAGAATGTTTCTGGGAATAGAAGTTGGGCTGGTTGCTGTGAAATTCCCTGAGTCTTCCTCTTCCCCTTTAAAAAAAATAAAAATTGCAAGACATTTGATGGCTGACATAGAAGAGAAATTATTTATGGGAATTCTGTATGTGCCAGCTGCAGTTTGACTAGACAGTTATTTAACATACTGGGAATTTGACAGCTTCCATGAAGTAGAACAATTGCCCAAATGTTCTTGTCTTTGATTTTTCATGTGTTTTGGCCTGACATCTGTAGAGTTTTTAAGTGGAGGTAGTGAGTAGGAGTTTCCTGTTTAACGAATGCCAAAGCAGAGTGAGAAGGGACCACTATGAACTTCCTAATACTGTGAGCACTAAAACAGTCATCTCTCCAGGAGGCAAGTGCAAATGCTACAGCCTCATAGCTGCTGCCTTCAATACTCCAAGAAACCTTCCACATGCTTATCACTGGCATTTCATGGAGTCCACTGGAAATACGGCCTATGCCACTATGTAGGACCTTCCTGCTAACATCACCCAGTGTGGTCTGTCCCCCATCACACAACCTGGGATATGAAAAGCTTATTGAATCAGTTTTGACTTACTGCAAGTACTGTTTACTGAGCTGCCATTGAACTGCTTGTGAGCTGTGTGTGGTTTGCCAGCTCTAACATGACTATCTGTGGTCTAGTCTTAGCTATTGCATGACACAGGAGTTTCTATGTTAGTTGCTGTTTCAGGTGAAGCATTTCTCCTACCAATGATATCTTGAATGTTTCCTGTTATGGAGGACATTGTAAGATTTTATACCCTGCTATTAACATGTACCAACAGATGTGTGATGCAAGCGAGGAATTTTTTTATTATTCCTATTCAGTGTCATGTGTTAGACTTGCTACCTTTCAGAGGCTGGTGTTAACCATTAGTATGCAAGTTAAGCCCCTCTGAAAATGGATGTGTTTTCTTCTAATTGTAGTTTGAATCCTCAGGCCAGAATAAAACCTGCAACATAGTCTAGGTATGCAGTACCTTTTGCTTTCTGGAACCTGAGCAGAGGCCTTGCCTGATTTCACTGAAGGAAATAGACTTGTGTGTTTACTAGAGTGAAGAAGGAAGTTGGCAGTGAATTCTTTTGTGTCTATTGCTCGATGAAGGGCTAATCACAAACATATGTACATGCGTTTTTGTCTGTCTGGTAGGTCTTAGTACCATGCTGTCTGTCTTCAGGTACTTAGCATCTGACTTTCCTTTTAGATTCTTTTGATGTGGACTAGCTGTTGTATTGCTGCAGCTTGTTCAAATTTCAGAAACTAAAACTCAAATATTTTGCTTTAGATGTGTCTGTTAGTTCTATCATGGCTAGAGTGTGGTACCAATGTATTGTTTCAGGGGATTGTCCAGGAAATCCAGGTATAAAACTGAAAGGGAAGAGGGATGCTGTGATTCATGATGGGCAGGTAGAAGGGAAAAGGGTTCATAACTTCTGCGAAGTAATGGGACGTATCCCACTTCAGCACTCCCCTTGCTCTCCTTTGCAATATCCTTTGTGCTGTGGTGTGGCTAGTTTTATTTTAGGGAAATCAGTCAGTGGAGCATTTAAAAGTCCCTGACAGGAGATAAAGTCAATGGAGTAGGTGAGTTCCTGGGAACTCACAAGCTCTTTCATTGTCAGTGAGACTGTAGAAGAGCTACCTGAACCAGAACGAACTTTTTGTATTTATTGCTTGTTTTGTTGTTACCACCTCTCCTGCCATCTCCAAGTTAGAAAGTTTTGGGGTTTTTTTTTTTTTTTAGTAATAGTAATGAAAAAAACCCCATACCCTATTCTTGGAAAAAAAATCTATTCAGAAGCATGAGTGTGGTTTCGTTATATACTTCAGTGTGGACAGGATGATGTTCATACTTCTTCAAGTGTCTTCATAAAAGGGAAATAGATAGTAATGAAACAAAGCTAAAAATCTAACAGAAGATTGCTATTACGTTAAGCTTTAATGTGTGTAATTTAAATAGCATTGGTTGTTTCCTTTAAAAATGTAAAAATGTGACATTTTGTAACAAGCTGGAATGGTTTACTTCTGTATTTTGTTGTTAGTAATTGTTGCTTCTGATGAGAACAAGTTTAGTCCTGCTATGTTACTGTAGGATCTGAGGAAAGGAAAAAATAGCTCAGTGGGGAGAGAGCTTAGGTTATAGTCAGAATAGTTTAGAGATGAAATTAAGAGCATTTGAGCCATGACTGAGGGTTTATGCTAGACTTTGTCTTGTTTCATTGTTGATAGGGCCACTCTTCATAAAGATCTTTTAAAAAGGAAGCTGAGAGAAGCACCTACTCATTCATTCATTGCTGTATTTCAAGGAAGGGCTTCTTAAATGGCTCAGAAAAAAAGGCATTGACAGCTTTCCTGGATTTTGCCAGAAACTTTTCTCATCCTTAATGGCAACTTGGTTCAAATTAGTTAAAACACAATGGGTTTATGAAGAAAGAGAATGTTAACTAAAAAAAAGTCAGAGTGAAAATAACATTTTTTAAAATTTTATTTTCATAGATATATGATGATGTCCACCTATGTTTTTTTTTTCTTTTGTTTCCTTTTAGTATGAAGAAGTCTGTTACTTGTATTTAGAAAAATAGTTTTCATAGCACTTGGCTGTAACATAAAGGCAAGAAAAAGGGCATAACCCTTTGTTTTTATCTTGTAAAGCTCCTCTTAAAACTTCTGTGTTAAGGAAAAAGATCCAATTTGAGGGGGCTTCTCCATTCAATGTGATTTATTTTTTACCTTGAGTACTTAATTTTTCTACCTATTTATTAGACTTCATTGTTATTGTAATTCCAGCTGTAGTATTTTGGTCGTATTTCTTTCATGCCAAGGTGAAGACAGATTAGACAGAAGACAGTTTAGACAGATTTTTTTTGAGAAACCCAGGGCTGGATCTCCAGGTGCTTCTGGGCTGTCTGTGATGTTCTGTAACAGGGAGAGTCTCTGTGTGATACCAGCCTCCACCCACAGCACCCTGCGTCTTCCCAGTACCTCATTGTTTCTGCTCCCTGTGGCTGGAGCACTAACACACATGGGCATCTAAAGAAAGATGGAATAGGCTTGGATCCTGGGTATGCACATAGCTCTGTATGATCACGAATCATGACATCCATGATTTCAGCCTTGTGCANGTAGGTTCTCCACGAAGTCACAGCCTCCTTCCAGTATCCATCTGCTCCAGCGTGGGGTCCTCCAGTCCTCCATGGGCTGCAGATGAATCTGCTCCCTGTGGTCTCCCATGGGCTGCGGGGGAGACAACCCGCTTCACCATGGTCTGCGCCACGGATTGCAGGGGCCCCATTCTGGTGCTTAAGGCATCTCCTCTCCCCCTCTTCCACTGACCTTGGTGTTAATCACAACTTCTCACTCTGCTCTTCTCTAAGTGCCCATGTTTGTCTGCCCGCACTTTTTTTTTCCTCCTTCTCAAATATGTTATCACAGAGGCGTTTCCATAACTCCTCATTGGCCTGGCCTTGGCCAGTGGTGCGTCCAGCCTGGAGCTGAGTGACATTGCTGGAAATTTCTCCATTTCCATCAGAGCCAGTTTCTCAAAGAAGCCTCCCCATAGGCCCCCCCGCTAACAAGAAAAAAACCTGGCCACTAAAAACTACCACAGCAGTAAACCAGTCCTTGCTGGAATAGTCCTATTGACTCTTACAGTGTCACTTTGAGATCATACTCTTTACCTGTGCAAAGACAGAAGTTAAGGTTGGTGCTTTAAAGAAGAAAAAGGGGTTGGGTCTCAAGGTTTTTGCTGCCTGAAAAAATTTTCAACAGGAATCTGGAGCTTCTGAGATACTCTTTATACTGTTATCCTCCTGAAAATGCTTAGAAAGCATCTGACTTGCCAAATCTTCCTGTGACAAATGCTGACAGACTGAAGAACAACAGTTGGAGAACCTACCCTAGGGCGGGAGATGTGAATACAGCAGCAGATCTTTTGGTTTCTATTGGTTGACTCATATCCACTGAGAATTGGAGAGACTTGGAGAGACTTCCAGAAATTCAGACATGATGAGGAAAACCATGAAACAGAATAGTGCAGGACACTCAAAATGGCACCTCTGCTGCAGCAGTCAGTTTGCTTGGCTTAGACTAGGTGATGAAGGTTTAATGTTTCCTTATCTAAAGAAAGGTGATAAAGCAACTGTAATCATCAGTGAACAACCAATTCTGTTAAACACTTGGAGTTCTTCTTTCTGCTAGGGACATGATTTAATTCCAAGTAACTTCCTATTTCCTGAGTTGTGCACAAATTTTGGCAGTGTCTTGCTTCGTGAGATATAGCATCTTCTGTTCTCCTGGGCCCTTGCTTTCATTGTACGTGTAAAGCTCTGTGTTAGGAGATTAATAAATAAATTAAACAAACAACTTGCAATTTAATAAAAAAAATCCAGATTCATATAATTTAATACTTTTTATGACATCCACAAAAAATATATGGTAATTTTTATGTCACTGCTGGTTACTGAGGGTCCTGTTTCAAAATGCTGTTTAGGCAAATCAGGGAGGTTAGGCTAAGCTAGCCAGGGTAAGCAGGTACTTGCAGCTTGTCACCTGAACAAAGCTAATAAACACGAGTGACAAGATTTTGATACTGTGAGATGATCCAGGTAACAGTTCAGGCTAAATCTGATAGTTAATGTATGCTGCAATTTATGGTTTGAATTTAAATTAGATATGTAAGAACTAACTCTGTTGTTAAAAGTCATGGTACTTTTCCCATCAGGAATTCTAGCTGAATGAAGAAACTCATAATTAAATGCTAGCATGTTACATAACTTCATATACATGCTTTTATGATGCAAAGTTAGAGATTTAAATGGATTGCTCTGTTTTGGGACAGTTGTTATCCAAGTTATCTTCTGCTTGTTGAAATTTCCTTGAACTTATATAGTCTGAAGGCAGCAACGATCAGTATCTCTCAACCCCCGGGTCAAAGGAATTTCTTGGGGTTATTCCATTTTGGTTTGATGTCTTTTTTTTCTCCTTTTGACAGCAAAGATATTCTTCTCCTTGGCAAACAAAATCCTGCTCTGACTCATTTCCAGTCCTTAAGCATAGAGTGTTTATAAGAAAGACAGGGAAGGTTCATATAAGATGAGTATATTTTCCAGTTGTTCTTCAGCACTTGCAATTATTCCTGTTGGGATTTTATATTGAAAAGAAAACTCAGACAGACAATTCTCCTTATTTTAAGGCACTTCATGGGGACTGCTCAGTCACTGAGCTTCTAGTTTTTCTAACAAGTCCCTGTGGTTTCCCCAGTGCTGCAGTGGGGCTGTGGAGGCTGGAGGGAAGGTGTCTCAGAGATCAGGAGATCAGGGTGCTGGAAGCTCCTCACAGCTGGCTCCAGGATGGGATGGAGCAGAGAGCAGACAGGATCATTATTCTGTCATGGGTCTTTTTTGCTTAGATGTTTGTTGAAGGTGACAGGAAGGAAGCTGCTATATAGAAAGAAAGATCACTACCTTTGGGAGTGAAAACTAAGGAGGAAATGGCAAACCAGTGTGACAATGGTATTTCTTATGAACAGGAGTATTGTTACAAGAAATAATGGTTTGTTACTTAGATTTATTTCTTCTATCCTTGTGTTTAGCATTTTAAGATGCAGTGATTAAAAAGAAAAATTAATGAATGTATTTTTGTCTGTGTTACAATATTGCAAATTGTTATGAGGTCCATATGACAAAAAATTAAGAACAGCTTTTGATATTGATTTTTTTTTGTAAAACAAAGCTTTTCAAGTTTGATTTCAGGTTTTAGACAAAGCTTTCAGTTAATGTTTGTAAAAGCTATTTCTAAAGCATCAACCCCAAACTTTGGCCAGGTCTCCACTACAGAAAGTCTTGCCAGCAAGCACTGTATCAGCCAGGGGTGTGGAAAAAAGTCATACATCCTCACTGACATCAATATGTTGGCAAAAGCCCAGGTGTGGATGCAGCTGTGCCTGCAGAGGAGAGCTTAGCTGATGTTGTTTGAGGAGGTGATGCAACTATGCCAGCAGCAAAACTCTTCCCTTGGCATGTGCTGTCAGCTTAGGAGGCTCCGCCAGCGCGGTCGCGGCAGAAAGGCTGCACTGCCAACCAGCCCTTTGCAGCAATAGCAACTGGAAAAATAAAGCCCCTTTGAACAACAGAGACCTCTATAATTTAGTTTTTACAAGTAGTCATCGATGAGGAACAGAGAGGAAAGAGTGATTCAGATTTTAAAATGAATTTTTAATGTAAAAAATGTGTTTAAGTTGTATGGCTTTAAGATGTCACCAGCCCTTTAATGGTTGTCTGTCTGTCATTGGATTGCAGGCTTTGAGAGATGCAGTACACCCAGCATCTGTATTTTGTGAAGCCTTTAAGGCTTGTAAAGGTATGAGTCTCTGTGGAATCAGTGAAAAACCTTCTGTCTAAACTTAGGAAGACAACTGTAGTACCATTTACATTCTCAACATGTTTGGAAGTGACCACTAGCACAAGAACATCTTCATGTTTAAATAAAAGCTTACATTTCTCAGAACAGAGTGTTTATGTTTTACAGGCAGACAGACTTAGGATTCCTGCTCTCTTTACACACAGACACACATTTTCCTCTCTTGGCCAGCTGGTGACAAGATTTAAAAAAAATCCACTTCTTCATAACATAGAAAAACAAAGATTTTAAGGGAAAAAACACTGTAAGAAGGAAAAGCAAAACCAACCCAAAGATACTGAAAAAACTTAATTGAGGCTCCTAGCCTTCAATTGTAATTACCAGTTTAGATGAAGACAGGTTGAGTATGTTGAGTCTTCTGCCAGCTGTAAATGCATGCATGAGGCCAGTGCACTTTTCAAAACTGTGAACAGAGCAGTTGTGGAGTTTGATCACGATTTGTGTTTCGAGAACTCCACTGAAGGCTTTTTGAAGAGAATATAATTGTGCCAGACTAAGTTTGTTCTGTTTGTTGTAAAAATGTTTTGAAACTAGTTGCTCTGTCATTCTGCATTGCTTGTAACCCTAAAAATAATTGCCTGGCATTACTGGAAGCAGAGTGGTCTGACAGCCTGACTTGTGATGCTGTAGTTAAAATTCGTCAATGTTTCCATTGCAAACTTGGAAGGGAGCATTTAATCTTTTTCCCTGGAAGAAATTCTAGATCAGTGCTTCAATTCCAGATATAAATATTTTGGAAAGATTTGATGTTTCTAAAAATCTTTATTGAAAAAACAAAACACAAAAATCCCTAACCCTATGGCAATGAAATACTGATATTCAGTTTTGAAATGTTAAATGATCAGGAATATATTTAATTCTTTTTGGTAATTTTCAATTCAATTAAATTAGGCAACAACAATGTTACTACTTACCAATGTTGATTTTAGTGAGTCTTGCAGTTGGCTGTTCCAAGCCATTATAGCTGCATAATAAACTTTGCAATATGCCAGATTGGAAGATTTCAAAACCTTCCTAGGGAAACACAAAAAAGAAACATATAATTAGCATAAAGTATCTGATATTAGGCATGCCTTTGTACTTGTCTCCCACTCACAATTTCATTCCAATTTCCTGAGGTTATGTCCAAAATATTTTCACTTTTCTTGTGTAATAAGATTGTAGTTTCATGGGTGCTTTAAACAGAGGTAAACTCTAATGCTTTTCTCTCTGCCTTCACATTCCTGTTCCCTGCCTTGTGACAGGCAAAGCTTTTGTGTAGCACAAAGCCACATGTGGTGTACCAGACCAGGAAAGATAATTTTTTGGTTCAGTCTGTGGCTATACAACTGTTTGTACTAATCCAGAGAAGAGGGTGGCACCAGGGGGGGAACAAGCAAGTCTACACTGACATCTCACTATATATTCCACTTTATTTTTCCCCCGACTGTGCCTTTCCTCTGCAATTCACAGGGTATTTCTTTGCTATGAGCTCCTTGAGCCATGGAGCTCAGGCTTTTGAAGGAAAGAAGCCACATACAGCCAGTTCAGCAGGGAAAACCATGTTATCACAAGATATTTACTGGCAGCTTTTACTCTAGTATGTTTGTTCAAGTATTCCTCTCTCACAACACTACAGACCTGTTCATAGTACTTTCTGTACAGTGTCCTGCTATAGTGTTGTTAAAGCAGATTACTGCAGATTTTCTCTAAGATGTTTTTATGTTCCATTAGGATCTGATTTTAGGAGCAGTAGCATTAGATACCTTGAGGACTAGGGGGAAGTGCTTATGTGCTTTTCTTCCTTTGTAACTTGGATGTTTTACCATTATATAGAATCTTTTTCTTGACAATCCTGAAGTAATCAGAGATCAGCTGCAGTATGAAAGTTCTGCCAAGGCACACAATTCATTTAATGTCTTAAAAACCCCAATAGCTGTATTGTGTGAAGTACTAAAAGCCAGAAAAGAGAGAAAAAAGGCTTCTAATTATTTTTGTATTTTTGGATAGATAAAGGAAAGAGCATGGTCTTTGTGTCTACCACAGTTTGACATGTGATATAAACTATACCTGCTGGAACGTAGAGGAACAATATCTCCCATTTCATTTTCGCATCAGATGACACAATGAAGAGTGATAAAATCCTATGACTAATATTCAGTGGAGGTTATATATAGTTTGACCCTGTGTCATGCATTGAGCATGCATTAAATGGTGGTTGGGTATATTAGAATGTGCCTGTGAATCTTGTCTCAAATGTGGTGTGAAAGCAGTTGTATTTAAAATCCATGAGTAATTATGAACAGATGTAACACAGTGCTCCAAACTGTGAACAGACTACTGAGCTGTTGTGATGTGCATGCTGTGGATGCTATCTATAGTTTACTCTAACATGCTTTTTCCTTTGCAGCAGTCCATTGTACCAGCCCATCCAATGGCTCCTCCTAGTCCCAGCACCACCAGCAGTAATAACAACAGTAGTAGCAGCAGCAACTCAGGATGGGATCAATTAAGTAAAACTAACCTTTACATCAGAGCACTGCCTCCAAACACCACTGACCAGGACCTGGTAAAATTATGCCAACCGTAAGTACTATGTTTAAATGTAAATTGTAATATCATACCTTAAAAGCTTATAGTAGGTACACAAAAGGAGGGTTTGTATTATGAGGGAAGAAAAAACAGATTCATAAACAAACAACCTCGTGCTGTGGTATGGTGGTAGGTTTCAACTTCCTTGGTAATCAGAAGGAAAAGATTGTTTGGCACTTTGGAGAAGCAAAAAAAGTGGAAATACAGTGGTGAAATGAAGCAACCCATTGCTTTCTCAAAAGCTGTGATAACCCATATTGCTGTCCGATGTGGTTGAAATCACAGATAAATTAAAATTAATACCCAAAATTGAAACTTGCTATTAAGAACCTACAGAGAGGGTCTCCTCTGTTCACTACTAAGATAATCTATTGATACAAACTCCTCAAGTAATTGTTCTGCATCAGTGTAAATTACAGTGTGCATTTAAAGGCTTGTACTAGTTTCAGACTAATTTATGGCTATACATTAATGCACAATTATTTTTATGATTAGAAATAGTCAATCCATGTAAGAATCCTCTCTAGTGGCTGGAATTCTGGGTAGACTTGGCTTAGCAGAAGATTTTCAGGCAACGTTGTTACCATGAGATTTTTTGCTTGTGTGAGTTATTGGTTTCATTTTTTAATTTTTAGAGCAGCATGTGCCTCTTAGTTACTTTCAAATATGGGTCATATGTCAAGAAACTGTACAGTTACATTGTTTATACACTGTTTAAGATTGCCTTTCTTAAATGTTTTACTGATCTTTCAAATTCTTAATCCTTCTGAAATTCATAGTGCACTTTCTGGATTATTTTGAAAGCAGAAGTACTCAGCTAAATTTTCAATACTACTTGTAAGAAAACTTCAAAAACGCATCTTGAATGAATGGACAGTTGTTAATATTTGTATATAATGCTACTGTCTGAGATTCTTAAATAATTTCATGTTCCCTTTAGCAGATAAGTAACTAGGAATATACATCCCCATGAGCACAACACAAGTAAGGAAAATAGCTAGGAAAACCTGTAAGTCTTTTATCCCAGTTTATACAAAGTATCTTTATTTTATAATATTGAAAAAAATCTGATGCCTAGATAAGAATTTTTATTTTATTTTTTTAAAAAGAAGTTGGACTTTCAGGATAGTAATCACATATAAATCATCTTAGTATTATAATAGAAACAACTTGGTCTCAGGTCTTTAAAGGAAAAAAATAATTCTATTTGCTCACTTTTCCAACAGCAAATGAAATCCTTGTGTTTTACAGAGAAGAGAACATATCATTAATCTGTGAAAAGATTAGTTGATAAATTAAATTAAATGTTTTTACAGCTTCCAATGTAACCACATAACACTTAACACACTTCCTCTTGTAACTTGAATTTTAGTTGTAAATCCATGTTTTACAGAAGTGGATTTTTCCTTCCCATTTTTGTCTTTTGAACTGATGAGGAAACCTTGGCCTATGCACTCACGTTGTGTTAGGACAGAGCTGTGAGGTTATTTTGCACTGGAGCTGCCCAGTAACTGCTATTTGTGCAGTGGTTACTATAGCTCCTTAATCTCTTTCTGAAGACATTTTGGTTTCCACAGTCTGAATGTCATCAATGTATGAACAGCCTACAAAAAAGTACATTCAATACTTTGTTCTAACTGGTTCTCTTCCTCTTGGATAGCCAAAGATTCTAATTTTGTTGTTGCTGTTCAATATATAATTGTAGTTGGAGCAGCATGAATTGTATAAATAAATAATAGGCAAGAACTGCAGCCATGAAGCTGTTAAATCAATTCTGATGTGAATTTACAATCTTGGAAGGTTATGGCATTTCTGTGAGATATTTCTCTCCTAAGCATCTTACTTAAGGGGAAAGGAGGCCCTATCTCAAAATTCTCCATTTCTGCTAAGGAACCAAGTGAGATGCCTGGAAATTTTCGGGTTGGCCAGCATAGTCCCTTAGCAACTAATTGATGCAGCAGTAATATAGAAATGACAGCACTGTGTTCCCAGAAGCTCAGTAATCCATTTTATAGACCATGGAAAGTTTCAGATGCAAACTATTTCCTTGCTACAAATCTGCCTAAACTTTAGGACATAGAGGGCAAGATGTTCTTGAAAGTAAACCTGCCATGTTCATTGTTTAAGCTGAGACAATACAAAATAAATGGAGAATAAAATCTTGGACACCCTGAAGTCAGTAATTTTAAATTCTTTTCCCCGTATAGAGTGGATCTTGCCATCCTAAGAGGGTGTCTGCTGGAGTGTCTGGTGCTAAGAATGGATAAAAAGGCTTCTCTACATATTGTAGAAATGATCTTGCTTGTTGGCAATAAAAAGTTTTCAGTGGATGCTGAAAACTGGTTTGTTTTTCACTGGTTTGTTTTGTATCTTTTGGCTGATGTCAGACAAGACAGAGAAACACCTGTGGGCTGAGGAAATAATGTTTGAAAAAACGTCATTGTTACTGCAAAGACAAAAACATCCCATCTGCAGAGATTTTTCCCTCTGATCATTATGAAGTATCATATACACACTACTGAAAAGTTATTTTCACTGATGGTTATTGTAGAGAAATACTGCTTTTGATAGACTCCCTCAGAATACAAGATAGAATAATCTACAGAATTCTTATGTGGGAAATCATGTTATACTGTGACTTCTATTTGCTTTAGTCAATATTTGCTTTAGTTCTTTCTCATGAGAGCTAGCAGTGCTAATTTTGGCCATGTTTTTATTTTGTTTAATTATTTTTAGTGAACCACTAGAGAAACCTCTTATCAAGTTATGGAAGTGTTGAGCTTGCTCTCTCCTGTTGTAGCACAGCTGTGCAATATTTATGAACACAGTTAGCAAATGTTCACCAGCTTTGTGGAAAAGTATTTTACTGGCAAGCACACAATTTGCCAGGATACATCTCTACAAATCTGTCTCCACCTTCATCTGATTGGTTCTTTCTGTTTTTCTATTAGGCGAAGCTTTTTTCCTCTTTTCCAAGATGAAACGAGCATATTATGTTTTTGTTGTAAGGGCTTACTTGGGAGCACGACTATTTTTCAGACAATATTATTGGCTTTTGTGTGGAAAATGAAGCTGCCATGTTTCTGAATAGTTCATTCAA
>WEIV01025095.1:2659-20257 GCA_013390005.1 Calyptomena viridis | reverse complement strand
CATATAAATTACAATATACTATGTTAGGAGTAGTAGCAAATCAGCTTCTAAGTCACTCAGTCTAGTTTGCACATATCACTTTATATTTAAAATATTGTTCTCAAAAGAACAATACCACGTAATTGATAAGTGAAACATGGAATGGTCTTTCGCTCATGTTGGTCATTGAACTCAGTAGGCTGTTGGCAGAAAACAGCACTTTTAATGTCAACCGGCATTTATATCCCTGCAGACAGATGTTTGGAAATCTAATTCTACATAGTTTACACATTTTAAAATACTTCATGTGTGTGTTTTTAAATGAGTAAAGGAGAAAATCTCCTGAAAGGGTAGGCAAAAATTAGTTTGGAAAAATTAGTTTGGCTCTACTGAACTGTTGATTTAATAAAGTGTAAAGATTATGATGAAGAATTTTTTTTTGTGAAAGAACAGACATTTTGTTTAGTGCATTACTTTGATTTTTATTTTCTTCAGTTTAGGAGTAAGCAGGCTATGGTTACTTAGACAATACTTGCACTTCAAAGTGTGTCAGAGGCAAATCTGTTTGTGTTTCTGATAGGTTATTTATCCTGCTTAACCTATAAACTGTAAAGTAAGAAGGCTACTGAACTGACAGATAGCCTAGCAGATGGTTGAGAGATTATGCTAAATCACCTCAGCTTGTCAGAAGTCAGGTTGGGTTACTGCAGGGGCAGAGGCTGCAAGAAGCATTGAATGGGATCATTTTTCACAATTTGTTACTTGAAATTCCATTTTTCTTCACAGCATGTGGTATCTTGTGTCTTTACAGTTAAAACAGCTATGTAATCAACCAATTTAGGACCAGCATGTTGGTACCCTGGCTTTCATAGGAATCACTAGGATGATGACAATCTTTAAGGGTCCATGAAATATGAAAGCTGATCTCCTATGCAGGGCAAGATGTTAACTCTGCCACTTTAGCTGCTACTGCTCTCTCCTTTTTCAGTGTCTGGAGCTGTTGTGTTGCTATCTCCCTACCATAAAGTCGAGCATTATTNAAATCGATGCTGCTGCTCTTGTGCTTTTTTCTGGAAGTAGCATCAGCTGAATTCTTTTTGATGCCTGATAGGATATAATATGGGAGCCTTCCCCTCTAATTCCAAAAGCTCTTTGTGAGGGGTGTGTGTGCGTGCTTAATGGATTATTTTTAATTTCCCCCACCCCCATGATTGTGTCATCATAGTACTGAAGAATAACTGCTTTTTCACATATTGCAACATTCTTAACCTTATAAAGTAAAGCTAGATAAACATGCCCTTACATTTTTGTTGATTTAACATTGACAGAGAAAACACCTCTGCAGGCAGCTGTTGGAAATCTGTTGGTTTACTACACACTAGAAAGTCAGATTAGGAATGCTGCTTTAGTGTCAGCTGAAATATGTCTGAAGTATGTTTAAAATGCCCAGAGACACTAAACTCCAGAGTCTTTCTCAGTTAATGTGCTAATTGTAAGGACATTGTACAGTGATACAATAGCAGTGGTAAAAATAGCCGTAGGATGCCAACAGGACTCTTTCCCTTGCATTTCATTCAGCTTCTAAGAAATGGATAGAGGTTGTTCACATCTCTACAAAGCAAGAGCAAGAGGAAGCAAAGATTTCCTGATTCTAAAAACATGTCTTCCCTTGTCCCCACAACTCATCCTTGTCTAAACCAGGAAATAACTGCTCTTGAGAAAACCTACTTGAGTAGCTGAAAAATAATTATTTCCAAATCATATCCTGTGTATCACTTTACTGTCCATTAGGATTTTGAATTCCTGGTTATTTTTAACTCTAAGGAGTATTTACATATGTGTAGAGTCTGTACACTACAAACCGAATACCTATTCATAAAATACTGCTTTTTGTCTGTTGAAATTAATACTGTCCGAGAAACTAAAGCATTTAGTCACATTTTACCAAATTGTATGTCTGTTATGCAAAGCATCTGCTCGTCTAAAGAAGGATAACTGTAAGAGATGAGAGAATATTGAGTTCGTATCTGCTTTTGCTGCTTTTGATTATTTCTCAGGGAAATCTAGAATTGTACCCTACTGAGCCTGAATAAAAAACGATTTGTACCAAAGTAATAGTAGTTTGCACTGTACTGATGTTGGTAATCGCATTGGTAATGATGATGACATACAGTTTTATCCACCGATTCTTACTGAAAACATAAATATACAAAATCTAAATGAAGAATTAAACGTAGAGAACTTGTGAAGAAAGCATTGCTGGTCTTAAGAATTTACAGCAGCATATAGGACTATTGATTTGTCAGTAAAGCCAAGGATCTGGGGGGGCTTGTTTGTTTGTTTTGGGTATTTTTATTTGTTTGAGGGTATTTTTTGTTTTGCTTCGGTTTTTCTGTTTGGAGTTTTTTGTTTGGTTGATATTTTCAAGTATAAGGATCTCAAAGGTAGTCTTTATGTTATTAGACAAAATGTAATTTTCATGCTTTTGAAAAGACAAAACAGTAGTTGGCTTTTATAATAATAAATTCTAATTTATTTAGAGGTATTATTTATCTCCTGAGTAAAATAATAACAAATGATAATGAGAACTACTTGTATATTTTGAAAATACAGTCTTTCTCTTTGAAACACCAGACAGTCAAAGGGATAACTAGTAAGAAAGGAAGGAACTAGCTTTATGTCAAAACCCCATGACCATTTAACAGTATGTCATCAAAGCAACACTTTAATTTAGGTTCACAAGGAAGTTCTATTTTGCACATAGTGAAAAATATTATCTAATGCCTGAAACAAAGCACATCTGATGGCATTGATTAACCCAGTGCTTGAATATCTGTAGCTAGTAAAGGAGACTTTACTCAACCAAATAAATTAGCAGTTTAAAACAATTTCAAAACAGAACTTATACTAAGCTAGATTATGCATACCGCTTAAATGTGAAAATCAAAATATGAAAAATTTAACTGCAACCTTTTATGTAATGCTTAATTATGCACTTAAATTGATTGGTCCAGCTTTTGATGGTAGGTACTTGTTATGTTCTGGTAGCAGATCTTTAGACCCATGATGGCCATAAAGCAACTGAGTTATTCCAAAGAGTTTCTTAAAGAACAGCGTGTCTTCCAGCAACAGAAAAACAAACTACGGACAAAATGTTCTCAGCAATGTCTCCTTCTACACAAGGGCATAGATGTGGTGAAGAAGAATTTAGAAATGGAAACCATATGGTTTGATTCTGTTCTCCAAACTCAATATTCTGCTGTATTGAATAGATTTCTTTATCTAGTTTTTGTAAGAGAACATTTACCCGTAACTAAAGAGCAGGATCAGAATAGGTTATCACAGGGACTAGCAGTGTTGTATTGACAATTATTTTCTGAAATTCTTCTTACTGGGAAATTAAAAATTTGATACATAGAGAAACAAAAACTCCCTGTGTTTTTCTAAGCTTAAAAGGGAGGAAGAGCTTAAGGTTCAGTATATGACTTTCCCAAAATGTGAGAGAGAGAGGGAGGTATGGAAGCCAGAGAAAACCTTTTGCACTGGTCTGACTTGGTTTTTGGATCCAGGAGAAAAGATGGATGGAGCTGATTGGGTTCCTTTGGCTTTGCTGTTGGCTTAGAAATGCCCTGAACACTGGAAGATCAGTGAAGATTGGGAGCCAGCTGTACCAAGCCAGCTCTTGCTGACAACTCCCTTGATTCTTTTCCTCAGTTCCAGGGAATTTTCTTTGCTCCTTTCGCACCAGGTGTCACAGGGGAGCCGAGAACAGCAGAGATGAGGCCTTCCCATGAACTGCTAGGGTTTCTCCTCTTCAGTTCTCAGCTGAGATGAATGGACTGGCTTCCACCTACTCTACAAGCAAGATAGATGGTGGTGTGGGCTTGGCTAGTAAGGCCATCAGTTTTACAGAAACGTTTTGAGTTGTAGTATTCAAAATAGAATACTCTGTGTTTGGGGAGTGAGGATGTTATCTTAAGAGCTGCACATTGCTGATTTGCAAAAGTCACTGTTTGGTATGGGCATTTATTTAGGGTCACACTGAAAGGTAACAAGTTCCTTTCAAGCAGGAATTTACTGCATTTAGAGCACATGCAAGGTGCCCACTGACCATGTTGTGTACTGAATAAGGCAGTCTTGAGTAAGAAAGGCTTTTTGTTTGTCTTTTTGTTGTTGTCTCTTATTTTGAAAGCTGATTTACAGACTTAAGTCGCTCCACCTGCATATTCTTTTTAGTGTTACAATTAATATAGGAGTTGATTGGAAGTATGCATTTTGTTCTTGTTATTTACGCTAGTCTAAAGTAAGGCTTATTTTGATGTGGATCTATTCAGCAACTGCATTATATTTTAGGATTAACTGATCTACTCTCCCATGTGACCCTCCTTGCTGGATCTGCCTGTTTGTTGTGCTCTCTCTAGTCTTTGAGTCTCCCAGTGAGAACATTGGCTTCCTACCAAAGTTTTTGTTTTCAGCTAGGTTCTTTCCTTTCATAATTCCACCTTAAAGTGAATTCATGTACTCAGAGCCACTTAAATGTTATGAAATCCCTGTCTGGTTTTATGACCTGATTCTGGCTCTTAAAAGTAAGAGCATTCCACAGAATGCAAGTGATAAGATGCCAAGATGTAAAAATTAATCTAGAATAAACATGGAAGATATGCAGCATTGTTTCTGCATAACAGAGGAATTCTGACAGCACTATAGTAATGCAAACTCTAACAGCAGGATCACTAGGAATGCCCTTTTTACACTGGTCAAAGAGAGAGCACTGTTCATCTTCAACACAAAGTTCTGGACAGTTCAGGATAGAGGACCTAAGCAGCAATAAAAGGCAAGGACTTTCCATGGGAGCGAGATCCTTCTGTCATGTTTGCATTCAAACATCAAGTCAGTCCGTGTCTGTAGAAAAAGCCTTCACAGCACAAGCTGGAAGACAGTTTGAAAGTACTGCAAAGGAAAGCACTGTGAGCTTGGTTGTATAAGGTATATTACATTAAGCTGTTGTGGACAAAGATTTGAACAATTCATTCCAGAGAAACCTTATCAAGCCTCTCACTGCCTGTTCTTATTGTACCTCCCCTAATGCACACACAGATAAGTTCTTTCAACACTCAAAAAAGTACTTGAGGCAGAGACTTCGATGCTACTTCGTTCCCCATTCTTTGTCATGCTTATGATGGCATCTTACCACCCTTACATTTGGAAGTATGTTCATTGTACTAGCAGATGTACAAAGGGAGAAAAATAAACAGTGGTTCAGGCTGATCCATGTACTTAGTTTTCTAAGGGCCCTTTTCTTTCAACATCATGGAAGTTGCTAAAATTAGGCTTCAGAGATGTTTTAAATGTCAAAGTTATCCCTAGCTATTTCTAATATATCTGTCAGGGTGATTGCACTAGTTTTGACCATGTTGCTGAACAGTGTGATTTTGAAAAAGTATGTGGTTATGCTTTGCTTCAGGTTTTCCACTTCCACAGTATCTGAGACAAAGGTATAGTGCTGTGTTTGACATTCACATTGCCTGGCAGTAGATTTTGGGGTAGCTAAGCAGATGAGGGTTATCCTTTGATTTCTGCACCAAGAGTATGTAATGGGCAGTGGTAAGAATTACCCTATTAAGCAGCAGTCCTGTGTTTCTTCCTAACTTGGTTTTGAACAAGTTTCTTCTTTGTCTCTTATCCAGACAGACATTTGTATTGGTATTCTGTACTATAATGATAGCTTGTACACTGGTTCACAGGCTGTTGCCTGTTGTTGGGCATACCCCTTTAAATCCCATACTAAATGCACCCTGGCAATTATTTACCTGCCTCTTACCCAAGCCCTCTCTTTCTCAATATGTGAGTTGACATTGGTACAAGTGCTGTATAAAAAGAGAGATGCAAAGCTGAAAACATCTTCCAATCGCCAAAGATAATTCAGACTGAAGACAGAATGTGTTAAAAGCACTCAAAAAACACCTCAAAAAACAAAAGGTAACTATTGCTGCTGAACATTAATTTGATGTTTGTTTTGGGAGAAAAATAACCCACTTAAATACCTAGTTGCTTATCACCAGCCAGGTTAGCAGTTATTTCCCAAGACTGGCACTTAATTTAAAAGAAAGTGTATTTTAAAAAATAGTTCCAAGGGGGGAAAAATGAGCAATCTCCAATCACTATAGAAGTGATTCTGCCAGCCATGAGAATAATGCTGTGCTGTAGGTACAATGTCTTACCAAGCATGCAGTAAGGCTGTGGAGCAGGAGAGAAGTCTCCCTGCAGTGCCTAAGGCAACTAGATGTACATGAGCTTGAGAGGAATTATGATCTAGGTCATACTAGGTATGACCTAGTATCATAGACATCTTTGGAATATAAATTTTCTCTTGCTTGCTGTAATCCTTTTTTAAGCAGGAGATACATGTTAGTTTACATCATGATTTCTTTGTATTTTATAGCTCATTGATTTCTGCTGGGTCTTGATTGCGGTTGCACCCAACAAATGAGCAGTTGAAGACAAAAGTCTGTGTTAAAAATAGAGTATTAAGACTGTAGAATTCAGGGGGAAGAAAGTAGGTTTTCATTATGGTCATCACTTGAAGGAAGCACTTGGGGGAAACTTTAAGGCGTAATTTCCTGTGGTATCAGACCACATGTTGGGAACAAGGAGGGGATGTATCCCTCTGCCCAGGCTCAGGGTGAGTAAACTGCCTTTTTGTGCCTCATGGCGTGAGTGGAAAGCTAGCACATGGGAGGACTATTCACAGGGAAAATTGTAGGAGAAATCCTGGTGATAGCTGCTATTGTTATACTGTTTCCCAGTTTGTCCTTAGACTCACACTGCTGAAATTTCTTGGCAGCCTTCCATGGTGCCTGGTTCTTTGCAGGAGCCATGCTATCTGGAACAGTGAAATAAATCACTGAACATCTTGCACACTGGAAGGTGGTCCACAAAGTTGCTGTAAAGAACTGACATGCAGTCACCTGTTCATGAGCTGTGTGTCAGTGTAGGTGGGCCAGTGCAGTCCACAGCCAGCCCTGACTCCCCACCCTGACCCAGCTGGCTGGGTTACTGTGTTTACATAGATACTCAGTGCTGCAGTTTTTCACCACCACCACTACTTTCTATGATTTCAAGAGCTGAAATGGTAGCAGGGTTGAGATCATTCTTCAGGGCTTTTTTTCTCAGAAAATGTTATGTAGTTCTTCACTTTAAGAAGCTTAGAGAAGCTGATAGGATATGGAGAATGCTGGCTGTCAAATGTCATGCTGTGCACAAGTGACCTGAACAGTTCACCCCTCTCGTTTATAGCATGTGCTTTTGCTCTGCACTCAGAAAAATTCTGCAGAAAGTTTGAGAAGTTTTGGCTTAGGGACTATAGCGCTTTCTAAATGGTGACATATTTGGAAAATAAGTGGCACTAATAAAGAAATAACTGCTCCAGCTGTTAGACACAATTTCTATTGCTTTATTACAGCTTCAAACATGGTATATTTAGGTATTCACCAATTTTCATTGATGGTTGTACATTTTTAGGATATAGATGGATAATTCTATTTTATATCAGTGTAGATGCTCACAATTTCAGATAAAAAAAAAGGAAGTGAACACCTTGTGGGTTGTGTCCATGGTTTACCACCTTTCAAATGCAACCATTTAAAGCCATACAATAACTCGTTGAATAAACAGAAAGATCTTGAAACTGGTCACAAAGAGTGCTAACTACACTGAAACATGTATTTAAATGCTCTGTAGGGGGAAAGTACTTTGTAAATAGTCTTCGTCTTTGAATAACTATCACTTTACAAGTGAACAGTTATTTGAGTACTAAGCTTCATTTATTAGGCTCCTTATATATTTTGAAGACATTTTAAGACTAATACAGCTGTGGCAGAAACTGAGTTGTCTTTTGGCATAGTATCTTTTTGAAATGATAGTCTGTTGAAGTTATATTTAGCAGGTAAGCTGGCAAAACTTCATTCATTCTTCATTCTTACTCATTCCTCTTTCTTATACTGATAATATTTCTCATAGTTTTCAGTTCATTTTGGGTTTTTGTACAATGATAGAGCCTCTTAGCACACAGTGCACAGATACACCTCTTAATGTAATAAGTTACTTTATCTTGTCCTGTGAAAGCAAACTCCTGTTGCATTGTTTCTTTCTTTCATTGTGTGCTCACGGGACTGTATCAGGTGTAGTTCACAGGCAGAGGAGGCTCTGGTGAGGAGCTTGAGAAACCTGTGTTCCATTTCTGATTCCACTGCTGATGCAAACCAATGGAGTCGCTGCTTTTAAATTGAAACTGGGATTTGTCTTCCGAGGGAAACTGCAAGTTTTCACCAGCCACAACAAATTCTACTCCAAATATGATCAAAATACCTAATTCTGATAAGCATTGCAGAATACTTCAGAAACAGCAATATTGTTATAGCTGGATTTGCTTCCACCTGTTTCCCAAGCTTAGTTGCTCAGATCTCTGTGTGCTCAACTTTGAGCTGCAGAGCAGACTGTTACCTGGGCTCATCAGAAACTGAGGAATAGGTAATGACAAAAAGAAAATTGAAACTTTCCTGAGGGATGTTTGGGGTTTAGTTGAAATTTTTATATTTACAGAAATTTTTCTGCCACTTTGTTGATCAGCTTGGCACTTTCCAGAACTGAATAATATTAAATTAAATTTAATATTTTTTGTTCATCATTGGGGGTTTTGTTGGTTTTTTCCTCTCTCTTTTTTTTTTTTTTTCTTTTTGTACTGTTAGCTAGCAAGCGTAGCACTGACAAGGCAACTTATCTGCTTTAACTGGTCTATATACTGAGGGAGTCCAAACTTATGTCTAAAACGTGGTGTCTTATATGTACCATACTTTAACTGCATTGTATTCTTTTCTGTAAAACACTTTTTCCTGGCTTATTTTGTGATTCTGTTGTGCCACTGAGAACATAAGGCAAATAGAACAAGATCATGCTTGAAACTGTTGGTATTTTTTGTCACTTCCATCTATGTATAAGTTTTCATTACATAATTATGTAGTCTAGATATTGTTCCATTTTAGATACAGTAAAGGGTACTAGAATATAAAATAAAGTGATTTCTGTGTCTGTTATTATAGGATATTCTTTTTTCATTTTCCTTACTTATGTATAATACCTTTTAGGTATGGGAAAATCGTATCCACGAAGGCTATTTTGGATAAGACAACAAACAAATGTAAAGGTATGTATATTTGCCTTTATACGCCTGAAAGTCATAACTGATTCTATAAAATATGCTAATGTTGTATTTTAAGTGCTTTTTACTTTTTTGTTTCTCTATTCTTATTCCTAAACTACTTACTCATGCCCATGATTGGTGTGTTCAATCCATTTATCTGCAGTGGAGCTGGCAAACAACCTGTGTCAGTGGTGCAGCCAAGCTGGAGTGAAGCTGACATGCACAGTGCTGGCTGGCAGTTTGCCTCTATTTTAAAAACAGCTTTCACCTTTTTGCCTGGAGAAACTAGGGAAGCTTACAGCAGACCATTGAACTGCACTAAGCATCTGAAAAAATTATACATCGTGGAAATAAGCTCCATTGATTGCAGTAGCTTAAAGCAGCACTTAATTACATGTTCCAGTACTCTAATTGTGTTTTGTTATATGCTTTTGAATGTATTGGGAGCAAAGAGAGGGATCGTTTTCACCAAAGTAATTGCATCTGGAAAAAATAAGAACTCTAGGTAAGCTGGATATATCAGTGCACTGATTTTCATCGTGTACCGCAGTTGCGGCGAGATCGTATCCCAGCATGTGCGTGGTGCGAGAAGGTGTGGTAGCAGACACTGAAACACCAGATTTCAGACTTCCTTTTTTTCACAATTAAGAGGATAATTTCTAAGCAAAGCGAAGTATTAAGTCAGATGATTTTCAGTGTTAATAAGCATAATGCCTGTGAATGAGAGCCCATGAGCTGATAGGCAGAGGGAGGGGAGTTCATCATTAAGACACAGTTTTTGTGCAGAACTTGGAAGCAGTGCAGGGATATGGCTCCTCAGCTCTTCATCTTAAGCATTTAAAGGGGCATTGACAGTTCAGAAACTGAAATTTCTAGAAATTCTTTTCCTATCTTGTATGCAGATATCATTGTGACTAAGAAAGAGGAGATGCCCTTTTCAATTATTTTATTTAGTTAATGTCTCTGACTGCACTTAACTGATTTAGTCTGTCCATTCTGTCAGTTCCTGCAGTCTTCAGTGGTCAAGTCAGTGATAGAGGAGTTCTCACATTAATGCTCTAAGAGATTTAAGCTGACTTTTCCAATACAGTGTTTAAATCTCACTGATGAAAAGCAGTAGTTAGCAGTCTGTTTTAACAACATACTGCAAGGTAAGGCTCCAGGGAAGCTCACTGCATGTCATTGAAATTCTGATAGGAACAGAAGTAGGCAGAATGCAGATATCCAACTGGAATTTAACCAAAAGATTGACAGCATCTCTGGCTTTTGCCAAAAACCACACCATGGGATTTAAACTAACTGGAATAACAACCAATTGAATTTATATATCATCGAGAAGGCGGCAAAGCCAGCTTTGATGGCATGATGAATTACACCCTGCAGTGTGTTGGTGATAACCTAGGCTGCCATGATATGGAGAGCTATTCTGGGTTATGGGAAGTTAGTCTTGCCTTGGCTGCACAAAACTTGATATGAACTAATTCAGTTTGTTTCATGTCAGGATTTAACAATCTGCAACACCACGTGTTACACAAAACAATATGCTGCTTTCTTCAGCGTCTTGGCAGGATAAATAAGCCTGCACTGATGTACAAGGCTGTGAGAGTTGTTTTTCCCAAGTTAAGAACTTCAAAGCTAGTTCACTTATATTGTTACACAACCTTTTCTCAGTATATATTGTAAAAAAATACTATAACATTTTGAAGAAATATTTCCATTTTCTACTCTAGAGGTTTTTTTATTGTTGATGTTTTTAGTTGGTCTTATTTTAACCCAACTTTAACATTATAGAGGGATTTCATTAATACTTGGGCAGTCCACTGGTGGAAAGGAAGGGGATTGAAAAATGCACAATGAGGTTTGCAGTGGTATGTAGTGGAAGTAGCTTCCAAACTCTGACTGCCTTTTGGTGAGCCTTGAGCATCCGCTCCGTGGGTTGCATTATAAATCCCAGCCTGTAAGGTCAGTGTCTGTTAAGGCCAAGCTACATTGATGTTCAGACATCCTGGAATCCATTAGTTATATGTTGTTACTCAAAATAAGGAAAGAAGTTATTGCAAATATATGGAATTTGTTACAATGAACTTTTGATTTATTTTAACCTTTAAAGATTGCATTATCTGGCATACAAAATGCTTTCAGGACAATTTTTTGCAACAATGGGAAAAACTACTTGCTTTCACTGAAGCTGGGTTTTCACTCACTTCTCTCTCTTTACTATGTTTTAGGTATATATAATGAGGTAACTAACTCACAAAAAATTAGATAGAGATGTGTTTTTTAAACTAAATTCCTCTCCCAATTTTGAATAAATTAAATGTAACTTAGAGACTCATCATTTATTCAAACTGGATAAGAATTTAGTTTAGAAAAATTAACAGATTAGGCTTTACTTGATGGTCTCTGTGAAATAAACTGCTGTTAGAAGATACATACCAGACAGCACAAAGCAAAGCACCATACTGCTAGTTAGCAATTTAGCCAAAATCCTGATAATAAGTGCACATGGAAATGCTTTTTTTCCACTAGGGTAGATCCCCACCAGTTCAACGTTCAAGAACTTTGCTAGGGTTTTTGGGGGGAACTACATGAAGAACTTCAGAGTTCAAATTGTCCCTCCTCCTCAATAAGAAAATTGTATTAAATGACCGTGCTAGTAGCACAGTTATTTGATATGAAGTGTTTGACTATAAGCTGGTTGCTCTCTTGTTAACAAAGTGTGTTTTCTATTTCAGGTTATGGTTTTGTTGACTTTGACAGCCCAGCAGCTGCTCAGAAGGCAGTTTCTGCTTTAAAGGCCAGTGGAGTCCAAGCACAGATGGCAAAGGTGAGTTATAATAACCAGCTAATTCTTGCAGTGGGTTGTGAAGGTGAACAAGCTTGTACACTATCTAAACGTGGGCAATGTGGAGTTTCAAGTTGTAGCCTTTTACAGTGAGCACAGTCCTCAAGACACATGATATATTAAGGTAGCAAAATGGAGGCTTTTGACTGCCCTGTCTCAAATCATCTCAACTAATGAAGTAAAGAAGCATAGTGTAGTAAAGTCTCCAGGCTGATCTGGTCTCATTTATCAATTTATTCACTATAGTATTTTCCATTTTTCATCAAACGAAAGTTTAGCTATAAATTTGCAAGAACTCTATCAGGCTTAATGAATTAGTTTACAGCACAAAGGTTTGCAAGATTTTATATGTTGCCTGCTTGTTACTGAGGTTAGCAACATTGCAATTTGGGGATGAATTTTTAAGCACAGAATGGTAAAATTTGACCTTGGGACTTTGTTTCACCCTTTCTAGTATTTTTTTCTGTTAACATAAGTAAAATTTGAATCTGACCATTCATGATAGCTGCATTGAAATTCTTAGACAACTCTAATGATCTATTTCTGTACCAGGGCAAATGCAAGAATTATTAAAAAATAAAGAAATGAGACCTATCTTCTTTTTCTCTAATATTTAATGATCTTTGTCTCTGAATCAGGTTATTAGCCAAATGTGATCTTCATAGCAGTGGTCTTTTAGCATAAGTTTCTCAAATATATAAAATTAGGAAGATGATACAATAGTAATGATTTCATCTCACATTCTTGTTGGGCAGATGACCTGGTTCCAAAAGAGTGCCACAAAACACTCCTACAAATTTATTAACTAAGGGAAATATTACCAATGTAATCTGTTGATATAATTTTGGTACCTCTTAAAGCAAATTTTTTTTATTTTCAAAATTATATTCTAATTAAAAGAATAAAAATCTAGTAATTAACTAGTAATTTCAGAGGCTTTTTTATTCAAGTAGTCTGCTGCAGATCAAGCAAATCTTTTGTAGTTATCCATTAGGTACAGATTTTTTTCAGATGAGATGTTTTCCACAGCTTCTCAGCTGAAGAGAACAGTTAAGCTAACAACATAAATGTCTTTGGATGGATTCCAGGGTAACAAAATGGAAACCATATGTTTCATACTTAATGCGTGTTTCATTACAGCCATGACACAGACATACATGCTTACATAAAACCTGATAAACAGAAAAAAAAATTGTTTTCCAGTATGTCATGTAAATTCATTTTCCTAATGAACTTTGATTTAATTGTCTTCTTGAGTAGATGGAGAAGTTCTAATAACTATTGTAATCTAGTGAATAGTTTCTTAAGTTTTTCATAGTATATATTTCCGACTCATTTCCTCTGAGAGTTGCAATATTGCTAATATTTCTTTCTGTTAGCATTAATGAAAAAATGTGCAACCAAATACCCAACAGTTTTGACTGATTTTTCTGACACTGTTTCAAGCCTGGTGACCTGTGGGAAATCTGTAGCTATAAAGTTTGAATTCAAGTGGAACTTGTTCTGCTTCTTAACACAGAGGGAGTATTTGAATTACTAAAAAGACTAACCCAATGAATGGTACCACAACACAGTCACTAGTGACTTCGAGTTTGAGTGCTTTGACTTTTATCTATTTTGAGCCATTGGATTTTTTTTGTTTCTGGGCAGTGCTGCTTTCCTTTTGTCTGAAAAATCATACCTCCTCTTAGATGCTCCAAACCGGTAATGGCTGGTCACTGTTGTTTTGGCAAGATTAGCAAATGAGATTCTTCACATGCAAGACACTATAAAACTTTGTGATTGTGTGTTTAGTATTTTATCCTTTCGTGTGTTACCACCTGTGCCATGAAGTGGTGGCCTTGTCGTGAAACTGCTCAGGCTTAAACCTAAATGTCACAGAGGAAGATTTGGAGGACAGTTTCTTGGCTGTCTGGCCAATCGATTTCCTTTACATCTGCTTCAGTTTCAAAGAGGAAATAGATGCCTGTTGGCGGGGTTTATCCGTGGGAAGGTGTTGCAAGTACTCTGTGCCCAGAGTGTCAGGCAGCAGCCCAGCTTCCGAGTCTTCTCACCCTTCTCCCAGATGCAGTGGTGTTTCCTGACCCACTGCAGATGAAGGGGAAGGAAAATGTTATTGCTGAAGCTGCGTTCTGACTCTGGCTGCCGTAAAGCCCTTTTTGCAGTGTCCTGCTGTATCTATGTCAGCAAGTTCATCTACAAATCCTAGTTTAGTGGAAGTGATTTGGATTTGTATGTATTAAAATTTTTGTTGTTTGTTTTGTAGAGATAACTTCAAATTATAACTATGTTATTTTTATTTTAAATATAATAAATATTGAATTTATTTATTTATCTATTTGTGGGCTTTTCCTACTGTGGGATAAGATCATGCTGTACTTGGCAGTCTGCTTCCAAGATGGTCTGACTTTAGAAAAATCTAACCTCACCTGCTATGTTTTTGCTACTGCTGAGCGGATCGGAAGGGCCTACAGCCTGAGATATGGCTTCAGGCCAAATCTTGCTAAATCTGTTCCAGGCGAGTCACTGTTGGTGGAGAAGTGGTTGCCCCTCAGGAGATGTCACGACGATAATGTCGGCGATGGAACCCTGTGTCAGTCCATCACTCATGAAACTTTGTGTCTTCAGCTATTCTGCTCTTTCCAAGATCTGTATTGGGAGCACTTGACTAAGACAAAGCAAACTGGGAAGTGTTTTGCTTTGTGCTGGTTAATGGTATCTTCTGGTCACTACTGAAACAGAGGTGCCTCCAATGATTCCTTTTGGTCAGAAAATGCAGCTAAGAGCTTATGTAAGACAACATCACATAGCCAGGGCATGGGAGTAGCTTTTGGATGGAAATTTAGAATGGAGTTAATAGGCTATGCCCCTGTCCTCTCTTCCACTTGAGGATTGCTAGTGTTAGGTCCATCTTTTTCCAGGTGTACAAGTGTCTTTGGAAGGGGATCAGATGATGTGAGCTGTACTGGTAACCACTTTGTTTCAGGACGTTGTATAAAACCAGTAGCTTATCTCTAACTCAGCAGATAAGGTATGGAAAGAGCAGGTACATGTCTTGCAAGATTACTGTTATTTCTAAGCTGGCTAGTAATTGGTGAGTGTCTAATTTTTATTTTCATTATTTTAATTTATCGAAGTTTCTTATATTAGTTTATTGTTCTTGCTCATAGAGGAGGGCTTCCATTATAAACCAGTAATAATAAGTTCAAAACCTGTGATTTTGCATAGCTATGCAGTCTTAGGTAAGACTAATAGCAGTATTGAAAAGTTCTGACCATTTTATTTGTTAGAAAAGTTATGATTGCTGTCAGAGTGATTTTTCTGAGAATCCTATTCTCTTCCCACCATCCCACAGGCAAAAGTGAGGTTTCTACACTGTTCAGAGCAGACAGAAAGTGACTTCCTATAGGAAGATAGATGCACACAAGAAATCTACTGTATATTGGCATTTTGAATGGATATTTTAAAAACTGAGAATCTGTAAGGGATGTTTTAGATACATGAGAAATATGTTTTAGAAATGCTGCAGAGGTATGAGACACCTAAATTCTTGCAGGCTTTTGACCTTGGTTTAACATAAAACATTTGAGTCACTACTCAGACCAGATTCTGTCCCATCAAATGGTATTAATGAGTTCACCTGTAGTTACTGAAGGAATTATGTTTCAAAGGGAAGTTTACTTTAATTCTTATTCTTCTGGATGTAAACTAATGTGTAAATATAAAAGGAAAAAAAGAGCTACTGAATAAGAATGGTTAATAAACCCCACAGTTCTCATCTTTCTATCTAACTTAAGAAGAGAATCATTTTATTTGCAGCCCAGATAGAGTCAGCAGGAGAATATCTGACAGCAATGTAGAGCTGCACAAACCAGCTACAATACCAGTCTGGCTCTGGCAGCTCAGAGTTCACTCAGTGTTAAACAACTCCCTTTCTGACATGGAGTGACGTTTGTACAACCAGACCATCCAGCTCATGTAGGTTTACAGATTTCTGAGGTAATATAGTGAAATCTACATCTACTTACATCTATTAAAACTCTTCTACATATGGAACTACTGCTTTTTGCAAAGGGCTTGCAATGTACTTTAGGCATCACATGAAGGATTAACATACGTTCCAGCATTCTCACAACTGAATTTAAACCATGTGTTTAAAATTAGTGTGGTGTCTTCTCTTTAAGATGATTTAGCTGTCCACGTCCAACACAACTGCTGTAGACTCTACAACCCTGATTCTCCAGAATTTATTGTTGAAGACCTTCTCTTCTTATGACTCCTCTACTCTCTCTCTCCTCATGAGATTTTCAGTTGTTCTGTATGTACAACTTTGCTGTAAGATTGTCAAGATCATTTATAACTTTAACAATTGATATTCATTTTTTTCTAGTTTGTGTTTTCCTGATTTTTTTTCCTATGGAAGCACAAACTCACCTTTAGTAAACATATACTACTTACAAGAGAAGCCATGAAAGTAGTCCATGGACACAGAAGATTTCTGTGGTCAATGAGACTTGTTAATTTGAGCCAAGGAATGCTGTTCCATGTACTAATGTGGATTTTTTGGGGAAGACTCATTGTTTATCCATTCAAAGATTTCCCCAGTGTCGCACACTTTCAGGACTTAGGACTTCAGATTCATAATGTTACAATTTCCTTCTCCTTAAAATCTCCACTTCTGCTGACACAATTAAGTGTGGTCCTGCTTATATCCTATTAGTCCTCACACTAACAAGTCACTAAATGTTTTCAGATATTTTAAGCTTGTGCAAAAAATTAGGGCCATCTTAAAAATTGTTTCTTATTTAAATTGTGTCAGAAGAATATCTGTGCTAACAATGTAAAGTATGTTGTCCCATCATATGCTGATTTCCACGAGTCTTAAGATACAATTTCTATTTTCTGGAGCTGTCTGTTGGCCCTCAAAGCAACCAACCAGACTCTCTGAAACTCATTACATGGGGGTGGGTTTTAGTTTGTGAGAATTATAAGCCTGTTGTCTGAGTCTGTGTTAATCCTCCAGAACCCAGAGATGACCTGAATTTGTAATTTTTATATTTTTTACTGATGGGTACACAGGCAGAACTGTGGTATACCCTCCATGTGCTGGTAGCTTTATTTTTCTTTCCTAACTTTTTGTATTTTAAACTTTAGGTGATTTTTTTTCCCAAGTATATTTGGAAAAGAGCTGTCACACTGTATAAAGTGTGAACTTGAGGAGGGAAAACCTGCTTAGCTGCTTGTCCTCATCCCTGTAACAGAAATCAAGGATTTCCACAGCTATTAAGCATATTGTATTAAAGGCAGTCTTCCTTTATGTTGCTGATAAAGAATATGGTTTTGAGTTAGCAAAGATGAGAAACAGCTAACTTATTTAAGCTTCAATAATGTATTGCTTTCTGTACTTGTCTTCACTGTGACAACCTTCTGGAGAATTAAATCACTTTTCATTCCTACAGAGTAAAGTAAGAAAATAAGTTTAGGTTACCATGGTAGCTAGTGCACTTAATCTAACTAGAGAAGGTAGGCATGTTGCAATTTTTTTTATTCTGCATCTGGGCTTCTGATTGCCGAA
>WEIV01025094.1:50741-88225 GCA_013390005.1 Calyptomena viridis | reverse complement strand
AAGAATAATAAAGTAGTGGAACAGTCTGTCCGGGCGGATGGTAGAGTCACCATCCCTGGATGTGTTTAAAAAAAGACTGGATGTGGCACTAGATGCCATAGTCTAGTCGAGGTGTTAGGGCATGGATTGGATTTGGTGATCTTGGAGGTCTCTTCCAGCCTAGTAATTCTGTGATTCTGTGATTCTTTGTCTTTTAGGTATTCTAGTGCCTGTTTTAATGCATATAATTCACAAACTTGTGCTGACCACTTTGTAGGTAATTTTCCCTTCTCTAATACCACCATTTTCTGTCCCTCTACTATAGCATAGCCTGATAGCCTTTTCCCATCTCTACACTGGGATGACCCATCAATAAACAATTTTTCCCCATAAGGTAATGGTTCATCTAACAGATCAATCCTCACTTTTGTTTGATAATTAATGAGATCTAGACTATTATGTATATCAGTCCCATACAAAAACTGTGTGGGTTTATACTTTTATTTGTGACTAGTGTAAGGTCTATTTGATCTGTTAGGATGGTTTCATATTTTAATATCTTGGAATCTGTCAGCCACCTGCTTTCTGATTTAAGATGCTTCTCACTGAGTGTGGAGTATGTACTATAATAGCCCCCCCCAAAGTTAATTTTCTACTTTCCTCTACCAAAATTGCGGTGGCTGCTACTGCTGGTAGCAGCAGTAGGTAGATGCAGGTAGACCATCCTCTGCTTACAGAATCTAACAACTTGGACAGGTAGGCTACTGGTTTTTTTTGCCCTCCCCAATCTTGGGCTAATACCCCATAAACTATTCCTTCGTCTGTAGTGACATACAGATAAAAAGGTTTCTTTAAGGATGGGAGGTCCAATACTGGAGCGGTTATTAATTTTGTTTTTAATTTTTCAATTTGATCTTTTTCTGTTTCTGTCCACTTAATAGGTCCTTCTTGTAACAATTTGTCGTATAGAAACCTTACAGCTTGGGCATTCTTTTCGATCCATAACCTGCAGTAGCCTAGTAGTCCAAGTAATTTCCATATTTCTCATTTAGTTTTTGGTAGAGGTAAAAAATAATTCCAGTAATCCCAGTAATTCTATCCGGAGTTGTTCTTTGCTTTCCCTCACTTATCAAGTGTCCTAAATATTTTACTTCTTTTTGGACAAACTGTAATTTCTTTTTTGATACCCTTAATCCCTGATCTCCCAAAAAATTTAACAATGCAGTTGACACTCTTCTAACGATTTCTTCATCAATCCCAGATATGGGAAGATCATCCACATATTGTAAGATTTGTGCTCCAGGAGGGGCTTGGAATTGCTGCAGTAATTCTTCTAATGCTTGTCCAAACAAATTAGGTGACTCAGTAAAACCCTGAGTTAATTTGCTCCATCTTAACTGTCTTTTCCTCCCTGTCTCTAGATCTTCTCATTCAAAAGCAAACAAATCCCTACTTTCTTCTGCCAGAGGACAAGCACAAAATGCATCTTTTAAATCTATTACAATAAACTATCCATGTTCATGGGGAATTTTGCTTATTAGCGTGTAAGGGTTGGGTACCACTGGATAGCAGGTTCGAGTTCTTTTATTAACCTCTCTAAAATCTTGTACAAGCCTATAGGTTCCATCAGGCTTCTTTACTGGGAGGATGGGAGTATTGTGGGGAGATATACAGGGCTCTAAAGTGCCATCTTTTAGTAATGCTTCAGTTACAGGCTTTAGCCTTTCTCTCCCTTCTCTTGATATGGGGTATTGTTTCACTTTTATGGGATGAGATTCATCCTCTATTGTTACTTTCATGGGAGGGATATTTAATTTTCTCTGGTTTCCTTCCCTAGCCCAAACTTCAGATTTTATTTCTTTTTCATCTTCTTCCCTTAGTTCAAATAATTTGAATAATTTTCCCTTTTTCTGGTACTACCCCTATCTCTAATTTGGTCAACAAATCTCTACCTAATAAGTTGCATCCTGCTCCTGGCACTAGTAATATATCTCGTAAGGCATACTGATGTTCTACTTGGATTAACACATTTTCTATTACAGGAGGTGTAAACCCTTCTCCTTTTGCTCCTACTACTCTAATTGTTTTTGTGCTTTCTTTACATTCTTTCAGTACCTCAATAATACAAGCCCTTTCTGCCCATGTCCACTAAAAATACAAAATTTTCTTCCTGGGGTCCTAGTTTTAAATTTATCAAGGGCTCTTCTTTAAACTCTTCCCCCAGGAAATAGAGCCCCTGACATCCCTAGCAATTATCCCTTTCTTCTTGTTGGGTTTCTTTGAATACCAGCAAATCTTGTGCTCTTTTGAGGCAGGTTTTCCTAAAATGTCCTTCTTTTTCACAATAGAAGCACCTCCCCCTATTCTTTTTAGGATTTTGATCCTTGTAATTCATTTGGTTATTCTGTCTGTTGCTGTTTCTAAATCGTAGGTTCCACTGGGCTGATTCTACTCCCAGCTGCCTCTTGTGTGGCTACCATAATCTTAGCTTTTGTTTTGGCTTTTTCTTTATCCCGCCTGATGTATACTTTTTGCGCTTCTTTTAACAGTTCATTTAAACCTTTTGCATGCCCATCTTCCAACTTTTCTAATTTTTTTCTAATATCTGGCCATGAGTGAGTTACAACATTTATTTTAAGCAGTTCTTGTCCTGCTTCACTCATGGGATCAATTCCTGAATACTGTTGAATGTTATGTCTTAATCTTTCTAGCCACTCTGTAGGGGTTTCATCTTTCTTTTGCTCACTTTTGAATGCCTTATTCATATTCTGTCCCCTTGGGGCTGCTTCTCTTATTCCTCTCACTATCAATGTCACTCATGTTCCTCCTCCCTTCTTGCTGATTCTGGTCCCACTGAGGAGGAACTATAGGAAGCTTTTTCTCCCCAGGTATTCCTTGCTGATGTTTCCTCTCCCATATTCACATGCCCGCTGTTCTAATAATTTGTTCCTCTTCTGGGGAGAATAAAACTTTTAGGATGGCCTGCATCTCATCCCAAGTATATATGTTAGGTCCAAAGAACTGGTCAAATTGTTCTGACAACCCTATTGGGTCCTCTAATAATCTTTTTATTTCTTTTTTGAATGCCCTCACTTCTGTAGAAGTGAGGGGTGCATTCACAAACCCAACTCCCCCCTGGGTCCCTGCCATAGGCACCTCTCACAAGGGGAACATCCTAACCTCCCTCTGCTCATTATCCACATTTTTCCCCCTGAGTTTGCCTTCTCCTTTCTTTCTGAGTTTTAGGCCTTGTGGAGACGGTAAGTTGTCTCCCATCTCCTCCTTGAGTTACTGCCTGTGGTGCTCTTTGATTCCATGCCTGTCCCTCTGGATTAAATAGGGAAGACAGATAATCCAGAGAGTCTCAGTTTCTCCCCTCCTCCTCCTTTTCTTCCTTTTCTTCCTCCTCATCTTCATCTACCTGCTTTTCTTCTGTTAACTTATAAAGCCCAACCTTAGTCCACACCTTATCTTGCCAGACCATATCCTTCCAACAAACTACATAGTCAAGTTCTTCTTTATAGATTACTTCTCTATTGCTCACATACATATTTAGGGACAAACAAATCCATCCTTCATCTGACCCATACTTTGGCTAGAATAAGGAATTTGATTTAATAGGCTGTTTTGTCCACTCAAAACCAGAGTAATTAACCATTTTTACTCTATCTTTGGTTTTAGTATTTGGGTTACTATTCCAGCTTTTCAACATTCCTCCTAAAGGACTATTGATGGGAATTTCAGGCAGCATCTTCCTATTTTCTGCTTAACCACATCTAGCCTTCCCTGCTTTCTGTCCCATCTCTCCTTGTTGTTATGTACACTTACTATAATTACTTTTATACTACTCTTCCTGGAACTTACAGAACAACAATACACTGACACTCTCTATTACCAAGGGACAAGACTTATTCCACACTAGTACACTCAAAACTCACACACTTATTCCAATACCTTTTTTTTATTATTATTAACTCTCAACTCTTGTCTATTCACAATAACTTTTACACAACAACCACACACTATCTCTAGCTTTGATTTACTTTCAATAACTTCTACCCACACCTCTGCCAGCTATGTTTTGTGAGTCGTCCGCAATAACTCCTATATCTGTGACATTTGCACCACTTGTCACATCTAACACTTGTGCAGCCAGGACTCCACCAAAATCCCAGCTTTCAGCTGGGATTTTGCCAGAATTCCAACTCACCAGGTTTACCTCCCCACTGCAGTGCCAGGAGGGAAATCTCTCCCATGTGGACTGAGCAGGATCTGGCTTCCCTTTTCCTTTGGGACTCAACCTTCGGACTCATTCTTTCATGTGGACTATGTTAACTTGTCTCTATCTCTTGCTACCACCCTCTTATTTCATGTGGACTAAATGAATTTGTCCCTATCTCTCCCACCGTTTTTTTTCTCTACTCTCTTATCAGACTCCTTCTATCTTCGCATCCCGCCCCCTGGCTTCTCAGCCCCTTTGAATCTTTGTGTCCTGCCCCTGGCCTTTACCAGCCCCTTTCAATCTTCACATCCTGCCCCTTGGCTTCTCATCCCCTCTCTATATCTTCATGTCCCACCCCTGATACTAAGTGAGTAGCAACCTCCTTCTCTTTGTTAACCAACTTCCAGTACTTGGAATGTACCATCTTGTGGCACCTACGGCCCTTCCTACCCTCTGGGGAAACTCCTTTTCCCTAGGGAGTACTGGTCCCTCTTCTCTGTGTCTCACCTCTAGTCCTCTGGTGTCTCGTCCCTCAAGGAGGCACAATCGCTCGTTTTACTTTCGCTTCATCTGGTCGCCAGCCGGTCCCCTTGTGGAGATACGGAAACATGGCTACAAGGACCCCACACTCACTTCGTGGGTGTCACCTGGTGGCCTCATGTCTCAGTCACACACATTCGTTTCCTCCCCAACACCGCCACCCGCTGGTACTTACAATCTGGTGTTCCCACATGGGATTCATGCATAAAAGTTTAATGGCATCCAGGAAGCCCTTTGTCCTTACTCCTATCCTTAATTTGGCAAGCCAATTAATAATTTGGTAAGACAATTAATAAAAAACTTTGGTTCACTGATCCCCCTTTTACCCGGTTGATCACCATCAGTTTTCAATGGAACAGGAGGGAAATGAAAAAGGGCCACTCAAAGGGGGAGAGGGATGTGTCTTCCCCTCAACACTCTCCAGCCTCAAAGTACTGAGGCTTTCAATTTTCCTGGCCAGTGCATCAAATTGTGAGAAATTAATTCACAAGATGTTAAAAAAAAAATTAAAAGGTTTATTAGGGTTTAAAAAGATTAATGCGGGAAGTTGGTAAAATAAGAGAGTCAAGGGATCGGTGAAGCAAAGTACAGTGTGCTGGATACGTGCTGGGGAAATCCCAGGGCATGTACAATTACAAGGAAGAAATAGGGTGTTTTATAGTTCAACAATTATACCAATGTTACGAGTTCATGATCGGGGATAGGTTTGATTTTTCCCGCCGTTCACCAGTTGTCTAAAACTAATCTGTTGCTGTCAAGTCTGTAGTTCACTCCCCTTCCCGGTCCTGTCCCGTCCTGCTCTCCCCAAGAGCTGGTCCTGTGCTGCTGGTATCCATGGCAATGCCTGCAACGCCCCCTCAGAGTCTATGACAGACTTTTAACTATTCCTGTATTATAATTAAGGTTTTATTAACTTTATTAACCTTTTACAAACACAAAAGCTTGAATCCTACTTTGGATTGCTATAAACTTTATAACAATTCAACAAACATTCTATTAAATCCTTAAGAATTAAGGGAGATGACAAAATAACCACCAATATGAGGTAATCCTCCCCAAAAGTTCAATTTAAACTCTAACAAACTCCATTATCCTTTTATAATGGAGTTTGTTGCTATTTTAGTGAAAGCAAAATGTTTACCTACTCTCTTTATTTTTAACAAAGCCAAGGGGGAACACATCTTTTGGCAGGGTTTCTCAGTCTGGTGAGCAGCAGAGTTTTCCGTTTTTTCACACTTTTCTTCCTCAGTAGGGGATGGCGAAGGTATAGATGCCATCATTAGGAAAACTGTCATCCATTCCATGAATGTCATGAGTCATGCTTTTGCTTTGTGTCTTATGAGTCTCCGTAGGACTTCAAGACTTTGTTCTCAGGACATTTTTCCCCCATTGTTCTCAGCTGCCTACCTTCTTGCAGTGAGAGGTATTGTTTGANAAATTGTGAGAAATTAATTCACAAGATGTTAAAAAAAAAATTAAAAGGTTTATTAGGGTTTAAAAAGATTAATGCGGGAAGTTGGTAAAATAAGAGAGTCAAGGGATCGGTGAAGCAAAGTACAGTGTGCTGGATACGTGCTGGGGAAATCCCAGGGCATGTACAATTACAAGGAAGAAATAGGGTGTTTTATAGTTCAACAATTATACCAATGTTACGAGTTCACGATCGGGGATAGGTTTGATTTTTCCCGCCGTTCACCAGTTGTCTAAAACTAATCTGTTGCTGTCAAGTCTGTAGTTCGCTCCCCTTCCCGGTCCTGTCCCGTCCTGCTCTCCCCAAGAGCTGGTCCTGTGCTGCTGGTATCCATGGCAATGCCTGCAACGCCCCCTCAGAGTCTATGACAGACTTTTAACTATTCCTGTATTATAATTAAGGTTTTATTAACTTTATTAACCTTTTACAAACACAAAAGCTTGAATCCTACTTTGGATTGCTATAAACTTTATAACAATTCAACAAACATTCTATTAAATCCTTAAGAATTAAGGGAGATGACAAAATAACCACCAATATGAGGTAATCCTCCCCAAAAGTTCAATTTAAACTCTAACAAACTCCATTATCCTTTTATAATGGAGTTTGTTGCTATTTTAGTGAAAGCAAAATGTTTACCTACTCTCTTTATTTTTAACAAAGCCAAGGGGGAACACATCTTTTGGCAGGGTTTCTCAGTCTGGTGAGCAGCAGAGTTTTCCGTTTTTTCACACTTTTCTTCCTCAGTAGGGGATGGCGAAGGTATAGATGCCATCATTAGGAAAACTGTCATCCATTCCATGAATGTCATGAGTCATGCTTTTGCTTTGTGTCTTATGAGTCTCCGTAGGACTTCAAGACTTTGTTCTCAGGACATTTTTCCCCCATTGTTCTCAGCTGCCTACCTTCTTGCAGTGAGAGGTATTGTTTGAGCAATTTTAAGCTTCCTTTCAGCTTCTTATTTAGTTCAGCTGGGTGGATGCCACAGGTGAAGCTTCTCCAGCAGCAATGCCCTGTAATGGGGTGCCATTTTGTGGCATTAGGGTTTCATGGACTGCAGCCACAGAGATGAGGCCATTTTTCTCTCAACCAGGTTTCTTATACATTTCTAAAAACATTATTTAGCCATATATGGAAACAATAAAGCAAGTGATCAAGTAACGCCAATCTGCTAGGCTTAATTGACAGATTAATCTTTTTGTTATTACTTGCAAGGTTTGGCACCTAGTTTTGTTTACCTATCCTGGAACAATTGGCTAACCAATTCACTTGCTAATCAACTTCTCTAACTGAACCCCACAAGTTTCCACAAATGTTTTCATGTGTAAAGTTAATTGAAGACCAGTCACAAGAAATTGAGACATTATTATGTACATCCAAAAGAAAGCCAGAAGGAGAGTTGATTCTTTGTACAGTTGAATTGATACTATACTAACAGTTTTTATATGACTGCCCAGGCTGTTGAGCTAGATAGGTCAGGCATGCAGATCACACTGGATGCTATATTTACTCTGGCAGTGCCTCTGTCACAGGGTCATACATAGCCATTCTCATTCAGGGCAAGCAGCATCAACAAATCAGTGCTCTATAAAATTGCTAAAGGATCTTAATTAAATCTGTCATACCAGGCTCTACAAAAACAAAGTAGAATGCTTTATGTGTATCTGGAGTCTTCATAGCCATAGTAAGTTATTTTATTTTCTCTATATTTTAGAACAGAAATGATTTCTATTGTGAGTTTTATTTGAATTTTTGATTAAAAGCTTTTCCTCTGTATTCTAATTATAGCTATGTAGTCAAAAGTTTGTAATTAAAAGTCCAGTGTAATATTTTAGCCTATGTTTTGCCTCAAGGCAGAATAGAATATACATTTATGTACATATATATGTACATTCGATTATGCTTTTGCCAACATATAGTAATTTTGAATAAGAGGAATTCAGATTTGAATTAGATCATACAAAACAGGCACAGAAACAGTATTACCCTGTCTATTGCATAACAATTTTACGCCATTGATTGGAAAACAACCTTCATACTGCTTCAAGCCTTTGGCACTGGATTTTCTATATATAAAAAGAATTGGTTTAATAGATAAGAATATCTGAAAAATAATGAATGTGTATTATGATTGCGATACTCTCATACTGTCTTTTATTTCCCACAGAGATGAGTATTCTTGCTGTACTTGCTCTACCATTGCTTGTCTTGGGGATCAGTGGAATTCTTTATATTTACCAGTCAGTCAGATGGCTATTGTCCAAGTCAGTGGTGCAGAACAAGGTGGTGGTGATTACGGATGCCATCTCTGGACTAGGCAAGGGTGAGTTATCTCATTTCTTCTCAGTGTCAGAAAACAGAAATAGACAGAGAATCACCCGCTGGGTGATAAAACATGCACACATTACGTTGTGTATGTTCATAACTGCCTGGATGAAGGAGAAGTTAAGAAATATATCTATAAAAAAATCCTATGATTTTTAAATGTATACTTTTAGGCTTAGCCACAGGAAGTGTTGGTAAACTTCTAGGAACTGCAGAGCTTTGTATTTATTTAAACCAATAGAATGGGAGGTTTTATAAGCACATTAAGTGCTATTTTTAACATGTTGCTATTATGAGATCTTATTACATAGTCTGTCAGTGCAGAGTAGCTGCAGATATTATAAACACCTGTCATCTTACTCTTTACATGGTTTTTTTTAGCCCTTAAAGACGTCAGCATTTCTTGCTCCCTGTAAACAGTAGTGATCACCCCTCTTTCCCTGTTTTTATCTCTTTCCCCTCTATCACTCATGTTACTCTTGACATCCTCCAGTACTTCCAACTGGGCTGCCTGGTTATGTGACTTCAGAGGACAGAAGGAAGGAGTATGTGATAATTTATCTATTTAAATGGCTCATTGTCTGCGTGGCCTAGAGACAAGAAGGCTTTAGTGAAAACACAGGGCACCTTCCAGCGCCTAACAGGGCTCCAAGAGAGATGGAAGGAGACTTCAGATAACGGCCTGGAGTGACAGGACAAGATGGAATGGCTTCCCACTGACAGAGGGCAGGATTAGATGGGATATTGGGAAGAAATTCTTCCTTGTGAGGGTGGTGAGCCCTGGCACAGGCTGCCTGGAGAAGCTGTCCCAATTGTGGAAGTGTCCAAGGCCAGGTTGGACAGGGCTTGGAGCACCTTGGGATAGTGGAAGGTGTCTCTGTCCATGGCAGGGGGCTGAAATTGGTTGGTCGATAAAATCCTTTCCGATCCAAACCAGTCTGTGATTCTATGAGTCTGTGACACAATTCTTTGCTTCTATTTCCTGCCCATTGTTGATTAAAGGTACCAAGTCATATGCTGCTTATATACAGTCTTGCTCTAGGCATCACTTGAGGGGCAGCAGATTCAAGTGCCTGATGAAGCAAATATAGCTCGAGGCTGTGTTTTGGTGTTTTTAATGAAGACCTGCTGTTAAGAACTTTGCAATCCCATGTAGAGAACAGATGGGGAAAGAGAATGCTCCTGCAGAACTAATCCTCAGAAGAACAGAACATAGACCTGCAACATAGACTGTTGGGATAAGATAATAATTCTGGCCTCCACATGCCACTTGGTCTTTCCCTTCATCCGATACATTTCAGTTTCAGTTGAAGATAATATTAACATGCATTTTCTCAGGTTGGTTATTGTCGTGGTTTAGGAATGATATTCCTCAATTTGGTGTTCACTGAAACACCACTTGCTCACTCCCCTGCCTCCTCCTGTGGTGGGATGGAGAGGAGAATTGAAGATATAAAAGGCAAAGATCATGGCTTGAGATAAGAATAATTTGCTAGAAACAGCAATGAGAAAAGAAAATGAACAGTAATAACAACAGTACTAATGACAGAGAGTACAAAGCAGGGAAACAATTCACACCAACACCTCACCCTGCAAACTGGAAAGACGACACATTCCGACCCCTCTGCACTAGGCTGAGGTGGGATATTCTGCCATACATCTCCTGGTTGCTGCAAAAGTTAACCCTGTCCTGGACAGTTATATTTCAATATTTTTATTGGAGAGGCATGTTTCAGAGCATTCCCATTGAGACTGGTTGTATTGTAGAATTATAGATTTTTTTCTATTTTTTTTTATTTTCTATAATATAGAACTATAGAATTTTATCTGAGTTTCTAGACAAAAATCTCAGTTGGAGCAGAAATATCACCACTGCTAGATCTGTTTGAGTGTGGCTTCAAGCCAAATCTTGGAGTCCTCCAAGAATAAAGAACACCTCCTGAACATTTCTCCAGCTGTCTTGCTCTAGCACTGCATGACCCTTGGGAAAGATTTTCCTAACTTCAATTTCCTTATTAACCTTTATTCCCATTTCTTCTTTCTTTCTTTTTTTTTCTTTTCTTTCTTTTTTTTTTTTTTTTCCTGTGACTATCTGCTGCCTGTCTCTGAGGTTAGAAAAGCAATTGTGTGTGTGTGGTGCCCCCACTCTCCTTTCATAGAGATGAAAAAAGAGATAACTCGCAGCACTTTTATTTTATTATCCCAAATATATCTACAACCAGTATCCCATAGGGTGACACCAAGAAGTTATTTGCAGGCTTGAATGATAACAAATCATGCAAAATTAACTATGTAGTCTACCTTATGCATTTGTGATGGCCATTTGTCCAGAGCTTTAAAATACCAGCTGTGTGGCCAGCCACCGTGTATGTGAGCTCTTAGGAAAAAGCCAGATTCCTTTTCCTACATGCCAGAATTTCTGGACTGAAGACAATATTCATCAAAGTTAAAAAAGAGAAACAAAACTAAGATGATTGAAGATGTTTTCAATGGTTTATGGTTGTTATTGAAACCTATTTCCTGTTTCTTTGGAGTGCTATAACTCAGAAAAGTCTGGGAAACTTCTAGAGGAGTACATCATTGGTTTCCATTTTTCACCTTTATTGCTGTTCACACAGTAGTCTTTTTCACAAGATTGCTCTAACTGTTGTTTATAGGGAAATTATGGCATATTTGTTGCAGGATTGGCAAATAATCTTTTGGGCTTTAAATAAAAAATTTTCCATTCTAGGAAAAAAAAGGAAGTGAAAGACATTCATAAAAATGCTGTTGTAAATAAAAAAAAGATTGCTTAAATAAGAGCCTCCAGCTGCACATGTTTGCAAAAATACCTGAGTGATCCATAAATGCTTCCATACAGATATTAAGAGTCTAACATGAGATTTAAGATTAGATTTAAGAAATCTAAAATAGGTAGATTGGCATACCTGAATTTACTGTGGGTACTGAAATTTGAAGAAGATGCTTCTTGGAGAACATCAAACCATAGCATCAAGGTTGTTCTGTTGCCCATTCAACAAGGGCCATAGGAGTAAAGACAAACCGAACAGTCTGAAAGGCATTATAAGACCGTATTCCTTTTCTTCCCATGCTGACTATATCATGATCTAGGGGCCAAACATGAGAGCTATAAGGCTGAGAGCTTTTTGGAAGACTTAATCAGGAAAAGTAACTCCTGACTTTCGATCATACAAGCACACATAATCTATTGTCTGCTAACTCTCTGACTGCATGCAAAACAGACCTCTGGTTTGGGACATCTTGGGCACATCATCAGTTGCATCCTCAGACCTATCAACATTATATATTCTGAGAAATAAAGGGCAGGCAATTGTGTACTTTTCCTGGTCAGGACAACAGCCTTGATGGATTCCTGTGCTGTTTCAGTTCACCTGTATCACTGCTTCAGTTCAGCTAAGCTAGAACACGCACCTGTAGCAGACTACAACTGCCAGAGGGATATAACTGACAATTAATTCCTTAGAGATGCCCATGAAGTACCTATGCTCGGTTTTTAAATGCCTTTTTTTAGTCAAACTGGCAGGATGGTGAGGAATATTTTCTCTCTCAACACCACTTAGAGAAGAAAATAGACCAGACACAAGTTGTCAAGGTGCACCAGCCTTGTATTTCCTAATTTAAATTGAGTTGGTCACATGAAGACCTGCACTAACGAGTTGGCTGCAGTTTTGTAGCCAGTGCTGAGGGGCGGTGATGGATAACAGTCTGTTCCTTTTGTTATGTAAGTCCCCACTTCCAGCAAAGCACAATCCTAGTTCACTTGTATAAAAAAAGAAGAATCCTTCTCACACACTTAGCTGAAATTTAGGTAAATCCCTAGCTTAGCCTATGTCTGAATGAAGAAAACACAATGCTAGCCCAGCATTCTCAGAAACTTTTCATTGCCCTTCTCAGGAAGGCTTCAGGAAATGTAGCTGAACAAGCTGGTCCCTGATGCCTCTGCTGATTACTGGGAAGGTTTAGTATTCAGGAGATAAAGCTCTTGGGATAGATTTCATCTGGAGGGAAGGGTCTGTAGAAGAATGGGCTCTCTTATGAGTGGTCCACCCGTGTGCCAGTGAGTGGTAAGTTTATCTGTATTGCTCTTTCTCAAAGCTGTAGATGAATTCCATGTTGCCAAGAGTTTCATGCGGGTAGCACACAGAGCTAGTGTTACTGTTTACTGGGATTGATTTCTTTATAGTGCATCAGATATGAAGGTTTGCAAAAGATGCAGTTTGTATTGTAATTTCTTCAGGTGTGTATTTTTGTATGTAGTTTTATTTATAGCAAGTGTATCTGTGAAATATGTTCAGAATTTTTTTAACTCAAACCCATTATCCATTAACTGACATGTTGTTCTTTTCTTAATTACTTTTTAATTAAATCCCATTACTAAACAGTGCCATCGTGCTGTGCCCTTAATTGTGCATTGTAACATTACATTAAATTTTAATTTATCACTCACATATGTACTATTGTCTTTTAATGCTTTATTTTTTCTTAAAAATATATATTTTTTCAAAATTAATGAATTTCAAAGCATAGATTCAACATTATTAGCAAAAACAGCATCCCATTTAAAGCAAAATAAACAAAATTTAGTTGTCATTATTGTGATTATTTCTTTTGAATATATTTCTCTTCTAGAATGTTCTCGTGTGTTTCACACTGGAGGAGCAAGGCTTGTGTTGTGTGGCAGGACATGGGAAAAGTTAGAAGCATTGTATGATGCCTTAATTAGCATGACAGACCCCAGTACGGTACGGTATTCATAGCCTGAGGTAAACGCTTTGTTCAAATACACAGTGTGCTTTTAGATCCAGTAAAACAAGGTACAGGAAACATGATTTGCTCTTAATGGTGACTTTGGTCACCCAGGTAATGCACCAAACACAGTCCAGAGAGACAGAGCACGAAACACCTCTGAAGGTCTTCAGAGCACAATGCCAAAATCCTGCTCCCTTGAGGTAATCCAAGGCAGTTCCTGTAAAGTATCTGAGTGATCCTGCGTTCTGAACAAGCCACCCGGCTAGAAATCCTCACCAGAGAAATCTACCTGATAATTTGGATGAAAGGGATCCAAATGCTTCATTTAATGACAGGAAATGTCATCAATTTTTCCTGTAATTAACGTATTCATGGAGTGGGAGGTAGGTCTAAAGATCAAATTAATTTATGTTTCTCCACTACTTCGGGAGAAGTCCCAGCTAGAAGGACTTGGGAGCAAATGAATAACACTGTCCTGTTCTCATGGCCACTGTCTGGATCACCATGCCAGTAGCCATGTAAGACTGCCCCTGCTCCAGCTCTTTGTCAGGTGTTTCATTGATGCTCATGAGAAGTCTTTCCTTTGTGACCAACAGACAACTGACAAATTCCATTGCACAGGTGTTCCCCAAGACATCATGCAAATTCTACAGCCATTGCTCAACAAAACAACAAATATTTGCAACGTTTTTTGCAGTGAGCTTCATTCCTCCCCATAAATAACCACTAAAGTAGTGGGTTCATGTTAGCCTGCACAGATTCAACTAGGAAAATATATTAAATATGCCTAAGGTCTCTGCCTTACATTGTAGAAGTAATAGAGTAAGAGAAAATACTTTGAGTTAATTTCTTTGTCCCATAGCTGATAAAATTTTTGTCTTTGCAGAAATCACACAAATATAAGCTCTTGTTGTAGTGTGTAATTAGTATGTATTTCTATATTATATATCTCTGTATTATATTGTTCTGTTACTTGGTATGTTCTGTTAAATCCCCTGCCCTTCACCCCAGATGGTTTGTCCTCTCCCCTTCTCCTCCCTTCCCATTGGCTGGAGTCCCCTATAAGAACCACAGACTGGAAATACAAAGTGCTCTTCCCTGGTTGCCTTTGATAAGCTTGGACCCTCTGTGGGGCTCGTTGCCCTGGGATGAAATAAACTTATATTATATGCAACCGCAAAGAACCGCCTGCACTTCTTTGTCCTCTGTTCACTAGCCAACCCTCAAGGGTTTGCAAGGGCACACACACCCCTTGCAAACCCTGAGGCACCTTCTGAGATGGACCTCCTGGCTTGGAGGCTCCCCACCTAGAGGGGCCCCCTCCTATCCAGTGTCTGATGGCCACAGTGCCTGGGCTGAACAGGGAGTGGGGCAGCCCAGAGGGTGGCTACAAGCTCTATTTGGATAACCTATTGTGACAGGTTGACCCTGACTGGGTGCCAAGTACCCGGACAGTCTCTCGCCCCTTCCCTTTACCAATAAGATGACAAACTCGTGGGTGTTAAGACCAGGCAGTTTAATACAAGCAAAGAAAGATTTGCACACGCAAGAAGCAAAGAGAAGGCAGATCTAATCTCTACTTCCCATTCAACGAGGTCAGGTGGCGTCCTGAGAAGCAGGGCCCTGTGCATTGGTTGTCCCTTCAGCAGGCAGCCATCGGAGAACAACCCCGTGCCCCCACCCCTGCTGTTCTTTTATATCTGAGTTGACGTCATATGGTCTGGAATATCCCTTTGGTCAGTCTGGGTCACCTGGCCTGTTTGTATCCCCTCTGCCTCTCCCTCACAGCAGTCAAAACAGCAGAGTGTTATCTCCTAGCACTGCTAAGGCTGCTGAGGCTCGGGTAGACCCAGTACACCTATAGATGAACAAACCATTCTTACCTTTCATCTGTCCCCATGATTTGGAAACAAAGGTTTTAAGTTTTAATTTTAATATAGGCTTGAAGCTAAGTTATGTAGTTTTTTTCTCTATTCTTCTCTCTTCTTGCCTAGGTAATGATAAGGTTGGAATGAAAACCATAGTCACAAAACAAGAGACAGTGGAACAGAGAGACAGATAGTGACAAGACACTCTAGATGTCTTGGCATCTCATAAAATCAAACAAGTTTGTGGTTAACTGTGCTTATAACAGAATGTTCTTTGGGCCTAGGCTGATGATAAGACCCCAAAAATACCACCAGAAGACCCAAAGTGGGGCGGGGATCTGGTCAGAGATGAGTGTTGACTATGCTAATTAGCCAATGATGTAATGTGTATGTTTATTCATAGAGTAGTTATGCATATGTATAGTCTGTGTCCATTTAAGCATGCTTTGTTTTATGGAGGGGGGGAGTGACAGGGAACGGGAGGGGTGAAAGTCCTTTCTTTTTCCCTGTGGGAATAAATTTTTTTAAATTTTACAGCTTGCAAGCTTTGAAGTTTTTTTAGGTCCACTCATCAATTCAATTTGGCACCCCAGCAATTCACCCATGCATATTTAACTTATCTGCTGAAGCACTATACCATAGTTTGGTCAGCAAAGGGTAGTTCACAGAAAGACCATGACTTGGACTGGTAGGAGTCACCCCCATGCCTATTTTCTTGTCTCCACTGATTACAACATAGACAAAATTCACTAGAAGCTGGTCTAACTTACCTTTCCCATGGTCTTCTGCTCCATCTGAACTTCAGAGTCTATGAATACCCATTATAGAATCATAGAATCACAGAATGGGTTGGATTGGAAGGAATCTTAAAGACAAAGCAGATCCGCCCCCTGCCATGGACAGGGTCACCTTTCACTAGACCAAGTTGCTCCAAGCCTTGTCCAACCTGGCCTTGGACACTTCCAGGGATGGGGCAGCCACAGCTTCTCTGGGCAACCTGTGCCAGGGCCTCATCACCCTCATAGGGAGGAATTTCTTCCCAACATGTCATGAACTCTGCTCTGCGTCAGTGGGAAGCCATTTCCCCCTGTTCTGGCACTGCAGACCCTTGCCCACAGTCCCTCTCCAGCTCTCTTTTAGCCCCATTAGGCAGTGGAAGGGGGACTAAGGGCTCCCCAGAGCCTTCTCCAGACTGAGCAATGCCAACTTTCATTGCTGAACTACTTTCTTTCTAGAATAAGTTAAAAATAATCTAAGTTTATGTAAGAATAATAAACACACTTGCTTCAAATGTCAGGTAAACTAATTTAGAAGACAAGCAAATAGAAATAATTTTTTTATATAGCAATTATCATTGAAATTAGTCTTTTTTTATTAGACGTATGCACCAAAGCTCATACTTCTGGATATCTCAGACATAAACTGCATTCAAGATGTAGCCAAGGAAATACTGAATTGCTATGGCTGTGTGGATATACTGATCAACAATGCGAGTATGAAGGTGAAAGGAGCAGTGCAGAGCATTTCATTGGAACTTGATAAAAAGATAATGGATGCCAACTATTTTGGACCTGTAACATTAACCAAAGGTATTTTAATTTTTTTTTCCCTGTTTTGCTGTTTTCACTTAAAGTAGATTGACAAGTAAATGGGTAATGCTGCAACCAAGTTTGCATATAGAATCCAAGTGAAGTCTCAAAGACAGTTTACCACTACTGGATTTTGTAATACTTTTGCTTGCAGTATTGAGATAACCTTCATTAAAGTTGTGCTATCTACACTTCAGCTGTCACTCCTTTTCACTAAATACACTAAGATCTTTTACTTATGTGGTTCTTTCTTGTATTTCTCTTTTTGTAGCCATTCTTCCCAACATGATCTCAAGAAGAACTGGCCAAATCGTTCTAATTAATAGCATCCAAGGGAAAATAGGAATCCCATTCCGTGCAGCTTGTAAGTTATAAATAGCAAAAACACTGTAATGCAGAAGTTGTGAGTAGTCCATGACACTGATAATAGGTTATTAAAAGTGCTGATTTTTCACCCTAGTTCAGTAGAGTATTAATAGAGTGTTTGACTGGAATTTTTCTGAAGAAATGAAACTCAATAAGAAATAGTTAAAATAGTACCATTGAAATGTAACTGCTGCCTAAGGTACTTGAGAATAAACGGATATCAAATGTAACAGCAAATTTTCTCTATATGTAATATAGAGAAATATAAAAATATGTATATTGTATAGATAAAATATATATCTACATCTATACTTGGACATATTGGTAGAAACTACCATGAAGAATAGTGTGTAAATATAAAATATGAGTAGACACAAGCTACTGCTTTGCAAAGGAAGCCTTTTATGTATTTATGTGTGGGAGTTTAAAAGGAGATGTAGTAATTGTACTCTGCTTGGCTTTCCAGAAAATTTTCAAGAAGTTCTTTCATCCAAAACTCCTAAGGAAACTAGGCTGTCCTGAATGATGATGAAATATCTTTGCATTAATGAAATACAAAGTTAGTGGACAGAAAATACAGGACAGATATAAATAGACATTTTAAACTTGGGATAGATGTAAATAGAAATTTTTAACTTGACAGGAAGTCATGGTAAATGATGGACTCTGAATTAAAAGGTCTTCAAGACTTCAGGATTGTGACTTACAGTTCCATGAAAGCAAATTACAGTGACAGAAACTGTAAGGAAAGCAGTAGGGAAAATAAATTATAAACCTGCCTTTATACATTTATGCATAAATCTATGCAGTGCCCACATCTTGAACATTTTGTGCAGTTCTGGTGTCCTATCCCAAAAGAAGTATAGGAACTATAAAAAAAGCTCAAAAAAGAAAACACATTGATGTGACATCTGGAATGGTTTCCACCTGGGTTATAGACCACTATGTCAAGATACACTGTGTATAAAACCATGAGAAGCAGAAGAATCAACAGAAAGTTTTTGCAATACCCCTACCAATATTTATGCTGCATGAAATGAAGCTGCCAGAAGGAATGCCAAAATAAATGAAAGGAGAAGCATCTCTCCATTCTGAGACCCCATCTGCCATTGTTTAGATTATATTATGCACAGGTTGATTTTCACTGCAAACCGAGGCAAATAGGAGGTGTATGAGTGCTTTGCAGCTCTGCTGCACTGAACACACAGTTCCATTTGTTGGTCAAGGTTTACATACTATCATCTGGCTTTAACATCATTTTCAATAAAAAAGACATTAAGAGCAGATTAAAAAAGGCTTAATGTTCAGTAACTTTCACTTCAATGTTAAAAATATCTGGATTGTTGCTGCAGGGTAAAGTCCCAATTAGTTTACAAAACATTAGTAGTCCTGCATTTCAGCAATGGACATGTATTTCACAGCATTTTATGGATGTGTTACAAACTGCAGAAACAGAGGGTGTGGGGACTCATCTCAGGGACAGCTCCATCCCCTAAAGACATTTTTGAATTGTAGAGATAATAGAAGTGTTATTCCCTAATCCAGGACATGCTATTTCTAACTGGGAAATGCAGACACATGCTCTTTGACATGTTCAGGAGACTGCCTTCATACCTCACGCACAATTGTCATGTAAAAATAATTTCTTATTGCTTGTTTTAAATATGTCATATGATAATTTCACTGAGTAAAATAATTCATTGCTCTTTTGCCTTTTGGCTAATCATTCCATGCTTATTTTCCCAAACATTGATGTCTTATGGAGCACTATCATACATCTACACCCATGCAATCACATATCTAAACATGAGTGTATGGACTTTTGTCTTTTAGATGCTGCTTCCAAGCATGCTGCTGTAGGTTTTTTTGATTGTCTTAGAGCTGAAATGGAAGAATTTGATATTTCTGTTAGCACTCTGAATCCAACCTTTATCTGTTCATACCATCGTCAACCAGCACCTGGCAACTGGGAGGCATCCATTTGGAAATGTAAGTTTTGATGGATGAAGATGAGGCCCATGTAGCAGGACGGAGGCTTTTCCAGGGTGCAGAAAGACCATAGGAAAAAGAATGGAAATTACAGAAAGGATGAGCATATATGGGTAGGAAAAGAAAAGAGGTATTGGAGAGGTAAGATGAGCCTGGTGAAAAGAGAAGGAACAAGGAAAGAGACAACATAATGGAGGAAAATAAATACACCAGAGCATCAGAAATACAGGTGGAGGAGAGCATGAAAGGTCCAAAAGGAGAGTTCCACTGCACTCAGGTTGCTCCTTCTCTTAGCGACTGTAAGGATTTTACCTCAAAATTGTAAAAAGGGCTTACGGACATACTGATTAAGCAGAATGGAATGGGAATGGAAATTGCTTGAAAGCATGAAGGAATTGAACTGATTTGACTGTTGCACTAGTTGTGTATCTTTTTACTACCATACCCTCAGAGTATCTGTCTGTCTGTTTGTCTGTCTTTGACTCTCACTTCTTTCTGATTTACAGTCTTTTTCAGGAAGGTGGCATATGGTGTACACCCAGTGGAGGTGGCAGAGGAAGTATTATGCACAGTCAGCAGGAAGAAGCAGGAGGTGCTTATGGCCAACCCTATTCCCAGAGCAGCAGTTTACATTCGAACCTTCTTCCCTGAGCTGTTTTTTGCCATTGTTGCCTCAGGGATTAGGGAAAAGCTAAAAACAGAAGAGGAAAATTGATTTTGTTCAGTTATTTTCTCTGCTTTTGACCTGAAAAAAAAAGTTTCTCTTTCAAATGTCTGCTTACTATGGGTAGAATAAAGCTACGACTGACACACTATTACAAGCTACTACAACATCCATGGAACTTCTACTGTTCTGGATTTAAGGAATGCGACAAGATGTCATTGTTTGCATTAAAACAGTATTGGAAAAGCTCTACTAGGAACTCTGTCACTGTATAAGAGAATGATTCCCAATCTAAATCAAAGTTTGGGGACTTGAATACTCTGTCTGTACTAGAACTGATGAGAATTTGCATAAACATAGGGATAGAGAAGTAGGGATATGTGGGAGACACAGGAGTAAAAGTGGAAAATTGAATTAAAACCTGGATCAGAGTGTTCCTGAGATGTGCGTTTTGGCAGTTCTTGCAGGATATGCAAATGGTAAACACAATAAGGGCTTATCTAGTTCAATATCTCATCCACAACAGGACCCTGGAGTACATGCTTAAAAGATAGAACAGAAGAATGGGGCAATAACATAGAGAGACTCCCTGTATTATAGCCTTCTAGATTCTGGAAATCTGCTTCACAGTTTGAAACAGACTCTGCATTTTTTTTAAACTATCAGTTTTTCACACAAATCTTTCAAATTTTTATTTTAAAACAGTCCATTTCCAAGGAAAGGAACCAGTCATATATAAAAAAACCCCTGCCGTATGGTTACTTTAAAGCTGATGTCAAGTACTATTCTCTGATATCTCTTATTTCTTTTAGTATGAGAGATACTAAATAATGGTACTCAAATCACTCAATCCTAGTCATTCATTCCCATCATACATTCCATGCCATTACTTGTTTTCCACATTGGAGAACCCTGTTATCTATTCACTCTCTCCTTGTGAAAAGTCCAGATTATCCTTCTTGTTCTTTTTTATATCATTTTTGGCTTTTTTTTCTTTTTTCATGATAAGCAGCTCACAGCTGCTTGCAGCATTCAAAATAGATAAACAATATGGATTCACAGACAGGCACACAGTTGTTTCCTGGGCTTTTCACTTCTTTTATTTTTTTCATGTCTTATGCAAAATCCCTCTTTTGAGGCATTTTTCTGACTTTTTTGACTGCTCCTGAGCACTGAGTTCCTTTGTCCACTCTGCCATAAATGGTAATTTATTACCATGTCCAACATAAGCATGGCCATTGTTCATATCAATTGTTTTAATTCCATACATTCTCAAAATTTTATCACTCCTAGTCATTCTAGGCTCCTCTCCCCTACCACATATTTTCAATTCATGGTGAGACCTTGCTCTGCCTTTTTGTCTCCCCATGAGAACTGAACCAGATTGTAAAGAAAGCTATTGCAAGGGTGTCCTGATGTTCAGTTTTACATCAAAGGGCTTAAATTCTGTTTCCCAAACCCTTCCTTAGCCTTTCTTGTGCCATCACTGCTCACAGAGATCACAACTACCTGCTTTTTTGAAGGCACAGTCAAAATGCCTCTTTTGCAGAGTATCTGGAAAGCAAATACCTACTCAGAAAGTTTGGAATCCAACCACTCTTGCTGCTACAAGTCCCATTGTTCACGTAACTTTTAACAGCAGCTCACTTATATGCCTCATTCATCAGTAGAACCACCAGACATGAAAGGAATTCTGAGGGCAAGGAAATATATGACTATCATCTCGCAGGGACATTAACCTTTTGTTTTATCTCTAATTCAATTGCTCTGGCCTCAAGAAACCTGACTGAGGGAGGTAGTTCCCCACTGGGGAGAAGAAGCCAGCTCCTGCAGTACCCGTTGGAGCTCTATTTTCTGTTGTAGCATTGGAATTTTATTGTTTTGTGAATAACCATACCTTAACTAGGAAGTCAAGGAATCTGTTCAAAGTTTTCTTGCACCTCACCAGAATTCTACTCCTTCAAACAAATGAGCATTTCTTGTGGTCTCAGTTTTACCTCTGTCTGTACCTCAGCAGCAGTCAAACCTCCACAGTTACACAAAACCAAAATATAGAATAACAAGATAATTTCATCAGAAAAGGATCAGGAACCACAGGACATCACAACTAAACACGAATCAACATTGTTTGTGGCTGCCCCATCTCTGGAAGTGTTCATGGCCAGGTTGAACAGAGCTTGGAGCAAACTGGTCTAGTGGAAGACGTCTCTGCCCATGGCAGGGGGTGGAACTGTATGGTCTTTAATGTCCCTTCCAATCCAAACCATTGTGTGATTTCTATGGTTTCTATTATTGTCTTGGTTTGTTGTAAAGATAAGTGGATTACATGTTAAAATAAGCTGAATAATCCTTCAAAATCCCATTTTGCAAGTTCTGGATATCAGCAGAAATTAATGCAATTTCACTTCAAAAATGTGAGCAGTTTGAGCAGCCACGGTAAAAAGCAGTAAGAGCAACAAGTGTAAGATAACATCTGTGACCTACCAAGAAATTTTTAAAGAACGGATGTGTTTTAATTTAGAAAGTGAAAAAGAGTTCTATCTTAATGACTTTCAGATTCCACGAAGATAAAACTGACTCATTCTCTGTTTCTGCTGGAGTAGGACAATGTGCTAAAATTACTACAAAGGAGATTTACAGGGACAGAATTTACTGCTTAGAATAGTTAAGCACAAAGGATAAATTGCCACAGAAATTTTCAAATGCCTGTCTTCAGAAGATTTAAAGAAGAGATTAATGAAACATCTGTAAAAAATCAATGTAGCTTTAGCATATTTAGCTTCTTCCTCTGCCTAGAGGAAAAGAATGATTGGATGACTTTTTAAATGTGTCATGGTTTAAACGACAGGATATGATTTAGTGTGACACAAGACTACAAGAGCTGACTAAAAATATAGGAAAGCTTTAATTTGGACAAACAGATATATATATATATAATATATGTATGTGTGGGGGGGGGTCACCGGGGTGAGGAGAGAGGGTTACCAAGGGAAAAAAGAAATCCCAGGAGCTTGGGAACCCCAAGGGAAAGTGGAGCCCCACCAAAAACCCCGCCCCCGTGGAATGGAACAGGGGAAATAGGAGGGGAAAAGGGTTATGGCTGGCACACCCAAGGAATTGAAGAGAAAAACAGCTGGGTTGCTGCCTGTTGAGGCGCTGCCTGCTGCTGAGAAGGATCTGGTAGTTGTGACGGTGTCCTGGGGATGGGTTGTGGGCTGGCAGAGGCTGCTCAGAGGTTGTGGTGAAGACGGAGATGGTGAGCAGAGTGGCATGAGTCCTCCTTCCAGCTCCGTGTGGTCTTCCCAGAACCACGAGAGAGGCAGGCAGGGCGCTTTATACCGTCCCCAGTCCAATCCCAGCGTCTCTTGCTCTCGTGTATGCACAGTTACTTTGCTCCATCCCTTTCCCCACCTCATGAACCATGGGCCCCCTGTCCATTGGTCACTTCATGTCTGCACTCTGCCCCCTCCCCGCTCCCTCCTACAGGAATCTTGTGTCCCATGTCCACATGGCCATCATGGCAGCTGCCCCCTCAGGCTGGCCAGGGAGGGGAGCCCAGCAACCCAGGTGCCAGGGGAACAGAGCCAGGCATGGGTAGGCAAAAGAGCATGTCCCCCTCCCATGCTGGGCAGAGGTCTCTGTGGCAGCTCTGCTGCAGCTCCCCATCTCCAGGGTTGCCGTGCTGGCACAGGCTGGGTGTCCACCATGGGGAAAGCGTGGGGAAAGCTGGCTCTCCTCTGCAGGCATCCAGGCAGCTGCTCCATGCCTCTGTGCCCTCTTCCCGCACCAGGAGTGAACACCCCTGCAGAAGACCTGGCACCACCACCTCCCCGCCCAGGACGGCACACCCCACCGCACCGGGCAAGAGCTGGCGTGCAGACCCCACCACCATGCTGGGGTGCAGCAAAGCGGGGAAGGGGAGTATCTCTCTCTCCCCTCCCAAGGCCAGGAGGGAAGGGGTGAGACAAGCCACTGTGGGAGACAGCGCAGCGCCCAGCACCGCCATCAGTGCCAGCAGCAGGAGCCAGGGCATTCAACAGCAGGACACAGTGGGGCGGTGGGTGCATGCGGGCACTGTGGTCACAGTGAGGCAGCTGCATGGGGCACTGGCAAAAGCCGGGACGGACCCCAGCCAGCGGTGGCCAGGTGCTGCTGCAGCCCCCGCGCTTGCTGGTGACGGCAGAAAATGGCGGGGGTTGGCTCCGAAACTCCAGCTGGTGCTGCAGTGTGGCTTGCCACACCCAGGACCCAGCGTGGCTGCCGTGGGCCTGCCCCCCTCCCCAGCTCCATTCACCCATCTCCCTGGTAAAAAGAAAGATTTTTGAAGTGTATGGCTGAAAACCACAACAAACAGGTCTTTTCCCTTATTTGATGTTTTTTTCTCATCTTAAGAACAATGTTTCTCCACTGGTATGTTAAAAACTACAGAGTCTGGCTCTGTGTACTAAGTAAATAATTATTTTATTTAGCAAATTTTAAGTGAGATAGCAGAGCAAGGTAACGACATCAGGAGCATAGCATCCAATACCAGGGGCTCTCTCAGTTATGTTTGGCTCATCTTTTTATCCTCTGGTATATAGAAAGAGTCTATCTTGATTGGTTAGAGTCATTCTTTAGGAGGTGGAGTAGAGTTTGATTGGTTTGAGTCATCTTTCAGGAGGCAGAGTTGGTCTTTCACAACTCTTGATCGGTTAGAGTCCGCACATGCTCACATCATTCTGTGGTATGATCTTGCAAGTAACTTCTCTCTTTCTTAACACAGGAGACCAGAGGTATATTGCATAAAAGATTACAAAAAAAAGTACACAAAGCAACGTCTGATGGGATATACACATACAAAACTTATAACAGGGGTATAGTGCATAAAAAAATTATAAAGAAACATAAAACACAAACGATTTGCTTTTAGCAACTTAAAACTTATAAAAAAATATAAAATACAAACAGTCTGTTTGCAAGTCTGAGGGGGCAGTAGAGGGGGTTCTTTTTGTGGGATCAAAAAGAGTATCTATACAGAACAATGCCTAAGGGAATACAAAAGTTTATACAAAAAATGTAACTTAAAAGAAATACAAAGAAATCTAAACAAAATCATTCTTTAAAAGGTTATACAAAAAATATAACTTAAAAGAAATACAAAGAAATCTAAAACAAAAACCAGTTTGGGCAGTTTGTTGTGCTAATGTCTCTTATCTTGATGGACTAATCTCCCAGTCATTCAAAGATTAATCACCAGTAACAGCCCATCTGGAGAGTACTTGAAGGGGTCCCTTACTAAAAAAAAAAAAACAAAACCAAAAAAAGGACTTAACTGCTTCCAGGGTGGGGTATGTTTTACTAATACCATGGCTGTGCTAATTGTAATCTACAAACACATATCTCCAACATTCTTGTGAAAACAACCCTGATTAATGCAGGGAGAATTCCTGCAAAAATTATATGCCCCACATCTATTTAAATCAACTCTTTACATACAAGGTTACTTTTTAATAAAAACATAAACATAATTTTATTAATAGAGAATTAGTTATAATTTTGTTGTTCATTGTAAGTTCTTAATTCTCAATATATCCTTTTTTCATAGGTATTTCAGAAGCAATATTATTTTTCCTCTGAGGGAATCCATTTTTTAATCTGAAGTTTTCTATTTCATTTGTACATCTCTCTTTCGCTGTTTGACTTGTGGATACAAGTTGCATATAAAAATATTACGATAACAAAACAAAATGTTATGAGCTGAGTTCAGTAAGAGATATTTTATGTGAGCCTCACTCAACAGTATTTTAACCTATGTGGATTCTTTAATAATACTAACTTTTATAAATGAGGACAGAACTAGGCTTGCAGATCTAGTTATAGGTCATAGTGAAGTGGAGGGTTTGGGGATTTGCTTGAATTAGTAACATGAATTAAACATTTGTCATAATACAAAAGGCTAAGAAAATGCAAATTTCTGTAGCCACCTGCTGATAAAGGACAATATCAAGGGAGACCAAGGAATGCAAGAGACAGATAAAGAAATGCCCCTGTCTCCAAGCTAACCAGAATCAACAATACTCCCTCAAGATAAGCACCAAAGGACCAGAGCACACGAGCAGAGGAGAAAAGTTCAAAAGTTCACACTGGGGAAGACTACAAAACTTCAGCTTCAGAGACCACCAAAGGATCCCTGTTCGACCACCAGCATGAAAACACATGCCCAGAAGGGTGTGGACTTAATTAACATATGAGGCGAGGACAGGCGGGGCCAGGGATTGAATATGCATGAAAAAGTTGCACAATGTAATGCATATGGAACATCTATGTGAATAAAAATGTGATTCAGTCAAAGCTAGGCACACAAGTTTTAGGAGAATTATCTCCCTTGTGTCCAGTGCTGAAACATACCCACTTCATAACTATCAAAAGTTGTGGAGTTTTATTTATTCTGCATTGCTTTAATAGAAGAAAGATAATCAGCTACAGCTCCTTTAATTAACATTTTAAGCTTCTCACATGTCCTAAGGGCACATAATTTTCTTTCAATGTAAGTAATACTTGCACTACTTTAAATTTATGGGGTTTTGTGCTGAAATCAACTCTTACTTTTGTTGTCTGAGAAAATTTACATTGTTGGACATTTCTAGACAGAAGGCACCTTGAGCTAAGGAAGGATTTAAAAGTGAGGAGACTTTTGTGTAATTTTAGACATCTGTCCTAGATATACCCTCAAGACTGACTTCCCAGATCCTTTTCTTAAGTGGTGGAAAGAAACAGGTGTCTATAGCTTGATTTGTTTGACTTACAGCTCAGGATAATAGGAATTGCATCACAGACTAACCTATTTCTCTCATTAACTTTCAGTGGTGACCAACACAAGTGTAGATGTCTGTACTTGTGTCATAGGTATCTGAAGTTACTGAGATACTACGTGTATCGAGATGTATTGAGTCTAATGAATCAGAATAAAAATGCCACAGTTTTTTAATCCTGCCTTCAATTAATGTGGTTCCAGGACTTACTGGGAGTCAAAAGTTAAAATAAGGGCCAGAATACAAAACCTTGGATTACAAATAGGGATAAGAAATCTTGCATTTCAGCTGATGAATTTATTTACCAGACATTCAGCAGAAGATATACGCATTCTTGAGTGGTTAGTGTGTGAGAAGAACACACTGAGATTGAAGAATTGATCTGGATGGATCCCATTGGACAATAATTTAAAAGCCCTTGTCCCCATAAAGCATTTTGTATGAGTGTAAGCCACTGTAAGAAACAATCCTGAGGAAACAGCATATGGCAGAGAGTGGCCATCTGTGTAAGTAAACTGCAGGCTAAGAAAAAAATGAGGTGCCTACTCAAATTAGATCTTTTAAAGGACTTGGAGGAATGTCTTGAGTTTTATGTGGCCAGGTTTTGTAGCAGGGTTGCTACAAGGGTGGCTTCTTCAAGAAGCTGCTGGAAGCTTCCCCCATGTCTGGCAGTACCAATGCCAGCTGGCTCCAGGCTGGACCTGCTGCTGGCCAAGGCCAGGCCAATCAGGAGTGACAGTAACACCTCTGTGATAACGTATTTAAGAGGAGAGAAAAAAAAGTTAAGGGTTAGATGAAGATGGGAGCCAGAGAAGAGCAGAGTAAGAACATGTGAACAACAATGCAAACACCAAGGTCAGTAGAGAAGGAGGGGCAGGAGGTGCTCCAGGTGCCAGAGCTGAGGTTCCCCTGCAGGCCATGGTGAAGACCATGGTGGGGCAGCTCTGCCCCTGCAACCCCAGGAGGAGCACAGGGGAGCAGAGATCCACCTGCAGCACAGGGAGGAGCCCACACTGGAGTAGGTGGATGCTGGAAGGAGGCTGTGACCCTGTGGGAGGCCCATGTTGGAGCAAGCGCCTGGCAGGGACCTGATGACCCGTGGAGAGAGGAGCCCAGGGTGGAGAAGGATTTTCCTGGTAGACTTTGTTGCCTGCAGGATGGACTTACACTGGAGCAGTTCGTGAAAGACTGTCTCTAGTGGGAGGGACTCACTCTGGAGCAGTTTGTGAAGAACTGTCTCCTATGGGAGGGACCCCACAGAAAGCAGGGAAAGGATCTTCTCTCCAAGCATCGGCAGAAACAACATCTGACTGTAACCCCCATTCCTGTTACCCTCTGCTACTGGGGGGGAGGAGGTAGAACTTGGAAGGAGGGGGGCGGGGGGAAGGTGTCTTTAAGATTTATTTTGCTTTTTAAGCTCTGATCCCGTTAGTAATAAAGTCAATTACAACTCCACTTAGAGTCTGTTTTGCCCATGACTGTGATCAGTGAGGGATCTCTCATGGTCCTTATCTCAACTCATGAAGCCCTTTACGTTACGTTTTCTTTCCTCTGCCTGTTTGCAGAGGGGAGTGAGAGTGTGGCTTTAGTGAGTACCCGGTATCCAGACAGGGTCAAACCACTACAAGGTACCAACCAAGTATATTCCTGGATGAAGTGAAAATTCCTCAGTGATGTGTAGGAACAACATGGAGTGGGTAAAAAGAGTAAATTGTAAAAAGAGTGACAAAAAGCAGAAAGTCAGATGGAATCAGGAATAATTCCTATATAAGTGAAGATATATAAGTGAAGATGTTAGAAACATCTCCATCACAAAGAAATATGTTAAAATAAATGGAAGGAATCAAGATCTCGTGTTCTGGTCAAGGGATTGAGACTGCCTCTTCTAGAGAGGATGTCAAACTCTCTAGCAACTGCTTTGTTCCCCTGCAGAACTGAAGGTGGCAGTTTCAGAACGCTGTAATGGATGAAGACAGACTTTTCTAAAGGTGAAAAGGGAAATATTGTTGCAGCTATTTAGTTGGATGGTGAAGAGAAGATGGATCCAGATTCTTCTCAAATGTACACAGGAGAAGGAAAAAAGGTAATGGATACAAATTGGAAAACATGACACTCTGATTTTATATTAGGAACTGCTTTTTCTACAATTGCAGCAATGAAGCATTGGGACAGAAGGCAGAACTGTTGCACAAATTGCAAGCACCAGCAGCAAGCAGCAATCCAAGCCCCTACCCACATCCTGCCCATACACTGCCAGTCCTGAGGTCACAGGACTCCTGAATACAGTCAGGGCCAGGCATTTAGCGGATGGAGGCTGGGCACAGGTGCCTGCCACCCTTTTGTGGGCTTCTTACCATGTCCCTTCTGAAATGGCTGGCTCATGTGTTGCTTTGTGATTCACCATAAGAGACTGCTATTGTCTCTCAATCTTCCTCTCTTACCACTAATGATTTCCTTCTGAGATAATTGTGATTCTTTACCTTATCATTGACCATAAATTAACCTGCTATGGATTCTGCTGGCATAACAAGTGCAAACTATATTTATTGCCTGAATAAAGATGTATAGGGATTTTTCCAAATCCAGAGCTGCTTGGTATATTGTGTAATACCTCTGCCACCCAGAATTCCCAAGCGTTTTTCCTAACAGGCTCATTAACAGGAGTATTCACCCAACAATAAAGAAAAATTGGTGTTCAACAAAGTAGGTATACATGACCCAGTTCCATGGGGAAGTTCCACAGCTGTGTGTTCCTGATCTATGAGGATTGTAATCACTTCCACTTCCCCATTTTTAATGTCATTATAGATTTTTCATGTGTAATAATTACAAATAAAATTTTGATTCTTTCTGACCTTGTTGCCAGAATGATTCCTAGAGAGTTCCATAGGTGAGTTGTATGCTGTACACAACCATGTATCTTCCAGATTCCAGTTTGCCTTCCTAATCATTTTAAATGAGCAGTGTTTACATCGAAAAATTTTTCCCTCTAATAGCCTTCCTTTCACAGAAAATCCACTATGCTTATAGAGAAACACTTGAATCATAAGATGCAATGTACAGATTTTCCATTTCCTTCCTCCACAGAGATTTTACCTTTAATAATAAAAAATTAATCAAGCCATGCACTATATGCCTTATTTGCTCCACTGTTCTTCATGGGTATTGGTTTTGGGATGGGATTTTTTGCAATCTTATCAATAAAGAATTAGGGTGGAATCCATAGTGCTTTGAAATTCTAACAAACTCACATACTTTCTATTAGCATTAAAGACAGCTAAAAACCAGAGCAGCTGGGGGCCTACATCACTGTTGTTTTCAAAAAGAAACACCTGAATCTACTTTTTCAAATATCAAGACTTCCTTGAAGCATCCATAGCAATATAATTTCTTTATTAAGAAAAATAAATAGTACTACACATTGATATGTTTTATTCATTAATACTAGTTCATTTGGATCTAGTATTATAATTTACAGGATGTCTTGAGATACCGTTCAGCTTTACAGAACTGAAATAGTAGCCAGGTGACACAAGCCTCTCATTGCGTGTGTAGGGTCCTCCATGGTGTTTTGAAAGGAGTTCACATACACATTGCAAGCTTTCTCTGGAGCTGCATGGTCACGAACCTCGTATTTAATCTTTAAACTCCTTTCCAGCTTTTTTCTTTTGTGCTTGAATTCCAAAATCGTTTTTGTATATTTGTTAATTGTGGTGACAGCTGAAGCCATACAGCAAGCGAAGGAAGCCCATGCAAGGCTGTAAGCAAAAGGTTTTATCAGAAATTAGCAGGACATTTTCATATCCAAGTCCTTCAATTTTATTTTTGAAAATGTTGAGTACGTGTGATTGTATTGGTGTGTATTAGAGAAAGATGAGCATGCTGGGTAAGGAAGAAACATTCTCAGCTAATGACCTGACTTACATACACCTTGACCTCTGCATATTGGTTACAATACTCACATTTAACATTCTTGTTTAATCAAACCCTATCTTGAATTTCTCTGTTTACTCTGCTTAGAGTTTAATATCAGAAAGAGGAATTATAAAAACTTAAAAGGTGGTGTTATTAAGAGTACAAATCTCATAGGGGACACTGAGAAAAATATGTGTGAATTATCCAAAAGTGTTAAAAAGAACAGACAAGGCACAATTAAATAGCTGAGTAAAGCAGATTCAGAGCTCTGAAATGCATTCCTGGAAAAATACAGGTCATGACAAAACAGAGAAAAGGACATCAACTCTGAAATAGTAAAAGTAAAACCCTAAGAAGATAGAACTAATATATAGATATATATATGTATGTAAAAATTTCTAAAAATATGTGACATTCCAAACTACCAAATGGGCAACGCATGCTTGAGGTTTAAAAGCAACATTTGAAAATATGGCCACAGTGGCATGGATTGGAGTTCAAAGTGTAGGAACTTGCTAATCAGTAGCTTTCTTAACATGGCAAGGTCACAATTATCAAATGAAACTTTCTTTGGTGGAGAAATCAATTTAAGGGACTTCTGTTTATCTCACCCTCAGAGTTGTTTGTTACCACATCATTGATGTGGTTCAACAAACTCATTTATGATTTGAAATAAATCCTTCCTCTTGCTCCCTCTTCCCCCTCTGTAGTTTTGGTCAAGATTGATTTCTAGGATGATCGGAAATCAGATGTGTTGACCAAATTTGAGTATAGGGGAGTATGGCACAGAGATGTGAGAGGATACCAGAAAAAAGAAGGGGAGCAACAGATTAAGTAGTCTTTGCTCCCAACATCAGTCAAACTATACCTAAATAACTCAGTAGCTCTGCAGGGGAGAGCTGCATAAGAACTCTTATAACAAAGAGAGAGCAAGAACAGGGGAAAATCACCAGATTTACCTCCTCATGCGAAAAAACAAGAATGGGACAGCAAGTCTACCCATAGTGCTCTGTAAACTGTGGAAGAGCCAACCACAGTAGAGAAGAACTGAAGATTCAGGCTCTGGAATAAGATAAAAGGGGCAGGGCTGAGGTAGTCCTGAATCACATAGTTGGCATTTTTGGCTGAATAACTGAGCACAGTCACATCAGTAGACAAATTGATAGAACTGATAAGATGAAGAACAGCTTTTTTCAAAGGTGCTTTTCCTATTCCATTCATTGAAGCTTTTTGAAGGACTCAATGACATAAGGGTAAGAAAATGATTTCAAGAGAGCTTCTGTAAAGCAAAGACTTAAAGACATTAATCTCTTGTGAAGAGATTTCCTCGTAGAACAATACTGTATTAAAGGAGAAAAAAACCCAAAGGGCAGAAATAAATGGTTTCTTTTGACAATACATGGATATTGATGTGATTCTTCAAGGTTTTTGCTAGAAATTCTGCTTTTCTGTAAACAATTTAGAAAAAAATGGGAAGTGCCAAATCTGACTAGAAAGAACAGAGAGAGGAAATGAGTTTTGTTTTTGAAGGAGCCAAAGAATAAGGAGCAGTTTGGTTGCAGTGGAAATTCAGCTTCAGTAAGGACAGCACTCAACTTTAGTTCTGGCCAGACACCAAGGACACAAGGGGAAATCAAGCAGGTTGATTCAATAAGGAAGCAAACTAAAGCAGTCCTTCATTTGCATAAGAGACATGCCAATAGAAGCTCAAGTAGATTATGGATTTTCCCTTTTCCTGTATGGAGCATCCCATATGAGGTGAGTTATGGGAATATAATACAGAGGGCAGGTCTTTAGAGAAAAAATACCATCTTTTGATGTAAGGATGTCTCAATCTGAGAAACACAAGGAGAGTGAGAGATTCAAAAATAACAGAAACATCTTTCAATCTCCAGGACAGCTGCTGAAGAAGAGAAAAGAGAAATATGGAAAAAATTTTTGAAGAGACATTCAGGGATACCACAGAGTTAGTGTATCTATCATTAGCAATTCCATCACCATAAAGGAAGAAGAAAGATCTTTCTGTGTCAGGGAAGAAAAGCCCCTGCCACAGTAGCTAAATATGAGGACAGAGGGGAAACTCTGGCAGGTAGAAGAATCATGACGGAGACTCAGTAGTTCTTGCAGGAATAGCTGTTTTACTAAGTCTGGTGATTGGGATGAAAAGATGTTGATGTGGGAACAATTCTTTGTTTTTTTTGCTACTAAGGAGATGATTATAAGTCCCATTGGAAAAACAGCAGTCCTTGCCTGTGCCTCTGCCTGTCCATGCCCCTCTCATGGTTTTGGTGGATGCTGAGGTAATTAGAAAGAGAGCATCAGCTGTAATCCTTAATGCCCCCTTGTTTTTTGGTATCTGTTCTCTTTCCTCTTGTAAAAGACATATAGATAGCATCATCATCCTTCTTCTCTTACAATCATGTGAGGTTTCCACATGCAATCAGTGGGAGAGCAGCTAAGGAAAGATGAAGGTTCATATAACAGAAAAAGAGATACAAATGTAGGTTATCAGAAGAGAGAAAACATTATGTATGAAAGGGAACAAGAAGAAAGAAACTAAGGGAGACAGCTTGGAGAAAGGTGCAAGGAACCTGTACATATGGCTTGCTTTATTTTTAGATTACTGTCAAACAAGGTGAGGCAGCTGACATTTAGGCCTAGAAAAGGGGAAGAAGAAAGCAAATCTCCATGGAAAAATGGAGCATAAAACTGAATAGAAAAAATGCACCACATAGATCATGCTCCTCAATATCTTCCTATATGCAGGTACTGATGGCTTGAAAAGTCTTATGTTGATAGAAGCATTCCTTTGGGCATTCAGTGTCCCAAGCTTCACTGAATCATTAGAGGATAGCCATGAAATCCTCAGTTCCCAAGTGTGTGCTATGTGGTAAAAGTCATTAGTTCCAGTGTTCAGGAGAAGACTGCCTGTAGTGGCAGCAGTGATGACATCAGTGATTAACATGATGATAGTTATAGTGGCATTGATGGAATTGTGTCAGTTACAGCACTAGCGACAGTGATTTGGGTGATTTTCTTCTTCTCCCACTAGGATGGAAAGGAGGTAATAGGCTTTTCAGTAACAGTCTGCAATTTTTTATTTCCACTCCCATTGGAAGGGGGAGATAATGAAAGAACACTCTACCCCTTTCCACTGACCATTCTTTTTACTGGTTTTAGGATAAAAACAGACCCAATCCCACTCATGAAAGAAATGGAGAGACCTTCCAGAAAAGAGATTCCCAAAACAGGGAAACAAAATTATTATTGCTGGAAGAAACACATGAATGAGTAGAAGCAGTGAGAGACAAAGAAGCAAAATGTAAGCCTGAAAGGATGGAAGAAGGATCTTGCATAGCTCCTATGATACCTGTTGAGGTTATCTACAGGTCCAAGTAGCCCCTGTACATTGTCCTGGGTGTCATCTGAATGCTCAGTGTTGGACCTTCTCAGACCTGTTCTTCCTGGCAGAAGCACTTTCCACTTTGAGCAAATGGGTGACATACAGATGCTATGCTACCTCATCTGTTGGACAAACATGGTAAAATACACCCTTTGTCATGAACTGGCTGATCTCCATCTTGGGAGCACTGACCAGGCCCATTCTTCTTTGCTCTGAAAGCAAAGATGATACATGGATCATTTATACACATGTAACAATAGCTTCAAACAAACTGCTTGGGAAACAGCCTCCTGAAAAGAGGCAGAATGATGTACACTGATCTTCAAATTAGATTTGAGTCACTAAGATGGTGAAAAGTAACAGAACAAAAGACAAAAGAAACTCCTATTTCACTGCAAAAATCCTTCGTGAGTCTGCATTGTAGGGACCACTTGCAGCTACAAGCTCTTGTTTGATACTGGTACAATAAAAGTAGGAAGAGCAACAAGAATGAAAATGTGAGATGTTGTGGCAATATATGACAGGGTAAATTGACAAAACACACTCAGTTATTGGCAGATTGTGTCTGATGGAGAAGCCAGAAGAGAAAATCCATACATGGACAGGAGCCTTCACCCAGGGACAGGAAAACAGAACACATCAAATTTGGTCTATGCGTGAACATGACATGATCATGGACACGACTGGGGAAGAGAGCTCGTGGACAGTTGACCCTTAGATGATTGGTTAGAATTCAACTAACTTATTGTTAAAGCTATAGTTATCCAAGCAGGAATAAACAATCAGGCAAAATAAACTACTAGAAAGTATAAAAATAATGCTGTATCACAATAAAACGATCCTCTTTCAATTCTCTTACACATCACAAGGAGGTTGGTGCGGTCTCACCTGTCAGAGTGTGTATGAACAAGACAATCAGCCTGCACTCTGGTCTTCTGACCTAAAATATCAATCCTGATTGACTTTTGATTTAACCCAGTACAGTTGTTCCTATATTTTTCTCAGTCACAATTGGAGAAATAGCAGCAGTTTCCAGCACTTGAACATTCAAATTCTTGCTGTTGATCAGGTTTTATGGATTTTCAAAGACACGCTTCTATAGCAAAATTAATCTCAATAGCCCTCTTTCTGAATAGATTCACTAGATCTCCTCAGACATGTACAGGGCCAAAAACAGTGTGGATTTTACCTCAGCTTATTTTCAAGCTTGAACTATCTTGTCTGAAATGTTCCAGATACAATAATCTGAAGTATATATCTGATAGGAAAATGTCAGCCTAAATGGCTAAAGCTGAAAGAGTTTTAAGCAACTTATGTAGCAACTTAGTTGTCCTGGGAGATGAGGAGACTAAATCTAAGTCTGATGCATATGGAGAAGAACCTCTACTTTGTGCAGGGCATTTGGATATCTCTGTACTGTCTGAAGGATGACAAATGCAAAACTCACAAGCTTATACATTCTGTACAAAAATCTAAGAAAACTGAATTTTGAAAACGACAACTTGTTGCTGAACTGCATACTCAGCAGTGAAATAAGGTCAACTCATTGCTTATAAATTAGGTATGTATTCTCTGAACATAGAATGAAGTGACTGAAATGTAATGGAAGAACTAAATATAAACCAATAAGTACCAATAGGACCAGCCATAATCCCATGTGTGAGGTCTCCAGTCTTCAGGACCAAGATTTACCGTCATTTGAAATACAGTTGTGTACATCATGTGAGCAACCATGCCTAGAAGACCTGAAAAATATAATGTTATAATAACACTAGAATATGTAAATTGAGGACATTGTTCATCTTTGTCAACTTTTTGCAGTTGTCCCTTGAACTCTTGAAGAATATTTTATTAAGGATCTGAATTCTAGAAAACGCTCAAAAATACTGGACATTATCATTTAACTGTATCTAATGTGTTGTGTATTTGCCAATACATTCCCCTTAACACATATTGTCTATGCCAGAGGAATCTGGGGGAGCAGTGGGACATGCAGCCCTTGGATTTGAAAAAGCAACTGCCTGGTTGGCTCTCATCCTCTGAAAAATTTTTAGTAGCAGAGACCTGAGCAGGGATCAGCTATTACAGAAACATGCTCAGTTGCATTGCACTGGAGACATTTCCAGGTTTCCTGTCATTCAATGGACAGATTTTTCAAAGTTGTATGACCTTTCTCACTGCTGTAAATGCACCCAGATTTATCAGTTATGTAGATGAATGAAAAATTGGACAATGCTCAATTGAAAGAACTGAAAGTCTTATATTGAGGCTTATATTGAATAATTCAATTTTCAAAATTGCTAGTAGAATACTGGCTAATTCTAGGAGTATATGTTTTCTCTTAGTATTTTATCTTCCAGTAGTAAACTTCCCTGGAAACTTTGATTTTTTTTGTTTCCAGCTTCATTTACAAATTGGTAAATACTCCTGAATTATCAAGTATCCTACCGTCTAAAATGTATAAGCGTCTCCAAGCAGACAGTCTCCTACTAAGCTCACAAGACCCAATATGCTAGGTATTCTTAAAGTAGGTCTGCTTCATGAATTCTTGCACAACTTGAGCTTTAGCACAGATTATCCCTGAGGCTCTCGGGCATAACAAGTGAGTGCTGACGGTGGCTTGGCTTCAGTAATTGCTGGGAAATGGCCTTCCCTAAAATACTGGTGTTGACTGACTGAAACACTGCCCACAGGCAGTTAAGAGAGCCTTTGGTGTAGCATCCAGCCAAGAGGCTTCACACTGTCAAGACCAGCATTCAGCAGTCATCTGGCACCCCATGGCAGATTCCTTACTGATCTGTTTGGGAAAAGTCCATGTGGCTATCAGGGAACAGAGACTAGTTGCCCATCTCCCACCAGAGAGTCTGTGTGTCATCGTCATTGCTGACTTACACAAATTTCTGTCCTGATTCCTCCAGCCTGGCTGTCTAGAAATACATATAACTGGAGTGTGAACATAAGCTCCTGTGCTGGAGCTCTCCTGTTAGCTCTTGTACAAGGATTAAACCCTGAGTCAAGCTCAGCATTTCATCAGTGACTTCAGTGCAGTTTGGCACCTAAGAAATGGTGAAAATGTAACTAATTTAGATATAAAAGGCAAGCATAGTCATATGCTTCTGTCATAGCATCCGTTAAACTTCATTTTCATCAAAGACCTCTGAGGGCAACAAGACAGTGCTATTGATAATGTGTATTTCATAGCAGTGGAGTGAACTGGCAGTGTTTATGTATTTAAGAGAAAACACAAGTTAGAACAATAATTTCTTTAGTCAAGAGCCACATATGGGACATCATAAATCTACATACTTATGGTCAGANATAAGAGTTTTGAAACTTGGGCACTGTTATCAATTTTGAGATAGAAGACTATTTTGGAAATAATTAATTGAGATACTTAACTGTACCTGCTAATACGGTGACTACTGCAGAGAAGGCGTTGATCTTTAGCCCATCAATGACAGAACTGTAGCAGCACATTTCTACTGACATAAGAATGTTTCCTGTCAGAAGCAAAATGATGTAGAGAAGCTCTGCTACAATAGAGAGCCATAAAACTCCTGGAAACCAAATGAATAGCACTGATATTATTAGC
>WEIV01025094.1:35678-50266 GCA_013390005.1 Calyptomena viridis | reverse complement strand
GACAGTGCTATTGATAATGTGTATTTCATAGCAGTGGAGTGAACTGGCAGTGTTTATGTATTTAAGAGAAAACACAAGTTAGAACAATAATTTCTTTAGTCAAGAGCCACATATGGGACATCATAAATCTACATACTTATGGTCAGAAAATGTCACATTGAGATTCTTCTTTTAAACCACCATATTATGCACCAGTTAGGACATACAGATTAGAATTTAATTTAGTCTGAGCTACAGACTGAGGGAACTGAGAAATCAAATACTAGCTTGAGTGTGTTGTTTCAACAGTTAAATACTGTAATTGGATTTTTTAAACTTTTTTTTAATATAACTACTGTTTCCAGTAGCTGAAGTTTAATTTGCATTAGTCTGTAATAAAATTAAAAACTATAAAATTGAANCATTTAGTATTTTCACCATTTCCTTCTTCTTTATTTATATTGTTCAACATTAAACAGAAGCTCAAAGGCTCTGAGGATGCTATTACATATATGGGAAGACCCCAATGTCAATGGACACCATAAATTACAATTTCCCCCTAGACCATTTAGTGGAAGAGCAGTTGCATATTCCTGCCATACACTTAGAAGCTTACCATACAAAGTGGGGCAATATGGTCTTATACTCAGCAGCTACCCTAAAATCACCATGAACCAAAGTTAATATAAAAAGAATTGTTATCCAGTTATATAGCTGTTGTCATCATGGTTCCAAGTCCAGAGAGAAGCATATTGGAGCAACAGATCATCGTATCCAGCTAACAAACTGTGAGGCCATGCACACAGCCCCACTGCCTGTAGGTCTGGTCATTAAATAAAATCTTCCCCATGGGCTTTACTTTCTGCTAAACAGGATCTTGATTTTTTTTGGACAGAGAAGCCTTCATGAGCCCAGACATCTCCAGGTTTCACTGAGGTTAATTTCTTTGGTTATCTGCTAATTCGTCTCTTTTTGGATATGTGGTAATTACATTTTAGCCAGAAGTTAATCCTCCCAATAAAGTCTCTCAGCCTGCTGTTCGACCTTTAGCGTGTTAATGTCACACAGCCAGGACCAGGAGGCCTTCTTGTGTCCAGATTCACAGCAGCAAGAACTGGCAAATGACCTTCCCAAAACTTTTTTAAAAACAAATAGTTGTGTCCTGAGACACCTGGCTGTAGATTCAAATAGTGATTTCACATGAAGACATATGAAAACTATCAAAACTTAAAAATCAGTTGCCAAGACATGCCCACGATTACTAGACACCAGTCTAGGACAGTAGACAATGTTTGTGTGGTTACTAACTCCTGCTGATAGCTTTAAAATGTCTGTGGGACTTCCCTGATCCATAGGCCATTTAGACATTAAATTCTTGGTCCAGGCTGTGTATGGGAGTTCTTGGGCAAGGTTTCTTTCTCTAGGAAATCTCTGTCTCATTAAAAAATTGTGATTTCCTTTAGGAACTCCAGATATGACACTGCCCGACAGTTTTGGCTGCTCCAGCTGTGAGAACTTGCATCTTAACATTTTTGGTCAGTGAGGCATCATTCCATGTGCACTGAACAACAGTAATCATTCCTGTGTATGACACCTAGGGGTGATAAATTCAGGAAGAGTGAGCCTGTTGCATCCTGAGTTTTGTGCACACAGCACCTATAGGCACATGCAGAACACAAACTCACTCTTCTCTTGCGCATGCCAGGAGCCTATTTCCAGGCAGGAGTTAATTACTCAGGAAAAGCTTTTAAGTTTGGTTTTTAGGTACCTAGATGCTGCCTCAGCTGTCTCGATCTGATGTGCCAGTGCCTCTGGCATTTGCTGGTGCTGTTCACAGAGTTAGTTTCAGCACTACATCCACCAGTAGCTTCCCTTGTGAGGGACATTCAGAGCAGCACCCAAAGTCCACCTATCATTTCTGAGGACCATGTCTTTGTGACCACCCATATCTCATTCATATTTCTTTCTCATGTTACAAAATTCTTGAATTATTTGTGTACAGTGACAAGCTGCAATAGGTGGAAGGAAGACTAGCCTTCTGAGACTGACTGTTTCTTCTTCCCCAAGAGGCTGAAATTGCATAGCCAGGAAAACACACCACTCCCAGTATCCTGGAAAAAAAAGTTGGTTTTGTTTTTGGGGGGTTTTTTTGAAGGGAGGTTGGTGGTGGGGTTTTTTTGTTGTTGTTTGGTTTGGTTTGGTTTGGTTTGGTTTGGTTTCTGGATCAGCCAGTTGCAATGTGATTGTTCTAATCAGATCAGTGATGGACTGATGTTTTTACACTGGGAATTGGGCGAGAAAGGGTGCACTTAACAGCGTCTGCAAGAATGTTTTATAGGAATATGAGTCCTTTGGAAAAAGAGAAAGAAAATGCCTCCTCCCACATCTGTGTATGGCACAGGAAGGGGATTCAGACTGCCATCAAGGCTAGTTTGGTCCACAGCACCTCTCTCTCAAGTACCCCCAGCATACAAGGGTGAATGTTCACACACTGCCTGTCCCTCTGCCCTCTCAGCTGCATGGTGCAGGCCACAGAATTCCTGACTGTGATCATGAAGAAAAAAAGTACAAAACTTATGAATTTTGACTTCCAGTACCCACATAAAAAGTAATTTCAAAAGCCATTCATATTCAAATAGTGTGTCTTCAAAAAGATACATATTGATATTTTAAGTCACATGAACTTCATTTTGAAGTCGAAAAACTAAATAAAGGACAAAAAATCTATATGGAACTAAAGCTAGCATTTTTGAAATTAAAATGCAGAATACTTCTATTGGTAAATGTGATCAGGAAACTTTTGATTGCACAAACAAAATATATATATCTACCTCGATCAGAAGCTGGAGTCAGACTGATAAAGCTTCTACATTTCTCACCTGAAAAAAAAAATCAGGATTACTTTGTATTCTGTAATGATCTAAAGAAATAGATTATTAGAAAGAAGAAAATGCAAATTCCATCATAAAAGCAGAAACTGAGATGATCAGGAAAAGCTATTTTTGATGTAGATTTGCACACAGAACCTGAAAGACAGAGAAAGGCTATGAACTGACTTCCAAGAGGGAGTAGCTGTGAAAAATGATCAATTCCTTTGGAAGACAGGCAACCCAGATGTAATTTTCCCTGTGAGAGGAGAGCTGCTCTCCTCATGGCAACAAGACTGCTGCTCATTCAAATTCCAAATTCCTTCTAAGCTTCATTCTAATTTATTTCTGTAAGCTTTGATTTTCAAACCCATGTGATCTCCTGACCCCAACACAGATGCTGTGAACAAAGCTCTTGGAATTAATTCTGCTCTGCTCTGAAAATGCTGAGGATTTTTTTTCCAGCTTCTAATTGCACGAAGTTGAAAAGCGTGAACTGGCCATCGCAGATACACAAATGACACAGCTCTGGTATTCATAGTGATTATCACCTGAAAGGTAACTTTTGGATATGCAGTTTGTCCTAATATTTGACATTTACCCCCTTAAAATTGCGTAATTTACAAGATCTTCAGGTAGAACTGGATCTTCAGGGCAGATGACTGAAAATACTTGCATTTTATAACGTAGGTGACAGCTGATTTGATTTCTCTGAAGTTCTGTTCTAGTTGTCATTTGTAAACTGATCGGGACAATAAGGGGAAAAAGTGTTGATTTCGATTTACAATAAATGTTTGAATTCTTGAATCAACGATTCTCTTATACAAAGATCCAAAATTAACTAGAAAGTTTCTGTAATGGCAGTCTAATTTCGTCCTACAAACATTTACATATGCAGAGCGAGATTCAGTTAAATGCCATCACTTAGATAAGTCTACAAATCATGTTTTAGCAGGGTGAAAATAATCTTCTTCTGCTTTGATTTATGAAAGGTGAGATCACAGTAAAAAAGTAGAAATACTTGTGCTCAAGAAGAAATCCAGGAACTAACTTAGATCCCACAGACTTAATAGTGCAAATGATTTTTGTAAACAAAAAAGTTAGTTTGTGCCTTTCGTGTTTCCATAGGGGATCAGAAGCAATTATTTAAGGCAAATATGTTAATTTTTGACTAAGGGAAAATCAAACACTTTTCTGTTAAAGTAATTTAACTAGCTGCTATGGTTGGAAGAATAAAAAATAAATAAATCTTCATCTATACCACAGCCTGCCACTATAATGTTCTTTGCAGAATTTATTAGGAATTCTTTAGGAATTGACTAGATAGTATTCTCTAAGGTCCCCTTTGCCAGAGAAGAGCAACTTTTTAAGGATATGAACATGATAAATACATACATGCTAGTGCAGCAAAAGGGAAGAAGATACCAAATAAATCAGAAGAACTTTGATTACTTAAAGTAAATTTACATGGGTTTACTCACCTTCTTCATTTATCATTTCTTCACAGGAACACCAAATCCCAGCATGAAACTTTCGCTCAACAAACTTGTCATCTCCTGTCTCCCAAATGTACTGCACAGCTTGGCTGTTGTTGGCGTCAGGGCTGTTGAAGCGGATGCAAAGATCCCCTTTGCTCTCTCCTGTACAGAAAGGTTTGGCAACTTTTCTTGTCCCTTCACACCAGTAGCTGCTACTGAATGCTGTAATAGAGAAAACTAAAGAGAGAAAACTGAGAGAAAATGCTACTGAGGCTCTGCGCCGTCTGTCTGCCTCTGGGATTGAGGCTGGCATTCTCCAGGACTGCACTAGCAATTATTCTAGAAACAACGTTTTACAAATTTATGGATCTATCTGCCTGGTGAAACATCTGCCTGTTTTTACCCATTCTTCATTCCTCTCAGAATGTACCAGCTTAGGAGTTAAGACAGAGAGCAGAGCTATGGGCATGACCAGAAATCATGTGGCAGGGGAGATTAAGGATATAGGACAACGCTGTTTGGCAGTAATGTTTTGTGACGGAAATACAAGAAAGTGGGACAATAAATTATAGTTTGCCCCATAAATCACTTAATTAAAAATACACAGAAGCATTGGAAAGCACCCCACAATGAAATCGGAAAAATTTTATTTATACAAAAAATATGCCTATTTATGTTATCCAAGTCAGTCATGGAACCTCTCTATTTCATAGCTAAGGAATAAACAAAATAAATAAATACTCTTGTTACGCTGAACACTGTTTAAATTGAATACCATTGTGACTCTTAATATAGAGAAACTCTTAAGGAACTAAAACCAGTTGCTAAGCTGTAGCATTTCACAGCATTACAGCACTGCCCAAGAACACTGGAAAGGTGACTGCGTATGTTCAAAGTTCCACCAGTGACAAATGAAAGTTGGAAGTTACCTGACTTTGCTAGTGTCAGGTTCCTGGGCACTGTCCAGTCTGCCTTTGTGAAATCATAGTACAAGTTTTGCCCAAGTTAGGCAAAACAGTAGAGAAAATGCTGAATTAGCCTCATTTTGTCTGAGCATCTGCTTTGTTTATGAAATAGCATTCCTTTTTCCTCCACCTAGGAAACATTTACCACCTTGATATGTTATATATATTGTTTTTTCTGCCTGTTTGATGATGCAAATAAGTGATGCAAAGAACCAAGAGGAAGTGACTGTTTCATTTTACAACTGTAAAGTCAAAACACATGCCCTCGGAGAGAATGATACCACAGGACAGACGCTGAAGTCACATATATATCTTCTAATGAATATAATTTTGATTTTTAAGACAACTGTCTACGCAAAGATGTCAGAGTTGAAGAAGCATGTGGCTAAATGAGTCCTAGCGTGAAACTCAGTGGAACAGGATAAATATCTGCTTTAGGTTATTATGAAGAGCTCAGCTTATATAGCTTGCCAGCAACAGAGTGAAAGACCAAGAAAGTGTGGACTAAAAATGCAGAGCAAATCTCACAACCCAAAATCAGATGTAGACTGAGCCAGGAGTTATAATTTTCTCCATCTTTGTCTTACTGCATTTTGACAAGGATATAGCATTTGTGAACTACGTGTGAATCCTCTGTGCATTGGCACTGCCTCTGGACAGCATTTATCAACTGCCCAGCAAGTATGGGAACAGAACTTACTATTCCCATGAGTAATCTGCATATGGCTGTATCCAAACATATTTTGAGTCCTGTGAAAGACCTCAAATATCTTCTGCTTGACAACTGCAGTCTAAGATGTTTCACGGGGACAGTTTTCTGTTCATGCCTTAGCAATGTTAGAACCACAACCTTCAAATTAATTTTTTGTGCAAGAATGCTCTATATAATAAAAGAAAGGTATTGCGCAAACATTTATTGGTTAGTTCTGTCAAACTGTGAAAAAAAGAAAGAAAATAGGAGCAAATAGGCTAGCTGGACTTTCCTTCAAACAAGGTGCCATATGCAGTGATTTTTGCAGGAGTAAAGCTTAGAGGGCACAGGGGTAGGCAGCTGTGGTGAGCATCAGCAGTATGACCTTCCTCATTTACATTGTTCTAGTAAAAATTCTGAACAGTAACTCAGAAATTCAAACTTTCGCTCTGCCTTTTGTCTTTAGGGGAAAAATTCATTAGTGTCATTACAACGTACGATGGGTCTCTTGCTCTGACCTAGTCTAGAGAAGCATTACTTCTATTCAGGGACCACAGAGCTCCTTCAGGTTTAAACTTCAGATGATTTTTAGAAGTTAGCAGGTAAAAACTAACAACTTGTATGTGGGAATGTATCTGGAGGAAAACGGACATCTGAACCCTCCAAACCGGGCCTGTGCAGGACTGTAAAGGTAAAGGATGAGAAAGGCTAGAAACAACAAGAAAGCAGATGCCTGCTCAGGCAGTGTAGGAGGTAGAAGCTTATTAAGATAAGGTACATTTTTAGCAATAGTGAAGATCAGCTTGCTCAAACTGTAAGGCACCAATGAAACACGTTTAGAAATGCGTGCATAGCTGTATTAACCAATTATTTGCATGTAAGTAAACCAAAAAGTGTATAAAAGAAAGCTTGTGTAAGTAATAAACGACTTCTGATATAATCACATTGATCTGTCTCAAAGTCCAAATTATTTCTCCCCACAACCGGCCTCACAAAGTCGTCACACTTGTAGATGTCAATAACCAAAGAACAGCCTCAGATGCTGAGTGCTAGCTATCAGTGGAGAAAATGAGGGGACTTGCATGCAAGTGGTGGAGCACAGGCTGTGCCCTCCCTGAATCACAGAGTCATAGAATGTCCTGAGCTGGAATGGACCCATAAGGATCATAAAGGGCAACTGCTGAGCAGCTGGAGTGGGCTGCATGCATTTGGGCTCTGAAGAGCACTTCCACACCCTATGTCCAGTCACTCTTTCTTGTACCACATCCAGACTCTATGTACAGATGAGACATGGGTGTACATTATGCCCTTCCACCTCCTGGATTCCTCCAGAAGAGAGTTTAGTCACATATATAAAGCAGGGGGAGTCAGGTCACACCAATGGCCAGGCTGATGGAGTGTGCTGCAGGGTGTATCTGCCACATTGTTGGGGTTTATCCTAGGTCTGTCATTGAAAACTGGGCTACTGGAGACCCTGGGACTGGGGCTCCACAGTCCCAGGGTGGCACCTCTGCCTGTTCTTCAGCTTAGGTGCTCACACCTGGGTGTCCTGGTCAAGGCCGATTGGGCAGGAGTCAGCAGTGCCCTGGCAGCCAGGCAGGCCAACCCTGTCCTGGAGGCATCAGGCCCAGCAATGCCGGCGGGGCCACGGAGGGGATTGTCCCGCTCTGCTCTGCACTGGAGTGGCCTCACCTCAAGTCCTGGGGTCAGTTCTGGGTGCCACAATTAAGAAAGATCTAAAGTTATTAAAGCCTGTCCACAGGAGGGACATGAAGATGGGGAAGAGCCTAGAAGGGCCATACAAGAAGCAGCTGAGGGAGCTGGGGTTGTTCAGCCTGAAGAAGGGGAGACAGGTCAGACCTTACCAGGATCTGCAGCTTCCTCCCAAGGGGCAGCAGAGGGACAGTTCCAATCTCTGCTCTCTGTGACCAGTGACAGAACCTGAGGGAATGGCTGGAGCTGTGTCAGGAGAGATTCAGGCTGGAAAGCAGGAAAAGTGCTTCCCTCAGTGGGTGGTCAGGCACTGGAACAGGCTCCCCAAAGAAGTGGTCATGGCCCCAGCCCTGCCAGAGCTCTAAAAGCATTGGGACAATACTTCTGTGATTCTGGAAAAGTCACAAGCCATTCTTCAGTACAAATATCCACAAGTTTCATTTCTCCTGGAAAATCTTCTTGACTCTCCATATTCCCAACTCAAAGCATGACAACTGTAAGCTAGACCCTAAAATTATTATATTTTAAATTATTTTATTCTCTGAACCTTCATAATACATAGATTTATTACTGTTTTCAGGCTTTTCTCTACAACTAGAAAAACTGTGAACAATTTTTTAAAAATTCGAGCTGAAATTCATTGTCACTTTCTCTGACCTGGCAACTGAGGTGGTGAAAACGTTGAATTTCAGAAGGATTGTAGCAAAATTTTAAATGCTGGTAACAAAATTTTTTTCACATTTTAGATTCTCCCTGATCCTGCGCTTATTGTGCATATTTGACAAAATATGATCAGAAAGCAGAAAACTAGCTATTATTGAGCTGCTTTCTAACAACTAGAATCAGCAAGCTTCCTACAGAAAGTTTTTCTGTGTCCTAAGGCATCTTTTAATGGTTTTGTGAGGTATGTATAAACATATGTGTGTATTTATGGAGCTGGATTTCATTCTAGCAGAAACACTGGCAAAATTCCCATGGAGTTCCAAGAGAACAGCATCAGCCTTTTAATGTTTTAATAGTTTTCTGACTTCTTATTGGCTAATGGACCAGCTACAGTAAGCAAAGTTGCTGTGAAGCTTAGCATAAGCTCTCTCTGCCTTAAATCAGTAAAAACAAAATGTAGTCAGAGTCTAGCAAGCCTAGACAGTTCAGGACACTTCCTCATCTATTTGTAGAGAAGATTCATGGAACAGTGGCACTTGTAAAAGAAGACATTTTTTCTTTCTTCCTTTTTTTTTCTACAGTACAGAGTGATCTAATTGATCTATAGTAGTGTGAGATAGCAGCATATTGGGGATATATTTGTTAGAATGGGCATGGTGACACTTTTTGGTCTCTATTCTAGCATGGGACTCTGGACCCGATTATCTCCCACATCTGCCAGCTCAGTCATGATATTTTTTCTTGTGAAACAGGTAAGCTAATTCAATAATTAATAATGGGCATTATAAAAGTGGATTACTATCGCATAGCATTTTAACCTTCACTAATAGCAAGTTTGTTTAAAAAATCCTTCTGACATAACTACTTATTTTTATTACAAGTTAGTAGTGAGAAATGTTGGCTGCAAAGCTGTAGGGCTTTATATTAGGACTCACTCTGACTAGATAATTTATTACAATATTCTTCTCTTAATCTTCATTCACACCATGAATAAATTGTGTTTACAACCATTTATTAAATCTCTTTTCATACCAATATTGGTCAGAATCAAATTACGTTCAATTGTGAATTATGCTTTTCAGTTTTTCTACAATATATTTATGCTATTGTGAATCATGTTTATTTTCTACTGGTTTTTCTCTGTTTTAAAACCAGCTTTGCTTTGTTTCTGGCGCTACCTTTCAGCCTTTTTACTTGTGTGAGGGGTGAACACTGAATCTCCCATTTGCGGAATCTGGTGTTACTGGCTTCATTCTGTAGCTCACTTTTTTACAGAAGGCTAGTAAATCTGTATGCAATTTCCACCTTTATTTCTTTTAAAGATCCGCTAAACTATTCACTCTTTTTTTTCCTAAATATATAAAAACATCTGAACACTTTTTTTTAATATTGTCTTATAATTTGGAAGAGTTTTAGGTATTTAATGATAAAATATCTCATTTTAATTCACTTCAAGGAAATTTTCTAGTAGGTTTTTAATAATCATTATTTATTAATATCCATCTTGATTGAATAAATTTTAAAAATAATTACTAATATGTGGTAAATTTCAATTCAACTGAATAAAATTTATACATAGACTTAGGGTACATTTCTGTGAAGGAAGTGTACATAGGCATTAGTACAATCAACAGAATTACTCTAAACTGAAAGCACTAAGGTATTTCTACCCACTCATTCTCCATTTTCCTGGGTTTCTAAGGATGTGGGTTTGCATCTGTACGTGCTGGAGAGCCCATAAATTGTTTCTAGCTTTTTTTATGAAGAAAAAATTACCAGACACTTTTTTCAAGAAAATATTCCTAATTCTTTTGAATAATTCAAATCTAGGGTTAAAGCTTCTGTTTATAGAACTGAAACAACTCTCAGGCTTGTGAGGCACCTTGGCCAAAGCACTGGTTCCATCAATGTTAAGAGAAAATCTCCCAAGTACTTTTGTGAGACCAAAACTTCATGAAACTGTAAATCATAGTGAATTACTTTGTCATAGTGGTTCTTGCAACTTGTTTAAAGTAACATGTGCTATATTTCTTCAAATTTTATTTCATAAAAAAAGAAAAATTTAAAGGAATAAGAGCCATGAATAAGGGTCATAAATCACTATGTCCGTATTTTCTAGCAAAAACTTCTAGAGATATGAAAAATAATAAACCAACGTGGTTGAAAACATAAGTAAATAAGTTTTTATTTCTAGTTTATACTTAAATTGAAGGGGTTTTTCTGTCCATAATAGCATAGTCTGAATAAGCAGAAGCATTTCATTTCACCACTAGCTTAGTATAAAAAACTTAAAAGGGTGAAATCCTGATTATATTGTGGTCAGTTATGACAAATTTAAATTTAAACCAGTATGCCACCATATATAATCCATTTCCTAAATGAAAGTTTCAGGCAGCATTTTCAGCTGCATCCAACATATTTTTAAACAGTGGTGTCAACTTGGTGCAGTTTGTGGGCTGTGAGCAAACTATATTGCCAATCCTTCCAGGCAACTTTGATTAAATTTCAGTATGGGTGAACTTTGGTACAAGTGAGGTGTCAGGCTCGCTTGGTTATGGTCATCCCTTTGATACCAGCAAAACTTCGGACAACCTGATGTGAAGAGATGACTAGTATATGGCAAAAAGTTGTGGACTTTCTGAGCTTCTGTCTTTGACACTGCAGTTTAATTTCTCCTGAGTTAGAAGTCCTGCTTAAATGCAGTGGCTGAATGGCAACTGACACATAAAACTGAGATCAAAAGCCATGCTGAACGGCAAGGTGTCATTGCTTGAGATCACAGGATATTTATCTGAAAGTTTGTGTTCCTGCCATTTAACATGCACTGTTTTGATAGCACTGAGTAGCCCAAAACTTAGATCATAATAAAACCTTGCTTGGATTTGTAGTCATGATCTGTATCAGCTGTAGAGAGCTATTTGTTGGGTCTTCTCAGAACACAGCCACAGGACCCACATCCCATCCCTGGACGTGTTCATGGACAGGGTGGACAGGGCTTGGAGCAACCTGATCTAGTGGAAGGTGTCCCTGCCCATGGCAGGGGATTGGAACAAGATGATCTTGAAGTTTCCTTTCAATCCAAACCATTCTATGATTCTATGATTCTGTTATTCTATGATTCTATAACTTGGCCTTCTCCCACATGGCAAAACCCCAAAATCTAAGCAGTGATCACTATGCTTCTCACATTGACCTAGACTGTAGACCATCCTCTTCTTGAAAGAACCTCTGCCCCACTCTGAAGAACCACTAAGACATGGATATAAGATACAGAGTCAAGCATATCTCTTTGACTTTTTGTTGACTCCTTTTCACTTACTTAAACAGACATAGAGCATCAAAGTGTCTCACTTCCTTGATTTGCCCTTCCCTCTAAAGGCTAGTGCCATATTCCCAGCCCACAAGCGTTACCTTCTAGAGGCAGCTTAGTGGTATCATACAACATTTCCATTCTTGTGAATCAGGTCCAAAGGAGAATGGTATGAAGATGTGTCAAGAGAGGTTTAGTTTGTATATCAGGAAAACATTCTTCACTCTCATGACCAGTGGCAGGACCCAAAGAAATGGCATGAAGCTGAGTTATGGGACATTTAGGTTGGATATCAGGAAAGTGTTTTTCATTCAGATGGTGCTTGAGCACTGAAATAGGCTCTCCAGGAAAGTGGTCACAGTACAAAGCCTGTCTGAGTTCAAAAAACATTTGGACGACCTTTTCAGGCACATGATGAGATTCAGTGGGTGGTCCCATGCAGGGCCAGGAGCTGGACTTGATGATCCTGGTGGATCCCCTCCAACTGAAGACATTCTATGATTCTCTGATTTTCACAGAACGGTGAATAACTCTCAATGCAGTTAATACAGAAAAGCCTTAAGAGGATGTCCCACCACAGAAAACACTTAAGTCTTCTGCCTGGGGCACCTACATCAAACCTTTCAAGACAAGAAGGGAAGGAAAACTGATTTTCCTCATTCTCAGGCACTTCCAGCATTCTTTGGTGTTTGTCTACATATGTGTCCTTTCCTCAGACAGAATGGAGGCCACTGCAGACTGAACTGTCATACATGAACAGCAAGCTTGCTTTTTTAAGCTGTTTTTATTGGTAGTCCCTGTGTAGGTACCTGATGATCAATTAACAAGTTGCTGTCATTCAAGTGATCATGGTTTGCTGTTGAATATCTATTTATCATTTCTCTGATAACATAAGTCTGGGGGGATTTCTTAGTCTTTTAGATCAACAATTAAGGCAATTTCAGAACTTTCTTTGCAATGCGCACATTTATCAGCATTTATTTTGAGGTGTGGCCTTCAGACTTAGTCATATTATCCAGGTAGAGTCGCACTAGGGACAAGTACTACTCGTTAGTATTGTCTTTTACTCCTTTGCAACATCCTCCCTTGTATGTACAACTCCAGAAACGTCAATATTGTCCTGTACCATGACATTGAGGACATTCAAAGAATTTCTTCAAAGAAGGGGTGGTTAGACATTAGAATGGGCTGCCCAGGGAGGTGGTGTAGTCACTGTCCCTGGAGGTGTTTAAGGAGACAGAGGATGTGGCACTGAGTGCCACGGTCTAGTTGACATGGTGATGTTTGGTCATAAGTTGGACTTGATCATCTCAGAGGTCTTTTCCAGCTTAATTGATTCTGTGGTTCTGTGATTTTCAACAGGTGGTTCATGTCGCTACATTTCTACAGCTAAATACAAATATTCCCAAGAGTCCTAACATACAGCCTCCAGCTGTGGCTTCTACAAGCATTAGGTGCATTCTCTGCCAAAGGGTTTGTGTTTCTCTGTGATCTAAATGGCTCTTATTCTCCCCTACCACGGGCAGGGACATCTTCCACTGTCCCAGGTTGCTCCAAGCCCCATCCAGCCTGGCCTTGAACACTTCCAGGGATAGAGCATCCACAGCTGCTCTGGGAAATATTTTCCATTTTGATTGGTAATTTAAATTTTTTTATATTTTCTTCTATCTATATTTAGAATTAATTTTTCAGATCAGCTGAGGGCTCTTAACTTTTTTTTGTCAGCTAAGCTCTGATTTTATATAGACTTGATTTTTTTCATCAGAAAGTTTTATAGTAGAAAACCGATCATCTCACAAGTATTTACATCAATAGTAGGCAGGTATTGGCTGTCTGACGGTGTCTGTAACTTTGGAGAAGTGGACAATTCCATAAGGAAGTGATGTGGAACTGTCATTTAGGCCTAAACCACTCCTCAGTCTGGTTGAGTGAACTTTTTTATGACTATGTGTCAACCTTGTCTACAGGAATGGAACCAAACAAGCAGCCAGGTAGCCACTGTGAGCCTTTATTTGTATTTTCTTAGCTATTTATTGCATCTGTTTATTAGAACCTGAAGTGTTCTCCCTTAAACCCTGTATTAAAGTCCTGTCTACAAATACATCATCTCCATGTCTTTGCCTCTTCAAAAGAGGTTCACTGACCCATGAGTGCCTGAAAAATCTTCCCTGGCTCCCAGCATTTTGAGGCCTACATGAGGGAAATGTCAAGATGCTTTTTATTTTGGAAACATGCATTCCTTTCTCATAGTTGTTGTAAATATTCTCTCCTTATCTTGCAAGCCCATCAGAGGAAGAAAAATTATAGTCTTTCTACTCCCTGTAACTTAAGGTAGGGTGTCTGGAAATTAGCTGAGTAACTAAAAGCAGAGTATTGAGCAGAAACATTTTACACAGTAAAAGCATGCATGAAATAGTGACCCTAGGTAAGAGCTAGATCATAGTCTCCATTGTTCTTGTTTTGAAAGTGATTAAATGTGATTTCCTTTATTAAAAAAAAAGAAAAACAAAAAACCAAAACCAAAACAAACAAACAAAAAACCAAACAAAACCAAAAACCACCAAAAAAACAAACCAAACAACAAAACCCCATAGGTTCAAAGGAACAAATACAAATGAAGTTCACAGCCATACATTGTTCTGGTTATAAAGCATAGCCCTTGGCACACCACCAAGCTCAGATAAGTTCAGGATCACCACACATGGGAAAGGCAATTTAAAAAAATGGTCTAGTCCAGACTAAAGGAAATCGACTTTTTCTAGAAAACTGAAAAGCATCCTTTGGTAGAAAGATTGTTTAAGAAAACTTATACTTTGTTTGCTCTCAAAAATTTGCTCATTATAATTCATTTTTAGACAGTAATGAGGTTTTCATTTTTTGTGACTGTTGTGGTTTTAAGTAGCCAGAGTTTTTTATTAGCTG
>WEIV01025094.1:0-35377 GCA_013390005.1 Calyptomena viridis | reverse complement strand
AACATCTATCAAACTTCCTACCCTTAAACTCTTAAGCTCTGACTTTAGTAGTAGTAGTAGTAATAGTAAATACTTAACATTCGAAGTTAGAGCCTGTTTTGCTTGTGTGAAGTAGTTAATAAACAGTTGCTTGTAATCCTTATCACAAAAGTCGAGGGGTTTTTTTCCCTTCTCTGAGAAATTTTAGATCTATGTGTGGGCTCTCAGCTTTTAGCCAGAGTCAAACCATGACAGTGACATACTGACAATGCTTTTTGACTGCTGGCCAGCCTCTGGCCTCTCAAAGCCCTGGTTTCAGGAGACCAGGGGGCTTATTGCACAGAGATTACTTAGGCCGCTGTTCTTTTCCCTGGATAAATAGCAATGAAGTCATCATGCTAATACTGAACTGTAAGCAGCATCTAGCATTATCCTTTTTCTACTGCTTGGCTCCTAATTGGGCATTTCTTCATCAGCCCAAATAACCTATCAATTTTGCATTTAATTCTTCTATTTTTAGCCATTGCTTTCCTAAACAGTAATTATCAGCTATGGCCCTCTTCAAGGCCTCTGCATTCAGAGTGTTGTATGATAAAAATGTGTCAGAAAGACAGATATTTAGGGAGAGCATGTTAAAATATGACAGTCCCCTTGGGACAACTGCAACCCTTACATTGCTAAGGTGTATGCCACAGATGTCCACCATGTCCTAAACATTTCAGTCACTGTATATAAAATCATTACTAAAATTTGTCTATAACTGGGATTTTTTTTTGACAGCAGAGTAGATTTTATATTAGGATTAATTTTATCATTGGAAACAGATTGAATTTTTTTCCTCTGTTCTGGCAACTGTTGATCTACTTCCCTGACTTCACCTTTTCTTGCTAACATCTAGGTCCCTTTCCTTTCTGCTTGCCTGCTTCTCAGTGCCAAGGGGGTGACTCAAGGCCAGCATGTTCTAGGAGGGCTCCTAAGCCTCAGTTCTCAGTTCCTTATCAATCACCACTGATAATCCCCTCAAGCCCTGTGTTTCTGTGGCCACAGAGCCACCTACATCTTATAATGCAGAAGTCCTCTCCCATACAACATGCCAGAATTTATCTGTCAAAGCAAGTGCCTAGTCAGACACAAATGTCCTTTTTCGCTTCACTTGTGTTCTCAGCCTGTCTTCATCCAAAAAGACAAAATCTGCTTTGAAAATATCTAAAACGTAAATATTACATATTGATATTAGATGTTAGATATAATGTTAAATAGTGGAAATATTTAAAATTAAAAAAAAACAAACACCCCCAAACATGCAAAAACACCTCCCCCCAAAGAAGAAAAGTAAAACAAACAAACCAAAAAAGAAAATAAGTTTCCTTAAGACATTCAGGACATAAAAAAAATCGTTTTGTGTGAGATGTTTTATATGGGGAAAATTTTGATAAGGGGAAAAATAATTTTCCATTTTATTACATTGGAAATCTTGAGGGTAAAGACTCTTCTCCCTGGTGGACACAAGAAGAAAGGAAGACAGTGTCCTGTCTGGGCAAAAAGGGAAACACAGTTAGTGTAGATGGGCAAATAAAACTTAGATTTACAAAAGTGTTTCTTAAGAGAAAAAAAAAAAGAAGAGGAAAAGAAAGATGGCTATGGCACAGTTGCAGATGCTGGTGAAACAAGTGGTCTTTGAAATGCTGGGCAGGGGTACAGAATTCACCAGAGGTGTTAGTAGTTAAATAGTAAAGCTTATTCACTACTGTTATATTAATTTTTTTTCCTGTACTCTTCAACGAGGTGTGCTTGATTATCTTTAAAAATATTCTAAAAATAAATAGCCCTCAAAATTATCATCAATCAAATTCCTAAATTAAACTAGCAAAAAACAAATCCATGGGAATTATTGGCTGACCTTGGCATAAGCAGACTGTAAAAAGCCTGGAAAGACTGCAAAGTTAGTTAAGATCAGCCTGTATTTTCTACAGCAGAGGAATGAAATGCAAATGTTTTTGGTGCACCCTCTCAGTTCTTGACAACTAAATGTCTGTGTGGATTTTTTTAAAAGGGACTTTACAGTTGAAAATATTTTTGTGATAATATAGCACCATGGCAATACATTTCTTTTTTGGGCAAAGACAGCAACTGAAGAAATTTCATTAATAGGGTGGTGAAGCCCTGGCACAGGTTGCCCAGAGAAGCTGTGGCTGCCCCATTCCTGGAAGTGTCCAAGGCCGGGTTGGAAAGGGCTTTTGGCACCCCGGTCTAGTGGAAGATATCCCTGCCCGTGATGGGGGGGCGGGGGAACTAGGAGATCTCTATTCTCCCTTCCAAACCAAAGCTTTCTGTGTTCTGTGATTCTATGATTCCTGGAGAAGGAATGTCTATCATTAGCTCCCTTTTTATCTACAATTACTTCATTGTCCTCTCTGTTTTCTCCTCTTCTCTCCTCTCCCTTTAAATTTCTTATAATGGAAAGAAACTTGCCATGAAAGACCACAAGGTTCTAATTGATTTCCCTTATTTACAGTATTTTCACTCCCAGGCCAAAGGATCTCTGCTGGAAAAGACCACTACTGAATGGAACAAATATAAACAGGAATGCTTGAAAATGCTGCAGGAGTCAACTGTGCATACTGGTAAGGAATCAAATAGCACAATAAAGAAATGCGTTAAGTAACACTGATGAATATGCAAATATTCTTTTGCTTGCTTTGCAGAGGTGTGTGTCTGTTCCTAAGTTCTAGATGTGGAACAATCAGCTGTAATGATCATGAGAACACGCACTCATGAAATTAATGGTTTTCTTTGTCCTTAAACATATTAGGTATGTCTATATTTCTATATGTAAAACTAGATCATATAAAGAAAGGAACCACTGTACAGCTGGTGCTTTGCTACCGCTGTGGTGTGGCACTGATGGCCTGGTCCAGAGGTATATGCTAGCCATTTGGTAAGAACCTGGTAAGACCAGCTTTTACTTCCTGTTTCAGCCTGAAGGAAGTCAAACCCAATTCCTGAAAACTGTGCCAACCACAGGAGAACAAAGCACCCAGGGAAATGAAGATGTCTCTCATTTCTATATTTCAAAAACTGAGCCATGGCAGACAAGGACCCAAAACACTTGAGCCTGTTTTCTGCCTGGTCAAGGCAGCTGGGAAGCTGCTACCTCCTCACAGGACTGCTCATGCATTTGGGGACACAGCCATTAAGATAATAAGCTAAGACACAGAACCAGGTTTCAGCTGACACAAACATTAACTTCATGTCCCTTGTTTATTTTCTTGTCTCTGTGGTTTTTTTGATTCTTGGATGAAGAGCAACATAGCTTCAGAGGATGGTGTCTTGTCCTGAATCCACACCTCCCACCTTTGGTTGGGTGCTCAAAGTTTTACAGTGTTTGACAAAAGGGGATTTTATAATCTGTCATTATTTCATTCTTAAATGCATAAACTCTTCTCATCTAGGTGTTTGTCCTTAGGAAAACATGGTACAAGTTTTGTTTGAGTAGTTGGGGAAGATGTAGCCGGGAGAGGGGTGCCTGCAGTTCACCAAGGAAAGATTAAAAGTGAATCTATTTTGCATTCACTGGCTATAAGTAGGTTTGAAAGCACCCTCACCAAATTTGTTGGTGACTCCAAACTGGGAGGTGAGGTGGACGTGTCAGAAGTCAGAGCTATTTGTGGAAAACAAGGAAGGAGAAAACACAAACAGGTCAGAGAAAGAAGCTTCCATAAATTACACACTATGTGACTACAGTCAAAGAGGCAAGAAAGTGATGAGCATTGCAGAGGGGACAAGAATTTTTCTAGAAACCAAGGGAAGCAAAGCACAGATCAGCTCATTCAGTACACCTGCAGGGCAGCTTACAACTAATGCTGAAAATAAAGAAAGAGAAATAGTAGTGAGCAACTAGAGATCGATGACCAGTGGTGAACACCTGGTATACAGAAACCCTTAGAATGACGCAAAAGAAGAGTGTCACCTGATTGCTCCATTTCAATTCTGCATTATCAAATGTTTTATCTTAACCTTAAGTCCTGTGAATATGACACCTGTGAATCTTAAAAATTAGTCTGAGATATTACCAGAGATACAATCTCTATAAATATCCCTGGTAATATGAGATACTGCCTATAGACTGAGAGAAGTCACTATGAGAAGCTGGTAGAGGTCTGAGTTAAGAACTGTTGTCACAGGGGTTGAGAAAGGTGAAATATCATCCATTTACCAGTCTGCTGCATGTACTAAGACCAATGAGTGATAGCATGACTGGAATCTGACTATTAACTTTGGTCCACAGAAGCCTCAGGATCACAGACTCGTAAAATCAGACTCATAGAATATGCTGAGTTGAAAGGAAACCACAAGAATCACCAAGTCCAACTCCTGGCCCTGCACAGGACACCTGAACAATCCCACCATGTGCCTGAGAGCATTTTTTAAGTGCTCTTTGAGCTCTGTCAGCCTTGAGGCTGTGACCACTCCACTGGGGAGCCTGTTCCAGTGCCTGATCACTCACTGGAGGAAGAACTTTTTCTTAATATCCAACCTAAATCTCCCCTGATACAGCTCCACCCATTCCCTCGGGTCCTGTCACTAGTCACAGAGATCACTGCTGCCCCTTCACTGACCCTCATGAGAAAGCTGCAGGCCATGGCAAGGTCCGACCTCGGTCTCCTCATGATTTTGAGCAATACCCTTGTGTCCTAGTGAAGCATGGAAAACCTGCAGCTGTGGTGTGAGTCCAGGGAAGAAGGGCAGCAGCTGTTTCCCCCCTGTGCAGGGAGCATTGCAGTGAATGTACAACACTTATTTGTTACATCTTGTTACTCTGGAGTAGCTTGCAAGTTAGCTGAAACAGTAGACAGTGGTTTCCATGATTGTCCATTGTCTAGACAACTTTTGGTAAAACTTATTTGCTTCTCTCCCCAGGAATACATTGCAATGGGACATTTGATCAATTTGTTTGCTGGCCTTACTCACCCCCAGGAAATGTCTCTGTTCCTTGTCCTTCATATTTGCCATGGTTGGAAAATGGTAATGTGAAAGTGGTAACTTTTCTTGGACTTTGTGCTGGGAATCCAGCTAAAGAACAGTTGGCGCTTTTCTACCTTGTCCCAGTGTCCTCTGAAGTGTCTGAGTACTCTGTTGGCTCACTTCTTTCTACCCCTTTTCTGAACTGAGGCACAAAATCATTGCTGGTTTATTTGCTCTTTTTCTCCATTTGTGCCTTCCATGTCTCCATATTGTCTGCTATAAAGCACATTTGCAAAGCCATGTAACCACACTGCCAGGATTTTATTGATAGTAACAGATTTGGGGTACAGCTTCTAAGATTCAGCTTCCTGGGGTCCCCACTGACTCCAGACATGAAACTCTCCTACAGAAAACTGTAAGAGACAAGCTAAGCAGCAGTCCAAGTACACCAACAGCAAGTGGTTGAACAAACAAGCCTTCCAAGCAACCTTTTCCTGGAGGAATTGAAGCAGTGTGGCTCTCAGGAAGGGAAAAGTGAAAACATTTTCAGAAGCAAAATGGTTGAAGAGCACACAGCATTCTGTTTCTCCTGAAGAAATGAAAGGGCATTCCTACCACCACAGACCACCACTTCTAAATCCTGCTACACAGCCTTTCCTAGCTGCATTTCTAATACCACTTGGAGGGACCGACTTTGCCTGAGTTTTTTAATTTGTGGGCTACTATGGGCTGCTTATCCCAGCTTTCTCCAGCTCATGCCACACGTGGTTTGTTCTTTAACATAATTTGTCCTTTTGTGCTGATAAGCACTTCTACCTAGTCTGCCAAACAACTGCTTCTGCCAACAATTTAGAACAAATCCAGCTCTTCATAATAAATATAAAAGCATCTTTCCTCCATGCAATAGAGACTCCTTTTTCTCTTTTTCTGTCTGAGTCTCTACAAAAGCAAGACTCAAGATATTACACCAGGTTATGAAGCTTTTAATTATGCTCACAGTGGGGAACACAGTGGGGCTGCTGTGTGACAGCATCATATGATATACTCATCTGTGCCACAGCACCTTAGGAGAAGGGACATTAGAGACATTAGAGTCTGTTCTAGAGATTTTGCAGGACTGATGTTAGGATTGTTTGTGGTCCCCGTTTCCATTGCTTGGTCCTATTTTCAGTGTATAGCTATATCTGTTCTGGGACATAGAGAGACCTGAACCAGAAACACTTGGAAGCTTGAGGTGGATTTATTGTGGTTTGTCATCACTGCCAAATCTGAAACACTGAAAAACCGGGGTGATATAGAAATGAGGTTTCTGAGCACATTTCATAGATGGTTTAAGATTTTTTTCAGTGTCTAGCATCCACACAGATCTTCTGCTCCATCACAACAAAGTGCGCTCCCAAAGCAGTTCTCTCAGCTCCCGTTACCCTGAGCAAAACAAGCTGTTCTGTTTGTTGCTGACATCCTTAAATGCTTTCAATTCAGAAATTATTGAAAAGGCTCAGGTCTGATTAGAAGTAAATGGACAGCTGCTGTTGAGGACAACATCAAACAAACATCAAAGCGAGTCCCCATATCATTCCTCTGAGGCTATGGCAAATACCTAAACAATATAAACTAGAACCATGCAGTGAAAGCCAAGAAAGCTTCACCAATTCACTCCACCTGCTGAAGGGACCCCAGAGCACAAAAATGAAACACCTCCCTGCAACACTTGCAACACCAGGTGTTACAAAGAAAGATCATTCTTAATCAAATCCTCCTGCAGTCTTGATTGCACAACCTAGGCAATGAATTACCCATATCTGATGGAGCTTAGGAGCTTAATGAGGAAAAATTTATAAAGTGAGATGTAGGCTTTTTTTTTTTCAGATGTAGTAACTGTGTGACATTTTTTGGTAAAAACCAGGTACATTCTGGGAATTGATTTCTGCTAGGTTACGTTTCTGCTTTGTCACATGTAAATATGAAAAACACTGTTCAAGGCAAAAGGAAAGTGGGCTTTACTCCTTTTTTTCAATGTGGGTGGTGGTGTGTCAGTTGCGGTGGTGTAAGGGAGAAATCTTTTACATGTGTATGAAAAATGCAGTCTTTATTTTGACCTTTCAGACTAAACCTCTGTTTACTTTCAGGAAGTGTAGGACATGTATACAGAGTCTGTTTGGATGAAGGGATTTGGCAAACAAAGGAAAATTCCACAGACATTTGGAGGGATAGTTCAGAATGTTCTGAGAAAAATCATTTCCAAAAAAAAGTGAGTACATTTTATATTATGGTTGAATACTTCAATGTTCTTAATCCTTTCTTGAGTAACTGACAAAACACTTTCACTGAATACCTGCAAAGAATGTTCAGATTTCATTTGCATTGCCAAATGTAAAGCTGTAATTTTATTTAGAAGAAGCGGAAGAGGAAATACTAAGGTAGAGGATTCCTACTTTAGATGCCAGAAATTATTTTCTGTTCAGAGTCCAGTGTTCATGTATGCTGGTTTTCTCCTAATAAAATACACAGAGACCGCAACTTGTCAAGCAAATAACTTAAATTCAAAGCATCCCAGCATGTCCCCAAATCATAATAATCTATCGAGGTCAGACAACTTCACTCCTGAGTCCTTTAGTATTTAATGAGTCTTTTAGCATTTAATGAGCCATTAATTGGTAATTTCAAGTTTAGCTGATCAGAGACTAGAGGATTTTTCCTAAGGCTAGTGTCATCCTTCCTGTATTTCCCATATTACATCAGCCCAAGGGCTGGACTTTGTGAACTGCTTTTGCCATGGAGTTCAGCTTAGCTGATGTCAAAATTAAATCTCTTAGGTGAGCACTGTTACAGTTATTTTTCACTTTATAATACTTTATTGGGTGAATGCTGCTTATTACTTTATCGAGTAACATTGCTTTATTGATTAGTTATGAAACACTACTGGTTCAGTATCTCCATACACTACTAAGTTTTTACTAAGCTCTTTATATAGTGGGCACATGAATTTCCAAACTTTCAGTTTAGTTATGATATAAACATGATAGTTATGTGATAAATATTTTGTAAGACTTCCATGGTTTGTTCACCATTCTGGATCACAAATTTGTGTCTAGGAGGCACATTACTTCATCTTGCGTGACAGCAGACAATTTCTTTGAAAGCTTTAACAAGCTTTCATACCAACACTAAATGTGGGTTTGTACGTGTTTGTTGTATTTAATGGAAAGCCCTAAAATGTTAGAAATAATCCAAAACTAGTATCTGGACACATCAGAGAAATTAGCTTGATTTTACTTGCTTTGGTGCTGCAAAATTCACATACCCAAGAAGATAATTCGGGCTTTTTACGGGGTACTTGCCTGCTTGAATATTTCCCTGGAGCAGAGAGATTCCCAGAGAGAGAGATTCCCAATGGCTGAGAATCTCCTGCACCCACACTGCTCTCCCTGAGCGTTTTTGCCCTCTTTGAGAGGCTTGGCTTACTGGCACAAAATCATTAGAAACAGCTACTGGCAGGAAGACAGTGCTGAAATCCCTGATGCTGCATAGTAAAACAAGAAAACCAGCAAACTCACTGAGAAAAAGACACAAGTTCCAAGAAAATCTCTGCAGGCCAAATATGGATTATGAAAGTTGCATCCTGTATCTCACATTCCTCTACAAAGAAGCTATTCTTGAGCTAAAAAAGGTGTATGAATAGTTTAGAGGTAGACAGAAGCAGCTAAAATGGAAAAACTTAACAAAAAGAAATGTTACATGAAGCAAACTGGAAGGAAATTTGTGCAGCTCCAGGAGCTGGACTTCAATGATCCTTGTGGGTACCTTTCAGCTCAGAACATTCTATGATAATTTATGAAAGTGTGAGTGCATCCCTTCCTCCTTTGAGGTCTTCTTTGTCATTCAAAGACATTCTAAACAGTGCTAATTTAAGAAATTTTTTTCTTTGAACTCAAGGCAGAAAATCTTTTTCAATATCTCTAGACAGAGCTAACTCTCAAAATTGTACAGACACAACTGATCTGTAACTGCGTCTCCAGGCCCCACACACAGTAAGTGCATTTGTGTGTGCAGGTTGAGCGAGTTGAACTCTGCAGCTGTTAAGCCACCAGGATCTATTTGGTGCATGGAGTCTTGGCAATGATTAACTGTGATTCGGATTACAAATGGTGTTTGTGCGGGAGCAATATGAAATAATTCTGAAAGTGCCTTTGAATTTAAAAAGAAACTAAGGCCGGCTGCAAATGTCTCTGTGATACACTGATTTTCACAAGGCAGTGCAGAGAGCAGGCATCAGGACCCTTCCCTGGCTCCTTGCAACTTAAAGAAGGTGAACTTGAAGGTTTCTGAACTGTGTTTGTGCTCTGCTCACCTGACCACATAACATATTTTCCTTTGTTCCTAGGAAGAAGAACATAAACTACTTACCACATTACAGCTGTTATACACTATAGGATATTATTTTTCTCTCATCTCGCTTGTATTAGCTCTGTTTATACTTTCTTTACTCAGGTTAGTACAAATTTACATGCATTTCAAAAAGTACAGTTCCCTGTACACTTATTTTTATGTAATTGAACTTCTTACTTAAGTTCCAATGTTCCAGTACCAAATAGGGCTACAAAAAAGCTGGGGAAGGACTTTGGACAAGGGGGAATGACTTTAAGCTGAAGACGGTAGGTTTAGATTAGATATTAGGAAGAAATTCTTTACTGTGAGGTACTGGCACTGATCATCCAGAGAAGCTGTGACTGCTCCATCCCTGGAAGTGTTCAAGGCCAAGTTAGACAGGCCTTGGAGCAACCTGTTCTGGTGGAAGGTGTCCCTGCCCATGGTGGGGCATTGGAACAAGATGGGTTTTATGGTCCTTTACAACCCAAACCTTTTTATGAGTCTGTGTAAATAATTTGTATTTTCCTAATAAGCAATACAAAAGAAATTCTAAGCAAAATCCATTCATGGCAACAATGTGAATACAACAGTTGTTTTGCTGGGTTTTTTGCTGATTTTTAAAAATTTTATTTCTGCAAATTAAATATATTCATACATTATTTCTCCCACAGAAAACTTCACTGCACAAGAAACTACATTCATATGAATTTATTTGCATCTTTTATCTTGCGTGCCACAGCTGTTCTTATAAAAGACAGTGTATACTACAATATTTACTCAAAAAGACCAAATGATGAAACTGGATGGATTTTATACCTCAGTCCAGAGGTAATGTGTATTTCATAGCTAATAGTAAACATGTTCTGCTAGTCATAACAGTTGCAGGTTTGGAAATTTTCCCTACATCGTAAAGTTTAGAGGTGTTCGTTGAATGAGCTTTGGATGCTGAAATTTTTCTGATACAAGCTGGGGGTAATCAAGATAAAATCCTGATTTGACAAAGTGTAATAGATTAATTTTATATGAAGGTTCTTCTGGAAAGAACATATTAATTGATTGTTATATTTAGAAACAGACAAATAAAACAACTCACACCTGCAGCTTTTAGGAAGAAATATCAGTACTTATTTGGCACTTATTTAGCACTGTATTTAGTCACTTTTGTTATGCATAGCATAAAGCAGTGCATGCAAATCTTGCTTTTGCGATGATAGTATCTGTCATGGTTTAGGAATGGTATTCCCCAACTTGGTGTTCACTGAAATACCACATGCCACTCCCCCATGCCTGGCCCATTGGAGGCACAAAAGGCAAAGATCACAGACCGAGACAAGAACAATTTACTGGATACAGCTATGAGATAAGAAAACCAACAGTAACAGCAACAATACTAATGACAGAGGGTTACAAGGTAGGCAAATGATTCACAACAACCACCTACCATGAGTCCAATCCGACCCTCTCTGGCTCCCCTGCACAGGGCTGAGGTGGCATGACAGAATCCTGGAGTCCTGCTGTACATCTCCTGGCTGCTACTACAGTTAACTCTGTTCTGGCCAGAACCAGGACATTATAAAACAATGTATTTATTCTCTGTGAGGGTGTTGAGGCCCTAGTACAGAGCAGCTGTGGCTGCCCCATCTCCGACCATGTTGGATGGGGCTTGGAGCAGCCTGGTCTAGTGGAAGGTGTCCCTGCCAGTGGTGGAGGGGTGGAACTACATGGTCTCTAATGTCCCCTGTAACCCAAACCATTCTGTGATTCCGTGATTTTCTGTGAAAGAGTACTAAGAAAGAAAAATTGTATAAAGGCTTTTCTATACTAGGAAAATTTATTAATTTTCTCACATTTGTTTAGAAAATGGAATAAGAACATCTCATTTGTGACTGCTATGAATAAATTATACCTGTATGATGTTGTAGGAATAAACTTGCCCATGTCAACACACAAAATTACCTGGAAGATATTACTGGTGACTATTTATAAAAACTATTAATAATTTATCAGTAAAAATTCTGATATGTGGATCATGACATCTATATTTACAATGATTCTTGATCTCTCATTCCTACAGATTGTAATCATTTGTAGGACTACCCAGTTTTTCATGCATTACTTCATTGGGACAAATTACTTTTGGCTACTAGTAGAAGGAATTTACCTGCATTCATTATTGATAACTGTGATACTCTCTGAAAGACGACTGCTTCAGACATACATTGTGATAGGATGGGGTAAGTCCATTACTGTTTCCAAGTACTTGATTATGTGGTGCTTTTTTGAGTCAGTGGAGGATATTTTATAATGAAGAAAGAAAAATCTGAACTCTGTTTTGTTTACTTGAAGCCAGCAATTGTAAATGAAAGTATGCAGCAGTGGTACATTCACTGCAGCTCAGCTTGACCTGCAGGCACAGGAATTAGGGAAATTGTTTCATAAGAAAACATGAGCCTGGTGGGCAGAACAGGAAGAAATTTGACTATATTTGACTGTATATTCTGTCATCACTGAATATTATGGTACTATCAGCAACTTCATTTACTTCCTTTGTATTAGATCACCTACATAACAAAAATGTGAAAACATTAGCAATTTTCTTTTAAATGTTCCCCTTCCCAGCTCACCTGAAAGTTCTAAGGTATGCTTCAACTTTGAGAATGATCTGAAACACTGCATGAATCAAGAAAATCAATGTTTCCCAATTACAAATAATCATCTAAAATCTACCTGTACAACTTGCTGGCCTTTGAAAGTTTTAAATCATGATTTAAAAAAAAGTCCTCTTAAACAGTAAGTTTATTGTAAGAGCTATTGATTCAAATCCAGTGGCCTGAGCTAAGAAGTAGGATTGAATGGGTGGCCAAAAGAAGTTCTGACTGTAAAACTTTTACCAATATATGGTTTTACAAGATAATTAATTATCATCACATCTGCATCTGCATGTGTTGTCAAATGTAAAATTGTGTTTCCAGGGCTGTGGGACTGTAGTATACAGCCCACCTAAAAAAAGGAAAAGTGATTTTTAAAAGGATTTTATTATGGTGGACAATTATGTAGTCATAAATAAATTATTCCATATTTACTGTGCTGTACTCTTTGACATCTACCTTATCTCTTGAATTCTGAAATGGAAATTGAATAGCATCTACATCAAGTTACTGTAGAAATTCCTAGAATTAAGTGAATTTGAGATAAGGCCATTTTTTATGTTCTTCTAGTATCATGGGTAGGGGAACACTCTTGGCTGCGTGTCGTTCCGAAGGTCCCGAATATGTAACGGCTTATTGTTTATAGAATAGACATTTATACACATCAGAAGGTTTGCATATTCTAACATAATTGGTGAAAAGTTATCTTACTGCTTTACTATTGGTCACAGCCACAGCACTTGCCACTTTGTTTATCCCAGCTGCATTTCCTCTCTCAAGACCATGCAGAAATGGCAGCCTACCCCGACATTCTAATATGACTATATTAATTTATTAATAAAGAACTATTATAGAAAATATCAATGCTTAAGGCAAGATTTGAAACAGAACTTCAGCATCCAAATTACTACATAGAGGGAAACCTGAGCAAAATAGTTCAAAATCATGCTACAAAGCCCTCTTGAATTACACAAGATAGTTAATTTAGAGAAACACTCTCTGGCCTGAAAGAATAATGATCCATTAAAGAACCCAGAAGCCTTAGTTTCACCTTACAGAAATGGCTTGTGTTTGCTACTACTGATCAGAATAAAAGGTACCTGACATATCTCTTAGAGTATTTGAACCAGGTTTTGGACACACATGAGACAGTATTGTATGCATTGTTCTGAAGATGTCAGAACAACTGATTGCTTAACTTTGTGCATTGTGTAATCTTGTTATTGGAGACCAATAAAAAAAGTATCTGGACCCAGCAAATTTGGAGCATTAAATCAGTTAATTACAAGCAAATGTAGAACTCATAATTGACACTGTGTCAGTTTTTTCCTTCTGTTAACACTTAGGACACCTATGCTCTTTTCTCTTTAGAGATTTAAATCCAAAATAAGATTTTATTTAGCTGTTGGTAACAATAAAACAGACTGTTCAGCACCTCATACCTCTTAGTTCTTTAAAGACCAGGTAAAAACTAGCTCATCTCCAGAAGTTAGAAAATCAGATTGTTTTAGCGAAGCCCGTGAGAAGTGAAGTAGTTCTGAGGCCCTGATGACAAATGAAGAGTCCTCATCCCTAAGCATCATTACAACAACTGAATAAAGTGGCAAAGCTGAGAAGACAGAAGGAGGATTAGACAGAGGTATTTGCAATGGGAGCACACACTTTTTCAGAAATGTCAGTCCATGCATGCAAAGCAAGCGCTGCAACCTTGGGAGAGGTTGAAAAGAAAAAGGTTGATTTATTGATTAAATCAAAATTTAATTCAATATCATAACCCAACATTTCAACATCAGATCAGAAAGGAGATACAGGAAAAAAATCATTGCTTTTTATTGATGAAGCATGTACAGAGGGGAAAGGTAGGTTTTACTGCTTAATTGGAAAAAAAAGAGCTTTTTTTTGAAACAGGAGGACTGATCTTCAAGTTGAAGCTGAACCTAATCAAGTTAGCATAGTAAACAATTTGATGAAAATTCCTATTTAATACATATGATGAAGAGATAAGGAAAGCCTAAGCAAACCAATCATCAATCACTTGGAACATGGTTCCTCAAAGTTAATACCTGATACTCAAAAGGAGTTCTTCCAGGTTCCAAGGCCGATGTGAAATTTGATGTGTGAAATCTTTTTTCACCAAATCCACTCATGTCCTTAGAAGGACATCCACATCTATGGCAGTATTTTATAGCTGAGATTTGGAGATGAAATCTGAGTACATACTGTGACATCTCTGTGGAGGATAATGTTTTGTCAGGACAAATACTAAACTGAAATTGGAATATTCAAATATTGCATTTTGGTACCTGGCCAGAAATTGACCGGTCAAAGTTGTCTCAGAAAATTGGTCTTGCCCCAAAACAAGTGTAGTTTTTCGAAGTAAAGAAACTTGGCCAAAAAGAAGATAAAATACATTCCTGTATATTTTTCTGCACAGTCAATGATGAGTTCTAAGTGTTCCAGACCAACTTCCTTATGTTTACAGGGAAATCAAGTAGTTAATATTAAAAATACTCCTGACTTTTCTGATTATCTGACTATGAAGTCAAGCTCCATGTGATTAAAACAAAATTCTTCATTTTTTCATCCTTGTGCCATCTCTTACCCTCTGTCTCTCCTCTGCTCACTCAGTATGATTTATGCTGTATTCATCAAGTGCTCTGAAGGGTGTTTTCAGATCAGAGTTCCTGTGCATTTTTAGAATTAGGTAATGCTTACATCTTTAGTTTGGTCTACCCTATAGAGTAGCAATTTAATTTTATCTAACAAGGTTAAATTAGGGTCACTAACACTGAGACTCTTTAGAACCAAAGTAAGAAGACCAGTACCTTTGTAGAGTGAATTATTTAAGTGTTTCAGTGAAGTGGGATATTACCTTAATCTTTCATGCATCTCTATATATAGACACATTGGAACTTGTTTTATTACCTGAAGCATTTTTTTCTCCAGCCTTAACTGTTCATATCCACTATGCTGCTGTGAAGATTATTTTTAAGGCTTGTAGTTTTGAATATGCTACCCCATTTTTGGCATCTCTTCTTTTCCTTTTTTGCTTCTTCCTCATCAGATATAAACTACTTTCCTTCACTTTCACACTCATTCCCATCTTCACTCATCTATTTAAAGTTCCTGTCAAAGTCTAATACCGCACTCCATTGTCCATTGCTACAGTTTTGAGGGTCCTTCTCACCATCCATGCCTTGATTTCTCTGTTCCCTCTCAGACTCCTCTTTAAAGGACACTTGCTATATCAGCAGGGCCGCGTGAGCACACAGGCTGCTGACACACCAAGACCACTGTCTTTCATGATTGGTTCGTGTTGTTTCATCATACTTACTACCTCTCTAAATCCCTTTGTTGCTGTTACAGTTTGAATGTGTTTTCTGTTTTTCGGGTTTCCCTTTTGTGTGAGGATTTTTTCCATGACCCCAAGCTGGGGCAGGGGAGGGGACAGGACGGCTGGAGCGGTGGGGGCTGTCCCTGTTCCTCGCTGGGCCCGTCCCTTTGTGCACAACCCCGGCCAGGGCAGGGTTTGGCCGAGCTGCGTGGCCGGGCCGGTGACGGCTCCTCGCCCTCCATCCCGAGGATGCCCGGGGCTGCTCTGCCCCTCCCTGTTCAGCGGGGAAGGAGGAGAGGAGGCCCAGCCGTGCCCTCTGCCCCCTCACCGGCACAGTTTCAGCAGTGGGATCGTCATGGCAACGCCGCTGGCTCTGCCGTGGGCCCGCACGGAGCCGAGCCGAGCGAGCCAGCAGCATCCAGGACTGGGACTGCCCGTGATCAGCCCAGGAGGTGTTTGCGGCTGGGGAAAGTGCGGGAACCTTTCCCACCGACCTTGGGAGGAGAAGGCAGCTCGCTCCGTTCTCTCGCTCCGTTCTCTCCGTGCCTCAACAGCTGCTTGGCCCGTCCGTCTGGATCATGCCAGCTACTTTGGAGGAATAGCCTTCATATCCAAAGGTTTTTTCCTTCCTCTACCCCCATGTGTTTTTTTTTTTTTTTTCTTCATGAGACTGTTTGTTTTCTCTTCCCCTCGTCGAACTGCGAAGGAGCTCTGGACGGACACCCGCCACTGAGGGGGGTGGCTGTCACCTTCCCCGACCACAGAGTCCAGTCAGATTAACCAGTCTGTGCAGACAGGGGAAAACTCTTCAGGTGTTTGTTGGGAATATTGGATTTGGTGGGTTTTTGTGTGTTCTGTATTCATCTTGTTTATATATGTATATATAATAGACATATCTGATAAAAAGTGAGTGTTTTTCCTTTCTTTCTTCATCTCGTGGTTCAGTGTCCTTAAAGTGAAAAATATATAGATATTGTCCCTGAACTGGGACAGGTGCTTTGATCACCAGCTTGTTGGAATACTGATTAGTCATTTTATTCCTTGTTCAAACTGCAATAGACAAGTCTGTTAAGAAATTTTCTCACTAGAATAAGAGTATAAATAATAATGATCAACTTGTCCTCCTCCATTGCTCTCATACCTGCATCATATTCACTGATTTCCTAAAGGCTTTCTGCACTAATTGGCTTAACCTCATGTTAATATTTATTAGAATCACTACTAAGATGGGACACCTGGCACCTTCTTACAGACATTTGTAGTACCATGCTGTAGAGTCAGCAGGACCAAACTATGCTTACACTGACAGATATTTCCTCAGCTGCTGTCTGGGAACTACATTTGATAACACCACCTCATCATCAGGGATGTCACCATTCCTTATGAGGCCACATATTCCCCTGGATCTACAGCTCCGTTGACAAGTTTTCCATTTCCTGAGTGTTCTCTGAGACCCAGTTTTTGCAATAATGCCATCTCCCACCCAAATGACATCCCTTTTATGTCTTCCCATTTTACCCACTCAGATCTATACTCTCAGAGAGTATTTTTTTTTTCTGGCCCTTTACTTGTGTTGCCACACTCCAGCTTTCTTTGTGATCTTATCTAGTGTCCCAGAATCCTGTTCTGGCCCCAGTGACCTACATCTCCTTTCATTTCTGCCACATCCACCAGAAAATCTCACAGGTGTTATCGGGCTGAGAATGCAATGGAATGCCTGCTTGTTGTAGCTCAAATGCCTTAGGCTTGTGATTGGGACTTTTCCCTGCACATTTGTAGATCATTGCAATAGTGCAGTAATCCTTTATTTCAGGCTTTGGGAGTTTTTTTCCAGCCTGCAGCCTATGACCTTCAGGAATGGGGCAACAATAGGCGAATAGGAACCACAGATTGGTCTGTGGTCCGGAAGAGGGGCCAGGACAACAATCCTTTATCAGCTCTATTAATTAACTAGGCAGAGGTTCAGGTGTTCACTGAAAACTGTAAGGTTCAACGACTGTTGCCTAAGTAGTCTGTGAGGCCTTATGTACCAATGACTTTGAATTCTTAGGGTCAGAAATTTATAAAATTTCAAAAGGTCAGCAGTGTGCGTGTGTGTATGTATATAGCAATGTGAAAATGATTCAACTACACAATGAAATTTCATTTTGTATTTGAACTACAAATGGGAAAAGATAGGATCAGGTTGATTTTTGTGCAATTCTAAGTAGGAGACTGAAAAGCACGTATCTCTGCACCACACAGTTCTGCAAGCTTGGCTGTAATTGATACTTTTTCTTTTCAGTTGTTCCGATCCTGTTTGTGGGCCCTTGGGGAATAAGCAGATCCAAACTGGAGAACACTGGGTAGGTTACTAAATAAAATGTGCCTTAGAACACTGGCTTTCTGTTTACTTAACTTTTCTGAAAGTCCTTGATTACTAGATTATAAAATTATACAGGACCTATTGATACTTGTTAAATTTTCAAGGTTCCTTTTGGTACTTTTACATTAAACTACTTCTAGGAATTTTCAGATTTACTTATGCGTGAATCAAGAAGTAGGATGAGCCTTCACTGTTCCTGAATTGAAAGCTATTGCTTCCAATGTTCATCCACTTGCATGAAGCAAGTTGTCAGCACCAATATCTTCAGGGAGACCATCCTATCAGTCAGAAAAGGAAACAAGTGCTTTCCTTGGAGACCATCTACACTTTGAGTTTAATTAGTAACTAGATACTGCTATTTTGTATAAAAAATTTAAATTGTTATGGAGACTTGTTGGAATAAGTCGTTAAGTTCTATTAGGAAATGAATAAATTGGCCGATGGCTCTGAAATAGCTGTAATCAAGGTAGGCCCATGGCTTTTACAAGTGGTAACAAGGTGACTCTCAGCTGTCACTCAAAGACCCACATTGGGCAAAACTTAGCCAACAAAAAGTTAACTATTTAGTTGCTTATTTACTGTTTCCCATACTTAGAAAGATCTAGAGAGAGCCCTGAGAGAACCCTGGAAGTAATGGAAGTCAAGTATGTGTGTGTGTGTGGTGTGCAAAATATATAGATGTGAGATTAATATTAATAAAAGTCTTTAGCTAAGTCTTTGAGACTGTGTGTAGCTGGAGATAGAAAAAGCCAAACACCACAGAGATTAATGACAAAACCCCATAGTCACTGAAAGCTGATATTAGTGAATGTGTTCAGTAACCAGTGAAAGAATTAGTGATAGTAATGTGTACTAGTAAGCATCAGTTTTCAAGTCTTCTGGTCTTCAATGATGCTGTTAGTGGCATCACATAAACTTTGTGGTTTATGTAAGATTTCTCTTGTTGCCCTTTTAGTATTTATGGCTTCAAGAGAATTTCATTTGGAATACCAATATAGATAATAATCAATGACCAAATAATAATTACATCTCATAGAGTTAGATTATATAAATCATAAATGACCAGCCAAGAGGTAAGGTTAGAGGTTTTTGTTAGCAAGAGGAAACATGTGCATAGGAGAAATTAGAAGGTTAGAGCAGGAGACAAAGTAATAGATTCAAGGAAATAGTATGTGTATTTTTTAGCATGTCAGGAAGCATTGCCACAATTCCTAGTGAAACGGAGGCCTTGGGTCAGAGGGGGAAAAAAGTGAAGTGATATGCGGAATAAATAGACTCCACAACCTGTTATAGTTATGAAGTGAGTATGTATTGTAAGTGCCCAGCACAAATGAGATAGCTCTTGTAAAACTTGTGCAACTGGCCCTGGTCTGAACCACATCTTTATTCACAAAGGTGTCACCTCGTATGTTAATTAGGTCCACGCCCTTCTGAGCATCCGTTATTCATGCTGGTGGTCTGTCAGGGGTCTTTTGGTGGTCTCTGAGGCCGAAGGCTGTAGTCTTCCTCACGACCGAACTCTGATTTTTTGGTGTCTATCTTGAGTGAGTATGTTGATGCTGATTTACTCAGTGATAGGAGAGCTTCTTTATCTGTCCCTTGCATTCCTTGGTCTCCCTTGATATTGTCCTTTATCAGCAGGGAGCTCTAGAAATTTGCATTTTCTTAGCCCTTTGTATCATGGCAAATGTTTAATTCATGTTGCTAACTTAAGCAAACCCCCCAAACCTCCGTTTCACTAGTTTCCTGTTTCCAACAGATAATTCAGGTAGAATGAATTTCATTATGAAGGTTTAGCGTAATATACAGTTATTTTGTGGATTCAAAGACTGAGTTTGCAAGATAGTTCTGATGTTTGTGGTCTAGGGAAACCTCTCTCAACATTCATGGGGAAAGACCATGAGTGATCTTTCCACACGAAATTAGAGTTCTTAGTGAGACTCTTCCTAGTTTTATTCTGTTTCTTCTGAGGGCCGCCTGAGAAACTTGAACTTTGTCATCTTCCTTTTGAAATATATGCACAGGTTATATAATATTTCTAATTTTTTTTTCCTATGAAAATAAAGTAATTATAGTTTCAATTATTCTCCAGGTGCTGGGGAACAAATGAACACATGGGAATCTGGTGGATCATCCGAGGACCAATGTTGTTTTCCATTGCAGTAAGAATTATATAATCTGTATTTTTTTCCCTCCTTGGTCTTTTTACTTAGTGCCATTATTGTCCTCCAATATTTTGGAACAAATAAGATACACTTTTCTACTACAGAAATATCAAGGGAAACAAAAAGGTTACAGAAGAGATAAACATTTGTTCAAAAAATGAGGAAGCATGGTTCTATGTTAAAAAATTAAAATATAATTTTGTATTGGAAGATCATGTATCTTAAAGAACATGTCAATCAGGCTGAATAAGACAATGCTAAGATCCTCAGTTTTGCAACTTTAGTAACTTTTTGGCATAGAGCTTTTGGTTTTTGGAAGAGAAATACTTTGTGACTCATAGGCATTTGCAGGTCTCATTACAAAGTATTTGCACATTTGTCCTGGCCAAGTCAGCACAATTTAGTTAACAAAGGAGTGAATCAGTTGTAAAAAGAATGTTCAGGGCTTTTTTTGGCTGCCTAGAGCCTCTTTATCTGAAGAATTGTAATCATTGTGGATTTTTACCACATCCTCCTTAGCTGTCATGGTTTGGTAAAGAGTTGCAGAACCAAAGGTAAATAAACTGTTAACAGCTTTGTTTGGAGAGAGTTGATATCAGCAGAGTCTGTCACTGATGGTCAGTGCTCTCTGCTGCAGCTGTGGCAGTTACCTGATTGTATTCCAGCCTCATAATAACTGCATTCTGGTTGCTTGGTGGCAGATTTTGCAAATATTTAATATCGATTTTACATTTATTCAATAGTTATATGATTAGCATAGTAATATTTATTGCAAGTAACTCATGTGTATTTTCCTTCAAGGTTAACTTCGGCATCTTCTTAAAAATTCTCAGGATGCTGATTTCCAAACTAAAAGCTCAGCAAATGAGTTTTCATGACTACAAATACAGGTATGTAACAAATAACACAGAAGTCTAGCCCCTTGTTTTTGATTTTCTCACAACATCAAAAGATTGCCAGTTTGCCCTTAAAGATTTACCTACCACTACCAGGTGTAACAGATACTCAGAGTATAGGAAAACCATCCAGGAAAATAGGGTCCACAGGTATTTCCTTATCTGAGAGGTAAAGGCAGGTTAGCACCTGTGTGATGAGTTTTGTGGGCATTTTCACAAAGGATTTGCAGTGTGGTGAGGTCTCTACTCTCAGGTATTTCACTCATACCTCTGGCCTCTGCTGCTGTGACACATATTTCCCTTGAATGTCACAAAAGGTCCTCAAAAAGAAGAGAGTGTATAAGATTCGTGAAACACTCTGAAGTTACATTAGCATTTCTGATCTACCTTCTTCCTTAGCTCCTGTAGGCCTTGTTGTGGCCTCTTTTGGAGGAGTCTCAATGGTACAGCATGTTTATGTAAAGTCCTGGAGTCGACCTTTTCACAAACATCCTCCCACTTTGTGGGAACAGAAAGGGCAGGCAAGATGCTAAGGCTATAGTGAAAACATGGAAACAACTGAAACGTGAGGATTGAACTGTTTTCCATCTCTGTTCTCAGTATCTTTAATCAAAGCATTGTGAATCCCTGGTTGCTACTACAGTCCTGCCTTTTTAAGATGAATTATTTTATTGTCTAAATGGACTGGGCAGGGGAGGATGGGATGGAAATTCCACTACTAACTTCCTATTAAAATGTAGTTTTACATCCCTAACAAAAACATATTTCTATTTTCCTTCAACATTCAAGGTCCAAAGGATATTCCCCAGATTGATACAGGAAGATGATTGTGCCTGTATTTAACATTGCCTAATGTTTTGTATTATATTCCACTTTCTACCGCTTATGACTTTGCTAAACTTGCAAAGACTCAAGCTATCCTTCACAATGCAAACAATTCTCAGAATTCACTTTTTTTTTTTTACAGCACTTTTTTCATCCATGTAAACATGTCCCCAGACTTGTCAAAGAAGATTCTCTTCCATAAAATTATTCTGGTTGCATTTTTTAAGAAAACTGTGGACAGTACTGCAGGAGTTCTCACTGCAGCTACACGGAGTTTTCAGCAGTGATAGGAAAGTCTAAGAACTCCTGTTACTAGACCAGTCATATTTAACTATGTAAATATTTTTCTGTTACCTAACAGCATAATTTTGATGATAGTTGCCTTCCTGTTCCATTTCTTGTCCCTAATTTTTCACCGTAAACTCAAAGCCAAGATTCCTTCCTGTACAAGCCTTTCTGAAAGTGTGCTTCAAAACACGTATCTGGGGATTTATTCTCAAAATCACAAAACTGCTAATATCATTCCAGAGTCAGAATATTGAGGGAAAGTTTCTGGAATCATTTCTTTGTAGCTGAATTTTTGATTTTTGTACCAAGGATATATAAAATAATACAATAATCAAACATTTTCGTTTTAAGATTGGCAAGATCTACTCTTGTCCTGATTCCATTGTTGGGGATCCATGAATTTGTGTTTACCTTCATCACTGATGAACAGGTGGAAGGACTTTCAAGACATATAAGACTTTTCATTCAGCTGACAATGAGCTCATTTCATGTAAGTACTGTTTTGCAAGTACTGTTTTTAGGGGTCATAGATCCAAGTGCATATGCTGCTCATCTATACACACCACAGAGACAGGGAATTCTTATTTACTATTATGCTCTAACGTACAATGTCTCTAAATACACTATTACAGTGACAAGATAAAACATTCGCAAAGTGCATATTCAAAATATGTTAGTCTCAAACACCATAAAAAGTAGTCAGACATCTTCAGAAGCAGTGCATCCTGTGTTTTCTGACAATAAGTGACAGTTCATTGCAGACCCCTGGAAACAGGATTAAACTGGTCTATTTAAAATAGTCTCCTCCAAAATCATAACTATGAGAACGTCTGTCCTCATCCAAGGTTTGGGCTCCATTTCCCTAAAGGACATGTTTGTTTACCTGATTTGCAAAGGGGCACTATGGGCCCTTAGATGTACTCCCCAAAAGTACTGTACTCATGCAAAAATTTTTAGAGCTAGAACAAAATATGTCAGAGCCCTCATATGGATCATGTTGCTAGTTGGACCAGCATCTGCAGGTGGAAAACAGGTTGCCTACCTATACAGCAGTGTTTTACAGATGTTCATACACTTGATTCCTCTTCAGTCACCCTGCCTTAGTCTTGTGTAAGTAGGTAGAAACCTGAGGTAGGGAACTGAGAGTGTGACTGTGGCAACCCTGTGCTCTCAGATCTCTGCTGCAAGCCTGAGGGGTTGAAGGAGACACACTGCAGTTCAACAGCCAATCCTAAACAGCCCAAATTGTAGAGTGAGCTGTTACTGGAACTAAGTGGTGATTCTCAGATGGCCAATGGTATAAATGTGCTTCCCTGTAACTGTTTGCTCTCCAGTTTGCAAAGGCGCAAAGCACTGCTGTCTGCTTCAATCTGAGTTCTGCAGAGCTGCTGAGTAATGACTTTTTCAGGTAGTACTAACGAACCTGCTTAGCAAAGTTGTCCTTTACCCTTATCCTCCTGCCTTTACCTTCTTAGGGTAACAGGACAGCAATTTCCAAGTCTCCCTTCTTTACTGAGGAACCCAGCAACCTCTCTGGCTACAAGTCCTTGTCCCTCACTAACTCACTGCTCTCACATGTGCTGCCTGCTTCTGCAGCCTTAGGTATGAAGTCAGCGTAGCATAGCTGCACTTTTCCCATGATTTATGATGATCCTTGATTTTAACCTTTATGTATGCAACCCCACTCCGGAGTAATTATGGATCAGTGTTTTGACACTGTTATTGATGCTCTAATTAAAAATTTGCACTACAGCTTGAGGGGAAAAATGTCCCAACCGGCAGCAGAGAGTTCCTGCAGAGCCACAACCCCAAGGGGCCTGCTGACACAGTGTTCACAGAATCATGGAATGGTTTGGGTTGGAAGGGACCTTAGTGTAGGAGTACACATTCCTCAGTTAGAAATATCCTTATTTGGAGAGATTGCAGTGATTAGATGTTATTTTAAAAAACACAGGCTCATTTTAAGTGAAAATTTTATTTACTAGATTGTACAGAGAAATCTGATATATAAACCAGCTTACTCATCCCTGCTAGAGAACACAAACTTCATTCCTTTTAGAGAAACGTGCATGCGCTTGGCTGTATGTCATGCTTTAGCAGCAAACTTTACAACATACCCAAAGATCTTAGGCAATGTTTATTGCAGATTCTGTCTTTTAGCTAAGGCATTATTTGTGAAGGGATTAGCCAAAAAGCACATAAGCTGTACACAATTACATTTGTTTAGTCTGTAAGTCTTCTCAGTAGTTTTAAAAGGCAGTTAAACTGTTTTGTTAGAGAAAAGCAATTACCTCTGGGATCTCGTCTGGAGGTTTAACTCAAACATTTTCAAGGAGCACAAGATTAAATTCTAAGTAGTTCTGCTGTAGGTATGATGCTGCTTTACTTTAGAAAGTGGAGCAATCTAAACATCTTGGCTCCTTGGTGCATACAAACTGTTAGCCACAGGAAAAATATCAGATTCTGGTAGAGAGAACCAAATTACTTAATGAGTAGTTTGTCATATTGCCATTGTCAATAGAACTGAAGAACAATTGTGAGGTTTACATGTGCATCTATCCTTTTCTATTGGTGTCTGTGCTAATGAAGATTTCTTCTGAATTTCTGATTCTTCTTTTTCACTCACACTGGGATAGTTCTGAAAATACATCTTTGAGAAGTCACAGCATATTGGGAAAGATTTCCAAGTGTGACATTCATTTTATTGGGAAAAAAAGGAATAAGCTTTAAACACACTAGGATATAAAATGCACATCAGACATGAATAACCAGCAGACTTTTCCACCTTCTGGTATGATTTTACAGTGCTTCTACTTGTCACTGCATGCTCTGGTCCTACATCAGCAGTAAACTAGATTCACAGAGGGACTTACAAACTGAAATCAGCACAGAGATGCCACTCGTTCACACAGGCAGCTCCTAATCTGGTGAGTCTCTGCATTTCTGGCAGTGGCTATCACCAGGCTTAGCAGTCACAGCACTCAACAGCACCATGTAGTTTAAATCCTATTTCTGCTTACGTTGCCTGCAAAGCCAAATTTAGAGCTCATACTCGTAACAAAAAACCCCAAAACACCCAGCAGAGACATTTTCATGAACTTTCTGCCTCATAAAACAAAAAGGAGAACTATCTCCAGGTGCAGAAGCAGTTATACATAAAAAGTTGCTTTTAAGATATTAAATTTGTATTTAATATCATATATTTATTAAAACCATACAATATAATAGTTATAAGATGTAATTATTATAATGTATTATAATTAGTCTTTAGTATCATCTATTATTGACTCTAATGACCACAATATTTTGTGATTTTTGGGGCATATTTCCATTAAATAATTCAGATGCAGAAGATTATTTAAAAGTTACATTGATAAATGACTTGTCAAAATTAACTATATCTTGCTACCATAACCCAGATGAAGAATGAAAAATGCTAGAAATACATGGAAAAAGCAATTGTGATTGCTATTTCTCCTGTCCCCATTTCCACTGGTATGGAAGATAAACTGCTTGTTTTCATACTTACTGCACATAGGCTTAAGGAATTAACTACTCCAAATCTTTCAGGATTGCTAGAAAATTAACAGTAGGCTCAAAATGTTACTGGTTAATGCTAGGTATAATGAAAAATATTGAAGCTTCTGGGTATCTGAATTTCTTTTTAAGCTTTTTCTGAAAAAAAAGCAGAAACATTTCTGGAAAAGTATGAGTGTGAAAACAATTGAATGCTGTCAGCTGCAGCTTTGTAGTTGTGATATAAACATTGCCTTGGGACTGAGACTATTCTCTTAATCAGAACTTGTGTCACAAATGCCTTTAGACACAGCAAAAGAAGGTAATTTCCTGAAGGAATGGAAATAAATCTGCATGTCTGTGCCAGTCTGTGGGGCTGAGATGCAGCCTGCAAGCTGCTTTGATCTGAGATCAAACACAGACAGAAAGAAGGCAAATGGAAAGAATAATTTTGATGTTGGTTTAAAACAAGTTGTATCTCTAGGATTTTTTAAGGTGTTTATTTAAATCACTTTCAAAGGAAAAATAGCAATTCAATATAGCCATAATGCTCAATACAGCTCAACTGTGAACTAACATTAATCACTTAATATAGAACTAATTTGTAAAAAGCACCCAAATGAGATCTGTCTCAGTAGTCTCATTTGCAAACCTAAACAAGCATATAGATAATATGAGGAACTAAGCTAGATTTTTTGTCTTACCTTGTTGAGAAATAGCAGCAGTCACCTTATAGTTTGGAAATACACAGCAATAGTTTGGAAAAAAATATTATGAGGTAGCAAAATGAAGATTAAACTGAGTTGTATAGTTTGTTCTTCAGCATCTGCACTTGACAAGGCACTGTACAAAAAGAAGTGACTGAGCACTTCAATAGTAAGTAAATGCAGGCATTTAGTTTTCTTTTTGAAAACTAAGCAGTATTGTTTCTATATATGGCTTTAACAATAATGTCATCCTTAAACTAAAGCTTCAGATATTTCTTGCACGCTGATTTTTTCCTCTCACTGTCTTTCTCTTGCAGGGTTTTTTGGTAGCAATTCTGTATTGCTTTGCTAATGGAGAGGTAAGACAATTTATGAGAAAAGTTTTTTGTTTGTTAGTAAAGTATATTAATGACACCAAGAAGGATGAGCACACTGACCAGCTCTGCTTATTGAGAGTATGTGTGCATTCTTTTGAGCTGGTAAAATTGTTTTGTGTGGAGAGGATAGCAAGATCTCTCACAGGTTTGGGATTCAAATGCAAAGTATTTCCACTGAAGCCTGAGTGACGATAGCAGTGTGAAGGTATGGATGTGTCTGAAGTACCACTAGAGGTTTATGGTCACACATCTAAACCTCCCTCTAATCAGCTGAAACCCCAGACTTCATGATTGGCCAGGCTAACCCTCTCTTAATTTACCCCTGAACTCCATGTGAATTGACCATATATGGGGTTCTTTAATATCTTAGACAGCAACATGCTGAAAAAATAATTTCATAGAATCACAGAATGGTGTGAGTTGGAAGAGACCTGAAAGATCATCTTATTCCAACTGCCTGCAATATCAGAGACCCTTTTTTAATGCATGCACTGCTCAGTGCTAAAATTACTGTGAGGAGATTCCTTGTCTGGAAATTGTCTTCTGCTGAGCCTCAAGGGACAGCTGGAGGTTCAATTTGCTCTGCATCAGGATTTTTAGACAAAGCAGTCTAAAGTCTCTTAGGGGCAGAGAGATGGCATCAGAGAAAGCTAACCTCCTGCCAGTATGAGGTGAAGACTGAGATCAGACCAAGTTGCTCAGAGGTTTGGTTTGAACCCCCCAGCCCAAGGACAGAGGTTCCACCTCCTCTCTGGTCCTCTGTTCCAGTGCTTCACTGTACTCAGGAGGGAATATCTTTTCCATATATTGTCACAGAACCATAGAATTGTTTTGAGTTGGAAAAGACCTTTAAGATCAAGTCCAACTGTTAACCCAGCACTGGAAGTCTGCCACTAGACCTGGTATCCAAGTGCCATAACTACACAAATCCCTCCAGGGATGGCAACTCAATGACTCGCCTGGGCAGCGTGTTGGATAAAGAATATTTTGCTAATCTCCAATATATAAACCTCCTCTGGCACAGCTTGAGGCTGTTTCCTCTTATCCTGTCCCTTGTTCCATGGAAGCAGAGCCTCACCCCCATCTGGCTCCACCCTTCTGTCAGGGAGTTGGAGAGAGCAAGAAGGTCCCTCCTGAACCTCCTTTTCTTCAGGCTGAGCCCACTCAGCTTCCTCAGCTGCTCCTAGTGCTCCAGACCTTTCCCCTGTTTATTGCAATTTATGATCTCTGTCTCTTATGTCCTTACCAAACACCTCTGTAGAGTGCCTGGCTCCATCTCCTCCATGATCCTCTTATAGACAGTACTTGAGCTTTGAAGAGTGAATAGATCCTCTCATAGTACAAGTGATCTCTGCCAATAAATTCAATCTTATCAACACAGTTCCTGTATTGTGGGTCCAAAATTAGTCACAGTATGCAAAGGTGAGCTAACATTTACTGAGGAAGGGAAAATAACCATTTGTCTTCAACTACTGCCCGTACAGCCCAGCGCCTTCATCACTGGCATAGGTGCGGACTGCCACTGCCCTATCAGTCTGACTACTTAGAATCACAGAACCACAGACGGGTTTGGGTTGAAATCCCTCCTCATTTCACTCTCCTGCCATGGGCAGGGACACCTTCCACTATCCCAGGTTGCTCCAACCTGGCCTTGGACACTTCCAGGGATGGAGCAGCCACAGCTTCTCTGACCAATGTCTGCCAGTGCCTCACCATCCTCCCAGGGAAGAATATCCTCCTAACACCTAATCTTAATCTCTCCTCTTGTAGTTTAAAACTGTTCACCTCTTGTCCTATCACTGTCTGCACATGTAGAAAGTGGCTCTCCTTCTTTTTTATATGTCCCCTTTAGGCACTGGACAGGGCTCTAAGGTGTCCCCAGAGCCTTCTCTTTTTCATGCTGAACAACCCCAGCTCTCTCAGCTTGACTTACTACAAGGTACCTTGTAAAATGATGTTCTGTAGGCTGTAGAATTAATCTCACTTAATTTTAAATGTTTTCTAAGTTGAATCTCACTGTCTGTACTTCCCTGATACTTGGCCTGGATGCAGATTGCCGCTACTTAGAATAAACAGACACATACTCAGTGTCAGGACACTAAAGAGCCTGGCACGGGACACACTACACAGACATGGCTACAGGAATTTGGGCACCTTCCTAAAGACACCAGTGAAACAAATGGATGGCCTTTATACAGAGGGTAGGCCAGATGCTCCTAACACCTGTCAAGGAAACCTGCAGTAATTCTGGAACTACTTAAAAAAAAAAAAAGAGAGCTGACACTTGTCTGCAATAGAGAGAAGTTCTTGTCTGACATTTGTGAAGAGCACAGAATTGCTAGCACCTCTCATCAGTAGTTAAAAGTTGCTCTTTTGACCTTCTACCATCTGGTTCAGTCCAAAGTGCTGCTGGTTAGAGCCAGGGGAATTCCCACTCCTCCATGCAGGGCTGGAGCCTGGCCTCCAACTGCAGTGCTGGCTCAGGATGTGCAGGCAGTGGGACACTCAGTGCTGAGGATTTCACAAACCAGCTACACCAGCACAACACTCCAGCAAAGCTGCATGGCCCTCATTTCCACAGCCCCATGGCTTTCCTCCTCACTCCATCAGGCTGTAGGCAAGGAAGTAACTGGAGCTCTCCCACACACATGCATCAGATTTGCAGAGAAAAAACTTTCCTAAGTTAGAGTGAAGAGGTTGGACTCTTCAGGTTGACTTAGCAAACAAGTCTGTTCCTATCCTACAAGGACCCCACCAGGTGCAAGGTGAACCCCAAAGGGTCAGGAAGCTCAGCACTTCACAGTTCATCTCATTTTGCAACTACTATTTGTGTTAGTGAACCATATGTTGGTCATAAGCCATCACCATGAACGGAGTGTTTTCTCTTCCCCCCAGGTGAAAGCAGAGCTCCAGAAGCAGTGGTCCCGCTTTCTGCTGGCAAATCCATTTGGCTGCCAACTCTGCTTCCTTGGAGAGAACATAAAATACATCAGGAAATGTTCACAGAAAAGAAAAAAACACCTCAGCAGCAAACACCACATGTGCCTGGAGGTGAGCAAGCCCTGGGGCATGCAGCTGCAGTGGGTGAGGCAAAGGACAGACCTCAGCCCCGACACAGGCTCTGCACTCCCATCGTGCCCACGGACAAGCATGTCAGACAGCAGCGAGGGAGAGGTCACCACCGGAGAGACAACTGAGGAAGTCTTTGAGGAAAGCGAGATTTAGAAAGCTGTCCAGTGGGACAGCACCTTCCAACTGCCAGTGCTGTGAAAGATCTCTCACTTCCAGAATGTTCCTTGGATATGCCATGCAAGGGGGAAGCAGTTAATATCCCAGATATTCCAGTTTTCTTAGTCTGAGAAAAATGTTATCTGGATGTTGCTAACCTGTGTGGCTGGGTAGACAAGGTCTTCTGGATCAAAAAGTGCTTTGAGCTGACCAGTCTGGAAGGTAGCTGATGCTGAGAGTGATGTATACAGGGAAGCAGGATGCACCCTGGAAACAAGTAGGCTCCAGACACACATGGTGTCCCAGCAGCTTCATCCATGCGAGACTGCCCTTTAACTCATATAAGAGAAGTTGTTAATTTTTCTTTTTGATAGGAGTGTTTCATAAACAGAGATGTATGTGTGCAAGTCTCCTCTCCTCACAGACTGAAATCATTCCCTTTCTCACTTCCCCCCTCCAATTTCAGACTAAACCAGATGCATTTTGTTTAAGAAAAATGATAGGATATATATATTTAAAAAAAAACCAAAACAACAAAACCCCAACAAAACAAAACAGAAAACTCAACCACAAAACAAAACCAAAACCAAACGTGAAGAATCAAACTTTTGCTTGCATCTTCACTTTAAGTTTAGTTCTGGAAATGTCTTTATGAAGTGAAAGACCCAAATGTTTCCATTTAAAGTGCCCAAATGTAATGTTCTGATACAGTTTTTGTTAGCTTATTTTTTTCTACTATCTTTTTGACACATGCCACACATTTTTATATGTCTTCTGGTTTGCTCTACCTGTGTCCTTAATGACAAAATAGCTCAGTGCTAAATTCTGCTTCCACCTTCCTCCCAAGGGAACCAAAATGGATAATGACATGGGATTGTGACAGCACCAACAGAGTATTGAGAAATCCTTCTTCCAGCATTTAACAAGAGCCACGATGAAGTTTTAATTCTCACCTACAACTGACCCAGAGACCTATGAAATTCAATCAAGTTTGTTAATATTCTGTGATCCAGTTTCCAAACTGGTGAACATGAGCCAATTGACACACTGAAAGGAAAAACAGAAAAAGGCAGCAGAATAGTTAGCAGGTAATATTTACCCACAATATAAACATTTGCCCCAGGTCACATGCCTTCATTCTCTAGCCTGCAGGCAGTTACATAGCACAGTTATTCATTTTCCCTTTACTTTACAGGCAAGCATTCTGTTTTAAAATAGATGCTTGCAAATATAAAAAACATATCCTGGGCAATTGGCTCTAGGTTTGACCACGTGACCTCTACAGAGTCCTTCCCACCTCAATCAGTTTGTATTTTGGTGAGAACACCATATGTCAAATAACTGATTTTCAGGGCTGCCTGTGGTTTCTATTCACGCAGCTTGTCCTCACCAGGTGCCCATGCTGTGCCTGCCCTTCTGGCTTTCCCTGCTTCTACATCTCCCCATGGGGTGGCTTTGTCCTCTGACCCTTGCTGCCTGCTTTGCAAGCCCTAAGGGCACTTTTTTGAGACAGGTTGTCTGTATATTCAATGTGTTGTTTGAGCTGACTGATTGTATGCAGCTTACATAACTTACCAATGCTTCTAAAGTTATTTATCAGACTACAAATATTTAGCCACATAAACTTTGGCAGTTATGATACACTGTTTTGTTGCAAAGAACAGATCAATTAATTGAAGTCAAGAACATATTTGAACAATCACATTTCTGGCACTTTAAAAAGCTTTTCTTTTACAGTTCTATCTGTGTTAACTTATTTAATCAATACAAAGTTGTATATTTCAGTCATATATTAATAAAATGTAAATATTTGATCCATTTTAAAATATATCTGCAGTTTTAAAAGCCTTTGTATTAGAATATGCATCTTGCTTATATAGCATTTTACTGCAATGGATTTCTTCAGCACCCACTGGAAACACCAGAAAGTCCCTCCACCCAACAGCTTCAAGGTGTTTTTTAACAGCCCATTACACCTTTCAACCTTCCCAGTGACTGGTGCACAATAGGGAATATGAAACGCCCATTCAATTTCATGCTCTTTAGCCCAGGTGGTGACTGGGCTATTCTTGAAATGACTCCCATTGTCTGACTCAGTTTGTTCTGGGGTAGCATGTCACCATAAAACCTGTTTCTGAAGGCCCAGGATGGTGTTCCGGGCAGTGACATGAGGCACAGGATACGTCTCCAGCCATCTGGTGGTTGCTTCTACCGTGGCGAGTACATAGTGCTTACCTTGGCAGATCTGTGGCAGTGTGATGTAATCAATCTGCCAGGCCTCTCCATACCTGTATTTGGTCCACCTCTTCCCATACCACAGGGGCTTCACTCTCTTAGATTGCTTTAATTGCAGTGCATGTCTCACACTCATGGATAACCTTGGAAATAATGTCCATGGTTAAAATCCACCCCTCGGTCTCTTGCCCATCTATAGGTGTCATCCCTACCCTGACGACCTGAAGCACCATGGGCCCATCGGGTTAAGAGCAACTCTCCTTTGCGCTGCCAGTCTAGATACACCTGTGACACTTTAACTTGGATGGCTTGATCTGCCTGGTTGTTGTGATGTTCTTCATTGGCTCAACTCTTGGGCACATGAGCATCTACGTGGCAGACTCTCACAATTAGCTTCTCTACTCAGGCAATGATGTCCCGCCACATTTTGGAAGCCCGGGTGGTTTCCTTTTGTGTTGCCAATTCACCTTCTTCCATCTGTCTAGTCATCCCCACAGAGCATTGGCCACCATCCCTGAGTCACTGTAGAGGTAGAGCCTTGGCCACTTCTCTTGCTCGGCAATGTCCAAGGCCAGTTGAATCGCTCTAAGTCCTGCAAACTGACTCAATCCACCTTGCCCTTCAGTGGCTTCTGCAACTTGTCGTGTGGGGCTCCATACAGCTGCTCTCCATTTTTGATGTATCCCTACAATGCAACAAGAAGTGTCAGTGAACAGAGCACACCGCTTTTCATCATCCAGCAGTTGGTTGTATGGTGGAGCTTCTTCAGCATGTGCCACCTTCTCTTCCTCATCTTCATCTGCTAGACCAATTTCTCACCTTCAGGACAGGTGGTGATCATCTCTAAGATTTCAGGGTGATTAGAGTTTCTGATACAGGAGCATTGTATAATAAAAGCAATCCACTTATTCCATGTAGCGTCAGTGGCATGATGCCTGGAGGGAACCCTTCCTTTGAACATCCGTCCCAGCACTGGTAGTCAGGGTGCCAGGAGAAGCTGTGTCTCTGTGCTGATCATTTCTGAGGCAGCTTGAACTCCTTCATAGGCTGCTAAGATCTCTTTCTCTGTTGGAATGTAGTTGGCCTCAGATCCTCTGTATCCTTGGCTCCAGAATCCAAGCGGTCTCACCAGGCACCTTCTGCCAGAGGCTCCAGGAAGGACCATTATGCCTGGCTCCAGAATAGAGCACATTCTTCACATCTGGTCCTGTCCTGAATGGCCCAAGGGCCACTCTATGACCAATCTCCCAAAGGCCTGTTGCTGTTCAGGGCCCCAGTGGAAATCGTTCTTCTTGTGAGTTACCAGGTAGAGAGGGATAATGATCTGACTGTATTCCAGAATGTGCATCCTCTAGAAGCCTACGGCACTTAGGAGAGCTTGCTTTTCTTTCTTGCTGGTCAGTGAAGACATTGCTGTGATCTTGTTGATCATCTCTATTGGGATCTGATGGCATCCATCCTGCCACTTCACTCCCAGGAATTGGATTTCTTGGGCAGGTCTCTTGACATTACTCTGATGGCAAAACTTGACTTTCAGGAGAATCTGTATGATCTTCTCTCCTTTCTCAAAGACTTCTTCTGCTGTGTTCACCAATATGATGATGTCATCGATGTACTGCAGGTGTTCTGGAGCATCACCTTTCTCCAATGTAGTCTGGATCAGTCCGTGGCAGATGGTGGGACTGTGTTTCCACCCCGGGGCAAACGGCTCTAGGTGTACTGCACACACCTCCAGGTGAAAGCAAACTCTGCCCTGCACGGTGCTGCTAAGGGAATGGAGAAGAATGCATTGGCAATGTCAATGATGGCACCACTTTGCTGCCTTGGACTCCAGTTCATATTGAAGCTCCAGCATGTCAGGCACAGTGGCACTCAGTGATGGGGTCACTTCATTCAAGCCACGATAGTCCACTGTCAGTCTCTATTCCCCATTAGACTTACGCACAGGCCAAATGGGGCTGTTGAAGGGTGAATGAGTCTTACTGACCATCCCTTGGCTCTCCAGCTCACAGATCATCTTATAGATGGGGATCACAGGGTCTCTGTGCAGCATTGCCAGCGATGCACTGTCTTGGTGGCAATTGGCACCTGCTGTTCCTCAACCTTTAGCAGTCCCACAGCAGAAAGACTGTCTGAGAGGCCAGACAATGCATTCAACTGTTTAATCCCTTCTGTTTCCATAGCAGCTATCCCAAAAGCCCACCAATGTCCTTTCAGGTCTTTGAAATTCCCATTTAGATAATCAATACCCAAAATACATGGGGCATCTGGACCGGTCACAATGGGATGTTTTTGCCACTCCTCCCCAGTCAAGCTCATTTCAGCTTCCACCACTGTCAGCTCTAGAGAGCCCCTGTCCCCCCAGCAATAGAAATAGACTGTGCCCCCACGTACTTTGATGGTATTAGAGTGCATTGTGCACCAGTGTCAACCAGAGCTTTGTGTTCTTGTGGATCTGATGTGCCAGGCTGTTGAATTCACACAGTCCATTGGACACAACTGTCCCCCTCCTCTATCTGGCTAAAGGCAGGGCCCCTCTAGTATTGGTCTTGGCAATCATAGCCTTCCCTCTGTGAATACATATGGGAGGTCTCTTCCAGGGGAGCAGACATTACCGCCCCTCTGGTTCTGTCTAGGGGCTTGCTTACAAGGGATTGGAGCTGCATCCATCTTTGTGGAATTGTCTCTGGTTGTTTTTTCTTTTAACTCTTATACCCATGCTGATAAAGCATAGGCGGGTTTTCCACCCCACTTCCTCATGTCTTCCCCATGCTCATGTAGGAAGAACAACAGGTTGGCCTGTGTGGTGTATCCCCTCTCCCTAGCTGGGGACATCTGTTCTAGATAGCAGGGAGTAATTGGCAAGACATGGACAATGCTCTCTTTAATCTCCTGAGTTTTTTCTGTTCATTTTTTGCTTCTGTAGTTAGTGCCTTGAGACTCTCAACTAATGTCTTTACATTAGTTGGGTCTGTAAAGGGCCACAGAAAATGTTATTGTATGTCCTGAGTTTACTCATTATAGAGCCCACTGCCTCTTGGTTTTCTTTCCAGTGCATTGATGCTAAGAAACTGGAGTATGCGAATGTTCCCTGGCATCCAGGGCTAACCATATCTGTGATGTGCACTTGACCTTGTTGGAGTCGCTATTGAATTCCCCATCCCTTCTAAAAAATACCTCAAACAGTGTCATTTCCTTCAGGCATTGGATCCCTTGCTCCATGATCTCCCAGGCCTGTTTACGTAAACAAACCTCTCTCTCAAACCTCTGGCTAGAAGCCGTGCCCAGAGATGAAGGGGTTTTGACTCCCTTATGAATGCCTGCTCAATGCCCACATCCTGGGCCAGAGATCCAAAAACCCTTGCTTTGATACCATCAAATTACACCCCCTCACCCATAAGATCCCAAACCTGGATCAACCAGGTCAAAATGGGCTTGCTTGGGTGTCAAGTAATATCTTTCCACAAATTGTGGAGAT
>WEIV01025093.1:28237-55411 GCA_013390005.1 Calyptomena viridis | reverse complement strand
ATCTTATTAGGAATAACTCTTAAGAGCATATGGAAAACACGCTTTTTATTAATACAATTTGTGATAGGTTAATAAGGTTTGTGAGTCTTCAGTGATACTGTCTGACTGCAAAAGTATGTATAAAATAATTTACCTACATAGATTGTTTACAAATCAATACAAAGTAAGCACAAGCACAAGCTCTAATATGAAGCAATATACTGATATACGCATATAGCAAAACCAAACTCTAGTCCTAAAGGAGCATTTAATGGAGCATAGAACACCACCCAACAGGAGTCCCTATGGTGGGAGAAGGCAGGTTCAACCCACCAACTGTCCCAGCAGTGTCAGTGGAAATCTTCTCCTCAAAGTTGCCATACTTCCAACTTAATTTTATACCATTTCTTTAGGTTTTAGGTGGAGTTTGAGTGACTCTAGTCATAAGATGCTTAATTGGTTAAGCAATGCTTAATTGGTTAGTTGTCCTTGGAATCTATCTCCCTTGGTGGACAAATACAGTACAGTCTTTGAACTTCAAAGCATCACTTATATTCCCCTCTCTCCAGGATGTCTGTGGAAGGAGGCTGCAGTGCCTCCACACTACTCCCTCTTTCTATCTCATCCTCCNATTAGAAATGCCTCTGCCCAAACTAAGGTGCAAACAAGACCATATGCCAAAGTCAATAGTATGGATTTTATTTAACAGTAAATGTGAGGCAGAGACAGAGAAAGAAATAGAAAAAGTGGGGTGAGGGGAGAGGAAGGGATTAACAAAGAAAGATTAACAGAAAAAGTATCATTACTCCGTGGAACCCAGAAGTGACCAGTGGGGTCCTGTTCTTCTCATCTTCTTAGTGGTGAGGGTTTCCCAAAAACATAGAGTTCAAAGCATTAATATATGTTCAGGAGATGCCAGGCACTTCCCCTAGCGTTGACAGCTGGGGGGAGCTTTTTAGTCTCTTGCAACAGGCTCTGGATTTGCTGCCTCACTTGAATCATGTGCAGTCCTCTGGTGATGGAAGGCCTCAGGAATGAGTCTGGGGGGAGTGCTTTGGGGATCTTTGATGGTTTGTATCCCCTTCTCAGCTGCCTCTCATGTGAATGTCCCATGTGTATGTGGTCTTCCCAGAGCAATGGGGTTAGCTCTGTTTGGTGTGGGCAGATTTTGCCATCACACCTGAAAACCCTTCTCCCCTGCCACCAAGCTCAGCTAGGGCAATGAAACAGATACACTCGTCTTTTCTGACCATTGTTTACTTCTCTTCAAACCTGAGATAATTAGACAATAGTCTTATCTCAAGGTCCCAGTCATAGTCCAAATTCCAGTCAGGAAGCATATTGGGAAAGGGGAGTGCTTTGGTGGTTGCAGGCAGGCAGTTGCTTCCTTGACAGAAAGGCATTCTATGATATGATGTTTAAGACATTAACAATATTTCAGTCCATCACACTGGTCCACAGGATTATTTTTCACTGGGTGCAGGAACCTGGGTTTGTCTTTGTTCAATTTCAGAAGGTTCCTCTCTGTCCATCTCTCCAGCCTGTTGAGATGCTTCTGAAGGAAGTGCTGCACAGCACTCTGGGGTATCAACCAGAGTTCAGCTGTCTGGGGTATCAAATCCCAGTTTTGTTTCAGCGGTAAACTTGCTGAGGAGGCATCTACCCCTTCATCCAAGTAATTGATCAATAAGTCAAACAATACTGTGCCCAGTATTGAACCCTGGGGGACACCACTAGTGACAGGCTGCCAGCTAGACCCTGTGCAGCTCATCACAACCCTCTAGGATCTGCCATTCAGTCAGTTCTCAATCCACCCACTGTCCACTCATCCAGTCCATGCTTCCTGAGTTTTCCCATAAGAATGTTGTCAAAAGAAAGAAAATGTTGTCAAAAGAAACAGTGTCAAAAGCCTTAGAAAATACCCACTTCTCTCAATTCATCCTTCCAGGCAGTTGTTTCATTATTGTGGAGGGCAATAAGGTTGATCAAGTATGATTTGGCTTTTGTTAATCCATGCTGACTACTCCTCATCACCTTCTTGTCCCCCATGTGGATGGAGATGATCTCCAGAATGAGGTGCTCTATCACCTTTCCAGAGATCAAGGTGGTTGGCTGGTAGTTCCCTGGGTCCTCCTTCTTGCAGGGCTTTAGCATGCATAGTGGTTTCTTAGCAGGCAGCCATTGGAAACAATGAATGCCTCCCTACTTCCTGCTTCTTTCCTTAGCTTTTATGCCCGAGTTGACGTCATATGGTATGGAATGTCCCTTTGCTCAGTTTGGGTCAGCTGGCCTACTTGTGTCCCCTCCCAGAATCTTGCCCTCTACTGAGGAAGGAATGTTACAGTCCTGATGGTGCGCTCAGCCGTAGTCAAAACACTGGTGTGTTATCAACACCCTTCTAGTTACCAATACAAAGCACAGCACTGTGAGAGCTGCTATGGGGAAATGGACTCCTCAGGCAGACCCAATATACTCCACCATCGTGCCTTACTGTTTTGTCTTTCCTAAACATTGTAGCCCTTTATGACAGCATTCTAGTCATGTAAGCTATCCTACCACATCTCCATAATCACAACAAGATCAAAGTCTTGTGACTGCACATAGACCTCTCGTTCCTCCAGCTTGTTCCACATACTGCATACATAGGTCTACAGGCACTTCATAGAAGTATTTGATTGTGTCAATATCTCAATGAGAGTCCAAAGGAACACCCCATAGTCCTGTCTTGTGGTTACATCTTCAGATGCTTGTACTTGCTGGAGGTATCCCCTCTTAAGCTCATTTTGCTATTTATGTGGTTGCTATAATTCTCTCTTTCCCAAACCTTATCTCTGTTGAGCCCTGCTTTCCTATGGGTTGGGTCAGGTTGGCATATTGGGCCCTTCATTCTTCTCAAGAAGAACTCACCAATGACTACTACCCTTCTTTTTTTCCTAATTGAGGAGGTTATGACGTGGATGTTAGGCTGCCCTTCCCTAGGCAGGACATCTTCATTCTAGATGGACCTTCATCCACATTCTCATTTCCCTCATCCTCAGATTCCAGGGCCTCATAGCTATTGTATAAGGGCACCTGGGGAGGTGAGATAGGTCAGGAAGGGATTTGCCTGCTACTCCAAGGAGCAATCCATTTCCACTCCCCTCTGGCTCTAAGGTCCACTCCTTCTGCCTGGTGGAGACAGGGTAGGAGATCCATTGCTTTTTGTGAAGTGGATGGTGGGTGCATTTGTCTAAGACATGGTAGAGTGTCAGCCTCTTTCTGAGTCCCTAATATTTTTTAGTGTTTCTACTTAATCTCTTATCTCCACCACTAGGCTGAGCAGATTGTTGACCTGATTACACTTCACACAGGTGTTCTCTCTTCTGCCCTCTGAGGGCAGCACCAGGATCTAGCACTCCCTTTAGCCTGAGACTTGGACCACTACATGCTTTTGTGGACACTTCGTCTGAGGGGTGACATCCTTTCTGGTGTACGCAGAGGAAGCATCTTTTGTCCAAGTGGACACCAGACCTGAACTTTCTCAGTGAGGGAGGTGACAACCAACTGAGATAACTGCTTGAGCTGCAGCTCCTCAGTGCCCTTCCCATTTGCCCTGCCTGAACAAACAGCTGTGCAAAGTGCCGTGAGATGCCTTGGCTGATATGCCACGTTCTGTTTGCCCAACATGATCACCACACTCATGGTCATTCACGCTCCCAAGGGCTGCTTTTTTATAAGTAGAAGTGGGTGCTGTCCCTGCTGGCACCCACACTGAGTCAGACCTGCCTCTGAGTCACCGATTCCCATTCTGTAGATGGGGGCACTGAGGCATCTCTTTCTGCTCTAATATTGAGGTCTTGCTGGGTAGTAAAGCTCACCTTGCTCCCTCAGCACAATTCTTGGCTCCAGAGCACTTCTGTCCCTGCAGTTCACCTCAGAGTCTTCACTGAAATGGCCAATAGTTCACATACTTTCACCTGAATCAGGATTCACTTTTCATATAGAGAACTAATCATTTTGGTCTTTACTAATCTTAAAAGAATAGGTAGGTAGAACTTCTTCAAATGTAGAGGAAGATGACCCAGAAGCAGGCACAGTCACGAACATGATAGGTTAAAAATAGTAAGCTGAATCCATCGAAACAATGTCCATTGTATATTGGAATCTGCCATTAGACTGCCCTTTTCAATTTCCTTGCAATTGATAGCCTCATCCTTTGTCCTTCTACTACATGTGAATTCTCAATATATCTGCAATATGAAGAAGCATTTCTCTCCACACTGACTATTCCAGCCTCCACAGCTTGCCTGGCATATCTGATCTTCATTGCTTGCCCATGCTGAATATAAATGGTAGCATCTACTCTGTTATGTAAGAGCGCAGAAACAAGTGGTGCAGCTCAAAATATAGGACAATGCATTTCATAGCATTTTTTTCTCTCCAGGAAATTGGAAAAAATAGGACTAGCTAAACTATCTCAGTGGATGCACTAATGTGGTTCCATTTATTCTACTGATTTCCTGCCAGAGTACTGCATCCTGCTAAATGAGAAGAGAACAATGATAGTGCCATCACTAAAATGGCAGCAAGATGGGCCGTGTGGATGGTGAGAAGCTCATTATATTTAAGTTAACTCCACAAAAGGTAAGAATGACTGTTCTAAAAAATATGCAAATAACTTTCTGTAGGACACTGACTCACAAAGCACTGAAATGACATTGAGAGACATTATTGAATTTAGCCTTCCATTTCTCATTTCTCCGGACTATGAATTTTTAGTAATATTGGGAATAAAATTACTGATGCTTGACATTTAATACATCTGATTCTCTTCTACTGCAACAATTGTTCGAAGAACCTAAAAAATATCCCCTTTTCTCAAATGAACTTTGTGAGGGTAAATTTATTATTATATATGAGAGGCTCAGCATGCACAGAGTTGGGAACCATAAAAATAGCTTAGGAGAAATAGTGTTTGTTTTACTTCTCTGCTTTGATAGTACAGTTGTAAAGACTATGGCACTGATTCTAAACTTCCTTACACGCTTATAAATCAGCCTGCTTTCATACCCATGCAGTTACTGGTGCAAATGAAGATCAGAATTAGGTGTTACCAGCTAAGTAGTCAGATACCATAAACTGTTGTGATCAGTTCCACACTTCAGACATAAGTGAAACACGATAGTTTCTAGCAAACAAAAATATGTCCTTAATCATCTTTTCTTCTTAAATCACACAGTAAAAATTCCAATTGATACCTTGCCCTTTCCCATCCTTAATCTTCGTTTTACTGCATGGCACATGGTTTGTCCCTGTGGTGAGCAGAATGTATGCCACTGCACACTTTTCCTTTCCATATAAACACTGTAGTTACATACACAGGTAACAGATGCCTTTTGCATCACAAATATAAGATAATCGGAGATGCATCACTACAGTGACAAATCTTGATCTAAAGTTATTTTAAATCAGTGGGAGTTTTGTGTTGATTTCAGGCTAATTTTGCATCATACCATAACACGACAAATCTAAGACTCAATCTGATTGCACACATTTTGAATAGCCAATAGAGTGTAAAGTAATATTCATCCTGAAGGGAGGTAGTTTACTATGTATATGGACTGACAGTGGCTTTGATGGAATCTTGTAATTTTCATCAGTTTAATATGAAACAAAAATTATTTCTGTCTATAATCTCACCTTAGAATAAAATTTCTGTATTGACTACTTTCTTGTTGCTTAATAGCAAACTCATCTTTTAGACACAAAAAGTATATTCAATTGATTTTAGATAAGTATCTCATAGTTTAAGATTGAATTTTCTTTATCTAAAAAAGCATGGGCAGTCACTTGTAAAACAATATAGTTTCCATCGACTGTGATCTTCATAGATATTGCATTGTGTAGCACTATTATTTTTCTGGTTAGACCTTGTCTATAAAGAGCATTTTAGTGGTACTTTAGAAAACAATAAATGAATAAATCAGTGAACTAACAACAAGTTGTCAATGGGAAATAATGATAATAGAATCAGAATAGCAGCAATATTGCTGTCCAATTACAATAGGTGCTTCATGCTCCAGTCTCTATCTGTGGGAAACATATTAGTATTTTTGGTTTATGTTTCATTCCTTTAGTTCCTTGACAGTATACCATGAGCAACATATTTCATTATATTATGCAGTGTAAATAATAATAATGTTAAATTCATTAAGATAAAATGCCTTAAGCATGAGAAACTTTGAGTGGTCAGAATAACAAGGAAGCTAAAATTAATTATATTAATAATATTTTTTAACTATTATTTTGCTTTAGATATCTGTCTGGACAAAGTGAAATATCTAGTTATTGAGCTTCAAGATTGTCCTTCCAGTAAAATTATTCTTCACACTCTTAGCATGAAAAAATGTACTACACTTCCCTTTTCCCTATCCCATTCCTTTACTTCTTTCTCCACTACATGCCTCTAGAAATTGAAGTAATATATAGGAGTTCTTTCAAACAAAGGAGGACATTGAATTAACATCTCTTAAAAATGAGAAGACAGTGTATCAATTCACCAGAAAAGTTTACTAAAATAAAGATCATATTTTATTTATGTTCTGAAAAAGTCTCTGAAAGAAAGGATGAAACTGATAATGGTTAATGACTGGAGAGAGAGTTGTGGTGGCTTCACCTTGGCTGAATGCCAGGTGCCCACCAAGCCATTTTATTGCTCACCTTCCCAGCTGGACAGGGAAGACAAAATAAGTTGGAAAACGACTTGTAAGTTGAGATGAGCATTTTACTAAGGAAAAAGTTTGAGTATGTACAAGTAAAGAGAAAAATATAGGTTTATTCTCTACTTCCCCTGAGCAAGAGATGTTCACTCACTTCCCAGGAAGCAGGGTTTCAACATATATAGTGCTCTCTCCAGAAGGCAAGCACTGCAAACAACAAACCTTCTCCCTTCCTCCTCCTTTCTTTAGCTTTTATATCTGAGCTGACATCATATGGTATGGAATATCCCTTTGGATAATTTGGGTCAGCTGGCCAAGCTGTGTCCTCTCCTAGGATCTCGCCTTCGTGTGGTGGGCATGTTGAAGTGACAATGCTGGTGCTGTGCCAATGCTGCTCAGCAGCAGTTAAAGCACTGGTGTGTTACCAACATCCTTCTAGCTACCAATGCAAAGCACAGCACTGAGGGCTGCTATGGGGAACATTGACTTCATATCATCAAGACCCAATACAAGAGTATAGATAACTATGTTGTGTGTAGACACCTGTAGATATCTGAACGCAAACCTGAATCTCATATCAATCCCAAAATATGAACTATTAACTCACACAGTTTTGTTTCTCAAAGCTAGCATTTGGGGGAACTTTTCTGAAAAGACCCAATCAATTAAAGCAGAGAACAAAAGAAAGCTAACTGAAAAAATTAAACTAAAGAAATGCTGAAATTAAGACCTACCCAGGATAAATTAGGTTCCATTCTTTTTATACTGTGAATTTGGCATCTCCTTTGTGTCTTGGTTTAAGTAGAAAACCCTCCCTCTAATTTATTATTTAAATTTGAAATCAAAAGTCTTCAGGCAAAACATGTAGAAAAAGGAGGTAACAGATCTCTACTTAAGAGTATTGGACCAAGCAACAGGCAGGTAAAACAATTAAAGATTCTGGTCTGTGGTCCCTATTGAAAGAATCATCTTTCACACAGACATTTTCATTTAATAACAAGCCAGAATAAACAAGTTAACAAAAAAAAAAGATGAAAAAGGAGATTAAAAATATGACAGTATCATTAGAGAGAACACCTGATGTAATAAACAAAGGCCTCAAAAAAACACTTTAGGAAGTGAGAAAGTACAAAAACACAGATTTAATATACATTTGAAAGAGGAAATATTTGTGTGGAGAAACTTTTTATGTAAGCTGCAAGTTCCTGCAAAGATTGTTTCAGTATTCTTTTGAAAGATAAAACAAACATATTTGGTTACATTAACAGTACTGTGCAAAGTCAACACTGGCACTTGACAATCTTTACTTGACTTATCTGTCTACAGAAAAACAAAAAGAAGATGAAAAGCATGCTATATAATCTTCTCAGTTGAGGTAGATGGCTCATTTAAAAAATGTCTTATCTCAGAAATTTTAGACTTCATTACTAAACTGGGAACTGAGAGGAGCATGTTGTTCAAACAAGAAAAGTAGTGACTGTTTAATGATGTTTTGAATTCATAAAGGGTAAAAAAGCCTCTTAAAGTGGATTTGAAGAACAAGCTAGAATGAATGCATTTGGGAAAAACAGACACTCATAAGAAATGTGTGGCTGTTCTATGTCTATTTCTCACTGTTGGTTCCATTCACAAAGAAATGACCCTTCAGGCATCTAAATGCTTAGCAGTAATTATCCCCAAATGTTTCGTATTTATGAAAAATGCAGTTTACTGTAGGGGATATTCACTAGCTTCACTACAAAGGCAAGTCACAACAGTGCATTCAAACATTGCTATAATTAATCAGCCTATCACTGATTCTTGTTTTTTCACAGGCAAGTATTTTCTTCAAAAAATTTGCTCAGGGCTGGAATTTAGATTCAGAACCAAATTGAGACATTTTCCCCACATCTAAGAAAGCCGATCTTATTTGAAAATTCAAGGATCAGCTCAGAGCTGCCTCTTTGAAGAGGAACACTAGATTCAGCCCACGCTATTTTTTAATGTCATCACTTCAATATACCCACTCTGATATAATGCCCAATAGTTAAGAGGCAAAGTGCTAGTGTAGCTGCTCCAAAAAACATCATAGAAAATGAGTTTTATTATTCTTAATACAAGCCTAGACAATAGGCATCTTTCTCAGAGAAAGAAACCTGAAGCCTGCTCAAGAATTGAATAAGTTGCTGTTGTTTTTACAAAGAGATGGAGAGAAGGAGACAGACCCATGGCTGCAAGCAGCAAATGTGTTAGCTTTGGCAAGGGTCTGCATGACTTAGGGTGGGTATTATTCTTTGATCTGCATGGAGGAGCTCCATGAAGATAACAGCATCACAAAGATCTGTAGGGAGTCAGCAGTGTAACACTGAAGTTAAATTACAGAATCACAAATATTTTGTTTGAGAATTTTTACATTCAGAAACCAATTTTTATCTCAAGACTCACATAAGAAAATTGCTAAGCTATTCCTGCTTGTAAATGATAAGTCTTCTTTTACTCAGCTGAGAATAAAGCAAGTTGTTAAATTTGTTTCTTACATGATGTAATTAACCTTGAGCAGTAGTGACTTCTAAGATTTTTTTCCTTTCTTTTGTAACACTGGGGAAAAAACGTATTGATTTGAGGAGAGGGAGTGAGTATTAAGCATAGCAATTGCTTCACACAGTAGTTTGGTTTAACAGCTGGAAAGTTTAGTCCCATATGCCAGAATCTAAACCCCGAAGAATAAAAGGAAAGTGCTCTTTAGTAGGAACATTTTGTTAATTCCAAGGAAGTTAGTGCATGGAGGTGGAATCCAATTTTCCTGTTTGTTTTGTGTGGTTTACACCTTTGAATTCGATGTTGTAGAACTTTAAATTTTAAATATTCACATCTATCTGAGCTAACTGGTAGGTCTTAGATAAAAGAATTATCTTTGGAAGATGATTCTGTCACTTCATCCAGATTGTAATGGAGAAGACTGAGAAGGTATCTTACCAATGGAAGGGAGGATGTCAAAAGGATGGAGTCAGGCTCTTCTTGGTGGTGCCGAGCAGTAGGACAAGAGGCAACAAGTACAAACTGGAACACAAGAAGCTCCACCTGAACATGAGGAAGAACTTCTTTACAGTAAGGGTCACTGAGCACTGGCACAGGCTGACCAGAGATGTTGTAGTGTATGATTAATATGTATTTCTATATTATGTATTTCTGTATTATATAGTTCTGTTACCCCTTTAAGTTGGAATGTTCTGTTACCCCCTGCCCTTCTCCAGATGGTTTGTCTCCTCCCCTCTCCTTGGTTCAACCCCCCTGTAAGAACTTGAAACAGGACGTAGTATTTGCTCTTCTTGGTTGGCCCCTCTAAGCTTAGGACCCCCTGGGAAGCCGTTGCTCCCAGGGTGAAATAAACTTAACATATTCTAACCAAGAAGAGTCGCCTGCATCTTCTTCATCCTCCATTTGCTGGCTTGACCCCCGAAGGCATAGCAAAGGGCGACACAGACCTTGCTGCCTTTAAAACACCTCTAAGCTGGACCTCCAATGACACAGAGGCTTCCTGCCTAGAAGGGCCCTCACCTAGCCGGTGCCCTGCGGCAGACTAAGCCAGGGCTGAAGAAGGAGCAGGGACAGCTGTGGGTGCGGCTATACAGAGAGGTTGTGGTGTTTCCTTCCCTGGACAAAAGCTGTCTGGACACAAACCAAAGTAACATGCTTTACAGCATACTTGAGCAGGGAGATTGGAACAGATGACCTTCAGTGATCCCTTCCAGCCTTACCCATTCTGTGATTCTGTGGTTGATTCTGTAATTCTGTATGTGATGGCCCAAACTTAGCAAAAGAATCTGGGCCTAAATGTACTTCATAGTCAGCGGAGCACATGATAAGAATACATATTCCACAAGAAAAAAGTTTGCCATTAGAAGACATAATTTTTTAGTAACTGAAGTTTAAATATCAAACAATGTAGGTAAAAATGCAATCTTGAAGAAAGAAGGTGAGTCCAAGAGTGACTCAAACTCCTGAGTTCTTCTCTATAAGCACAGAACTGAAGTCAGAAAACTTGATTTTTATTTTTTTTTTAGTCTGTTACTAGCTCACTAGGTGGTAGTAACTAATTGACTTAGGTCAAATACAAAGATACCAGGTGAAGACCACAGTGTATCATACTTGGATATGCACACCTCAACACACACATCAAGACAGAGGCAATAAAAATGCAGCAAAGTTCTAGAGGTGTTAAGCTTCAACTCAATTTAAATTGAGCATGATGTGTAGGGAATAAATCTGACTAACAGTATGGTACTGTGCTGGGTCTATCTGAGCCCACAGCAGCCTTAACAGTGCTATGAGATAACACTCCACTGTTTTGACTGCTGTGAGGCAGAGGTAGGATTCTAAGGAGGGGACATGAGCAGGCCAGGTGACTCAGACTGACCAAAGGGATATTCCAGATCATATCACATCAGCTCAGATATAAAGCCAAGGAAAGGAACAGGAGGGTGGAGGCATTTAGTTGTTTCCAATGGCTGCCCGCTGAAAAGACAACTAACGTGTAGAGCCCTGCTTCTCAGGATGCAAGCTGAGCTTGTGGAATGGGAAGTAGAGATTAGATTTTTCCTGCTTTGTTTTTTGTGCATGCAAACCTTTCGCTTATAGCAAACTGCCTTGACTTAAAACCCATAAGTCATCATCTTATTAGTAAAAGGGGAGGGCTGAGAGACTTTCCGGGCACTTGGCATCCAGCCAAGGTCAACCCATTACAGGTACCTAATTTTAGTGACAGCTTTTCTGGGCTTTCAGTCCATTTCTAAGGCATGAATAAATACGTCACTCATAGACATATTTCTAAGCCTAACACTTAAGCAGTTAAAAAGCTCTTTGTTCCTTGAATAGAAAGTCTTACAGAAATGTCATTTTTTTAGAGACCCCTGAAACAGCCTTTATCAACTTTGCTTTTAACCTGCCTTCTAGAATGGGACTCCTTCCTCCTAACCGCTGTTAAAGATGCAAAAGAATGTTCTGCAGTGTCAATTAGGTGAGTTAAGGACAGACTGCAGACTTATCCTTTCTATTGTAAATCTGGTTGTTTGCCTTCTTTAGACTTCATTCAAATCCCTTAAGGGCTATTTTCTAGGCAGTCATTCACAGAATTATAGACACCCAGTACACATTAGTTTCAATGGACGTGGTCTCCTTTTACACACAGCTTTTAAACCTTTTGTTTGCAATCGCCTGTTAGAAGCCCAAAAGTAAAACAGTTTTATGACTTTCTTCTTGCTAAATTAACAAAAAAAAATTTCCTAAGCATGCACAACTTGTACAATTGTATTGACATAGGTAAGTTCTATGCTTTTTACAGAGTAACACAAGTAAAATCTGCCAAAATATAGCCCTAAAATATTTTTTTTAATTTTGTTGTTATTTGACTAAAGATTTGTACTGAGGCTGGAAAAGATGAAGTGAATTTTCTTCATAGCAGCTTGAATGGTGTTAAGTTTTTATGATTAAACCACTGTTAACATACCAGTGTTTTGGCTATGGCTAAACAGTGCTAAGATAATGCTGAGATTTTCTTTTTTCAACACTGACCCTGCACTGAGTAGGCTGGAGGTGCACATGAAGTGGAGAGGAGACACAGACAGGACAGGTGACCTCAACTGGCCAAAGGGATATTATAAATCACATCAAGTCATGCTCAGCAATAAAAACTGAGGGAAAGGAAGAAGAAGCGGGGATATTCCAAGTGATGCCATTTGTCTTCCTGTGTGCTGAGGCCCTGCTTTCCAGGAGGTGGTTGAAAAATGCCTATGGATGGGAAGTACTGAGTAAATTACTGATTTTACTTTGTTTGTGTGTGCAGCTTTGCTTTACATTTTCAACTGTCTTTATCTTGACCCGTGAGTTTTCTCATTTTCGCTCTCCTGATTTTCACCCATCCTTCTAGAAAGTAGTGAGAGAGTGACTGGATCAGCTTAGTTTCTGGCTGGAGTCACACCATCACAGTTACTCTGTACAATCTGCATAATTATTATTAGCCACATTGTGTTTTGAAGCACATTCTTTCAGTGATGTACTGCTGTCTAAAAAAAAATATAGTGATCAGAATATACAGTCTTTTCATTGTATCAAACCCTTACCAAAACAGTTTCCTAGATGTAACCTGGCATATTTAAAAAAATATAGCATTGTATTACTCATTAAGTTTTATAAATCAGTAGATACATACCCAAACAATATATTAATTCATATGATCAATATTACTTATTGTGTAAGTTAGCAGTGTACAAATTTAGTGCTGTCTTCTTTAAAAATTCATTTAATATTTTGCAAAACAATTTCCACTGCTGTGGTATTAATAAGTAATAACCAGCTGATTGCATGTTTTGTGGATGTCTGAAAGCTTCCAAATGCCTCAGTCATAAATCATATACTTAAATGAGCATTGTGCTCAGACTGCCTCCAGCTAAAATGATAAGCATGATATTTACAATGGTAGTATATTTAGATGTGGGCAAAAAAACTATTTTCTCTTAAAAAGATTTGCTGTTATTAATTTGGACGTGTGAAGGTGTCAAAACAGCCCATTCCAATAATCTGATATTTTATTTTTCAAAATAGCAGATGAATTGAAACTGGTCTTTTCCTTTCCCCCCGCTTTTGTTCCTTGCCTCAAACCCCATTTTTGGTTAATTTTTATTCTCAATGAACCAGTTGTTTCAAAAATGTGTGAAGTGCTGTATGCAGCATTTCTCTTACCCCATTTTTCAAGTTTAGGGCTGAGTACTTAGCAACTGTCAGGATGAATATAGTATGTGCACTTACTTACAAACCTACCATATGTTCCCTTTAGCTGAGGTTCATTCATCCAAAGCCGTCTTTTAGATGTAGTTCTTATCCACTTGATTAACTGAGAGTTTATTTTCCTCTGCATCCGTAATTATTTGAACAGCAGTATGATCTAACATTTTAGACCAGTGTCCTAGGTGCCTAAGAAACCCAAAAAATGAGTGGTTTTGCGTTGATGTTATGAACTAATTGTAGGCAGGATCATTGTCCTGAAGCCATTGTGGTGGCTGATTTTATATTGGTGCCATACTGATAAGCAGTATGTTCTGTTTATTCCTAAATTGAGAATGGAAGTCAATATCTCACAGGGTCAAATAAGATCAGTTCTCTACAGCTCCTGTGAACTCCAAATATGCAAAGCACGGCCCTCCCGTGTCAATTTGTAAATGCACAGTGAGCTGATTTTTTTCTATCCCCAAGAAATGTTTGATATTGCATTTTAAAACAGTAAGGATGATGCCAGCTAGCTCTAGAAGTCGGTATTATATGTCCACATTTGAGATAAGACACTTGAGGCTTCTTTTATTCAGTGCAGAGAATTAGGCAAACTAAAGAGCAGTTCTCATCAAGATTATAAAGAAATAGATCACAACCTGAAAGCTGTTATTTTTCTCACTTGACCACACAGGGAATTGGGCTGAGTAGCTCAGATTCATACATTATTAACAGCAACAGAGGCAACTCAAATTCAGTAACTTTTGCATCATCTGAATAGTAGCTATCCATGCTGTAGCTAAATCATGCCAGAGGTGCAAAAACATCCCAGTTGATCTAAGAAGGCCAGTACAAGTTCTGCACAGATTGCTGCATCAAGTATAGAACCACATGAGTGCAATGGCATCTATCCTTGGCCTAGAAGCTTTGTAATTGTTTCCATGCTGTGCTGAGCCCTTGCCAGTGATCAAGAGCTGTCCCAGCTGTCTTCACACATGCACTCTGGCATATCTGGAGGACTTATTGGTTTAGATGCTGGACACAGCTTTAGACTCAAAGTGGCTCCATGCATTTGGAGAGCATAACATCTTTCATAAAGCAAAATGTACTGTTCATGGGGCTGATCCTGAGCAAATTAGCTCCGTGTGGAAATCATAGCATTAATTCTGTTTTTGAAACTGTGCCAGGCTCCAATTAACACTGATAAGAGAGAGCTGACTGCATTGTGATGACATTAGTGGAAGGAATAAGCTCATGCTGAACTCAGTGCTGTTGGAACTTCATTGCATCTGGCACATATGCTGGTTCAGGTGTCTCTTCATACCACTGCAGGCTATGCTGTAAACAGACTCAGTGGGTATATAGATGCAAGCAATTCACAAAACAGTGTGTCAAGTGGCTCTCCAAAATCTGAGTAAAAAGCATATGAAAGAAAATATTTAATTCTCCTTTGAAATTCATGGCTATGCCATATTTCTTGTTTGCAGATTGCATAAAACTATTTTTAGAGGCTAATCAAATATAGTTAATCAAAACAGTATATATGTATCTGCGTATCACCAGGTTTTCACCAGCCTCTATGTCTGATATAATTCAAACCAATACATCTCTTTAATATATCTTCCTCCTTTTTTCTCACTTTACAATTGTTCTGCTTGGAACAGTTAAAGAGAATGTGAATTTTTGCATTCATCCATATTTCACTTTATTTTAGTTTCTCTCCATAAAAAAAAAAAAATGTTCTTCTTACTCACAAAAAAATAGCAAATACTACTAGGACTGATAAAGTGCTAATTAATACAATCCTTTTGGTAACTTACCCACTTGAGAAATGGAGATTAAATCCATTCAAAATTCATAAAGAAAAACCTAAAATGTCTGTGGATTCCCTTCTACTCCGAGAAATGGGTCAAGATTTTTCTGGTCTTTTTAATTTATTTGTAAGTTGAAGTATATCTGACACATTACATCAAAAATATCAGCAAAATTCTGATTTATTCTTTAAGATACTACCAAAGATACTACCTCTAAAATATTACCAAAATAGTAATAAAAATAAATAAAATCAGTGTGTTCTTCTAAAAAGGAAAAACAAATAGGAATTAATGTAGAAAAAATACCCACAAATGAAAGTAAGTACACAACAATGGTACATTATGACTAAATTCTATGCATTAAACCCAAAAATTCTATTGAAAATTTAATTAATAGTTTTATTTTTCAATTTTTTTAGTAATAACATATTTTATTACTACTACCAGTAATACAGAGTATGACACCATGACCCAGGGATCTCCATCCCAGGCTGATGGATGCAGTTGCTGCTTTCCAGTTTGCACTTTCAGGACACTGCCTTTAACAACACCCACATACGACACACAAAACAGGACTCTCATAAAATATAAGTACAGATGGCCAAGACCTGTTTCTTCTTTCTGAATGTGGTCAAAGTTCACTACTGAAAACACACGTACCCTTGCTCTTCAGATGCACAATCACACCCATATCTTCAGGTCTCTTGAATATTCACCTAACATCCCCACTTGGATCTCAGGCGCCTTTAGCTTCTAAATGATTATCCTCCTGTTCACTGGCTTGTCCAGCCTGATGTTTACTATCAAATGGGTATATGAAATCACCCACCTGTTTCAGAATCACCCCCACACCCACAAATCCCTTATTAATGCTGGTTTCTTAGCCTGGCTAATATCCATGATCAGACCTTGGGTTTCAAACTGATCACTGACTCCACATTTCTCCTACTCGCTAGTCTGGCTTGGAGTTTGCTACTGAATCCAGCATACACAAACATGCCCACAGGATAAAATTACCCAGGAAAACAATAAATACAGCTCTACCACCTTCATCTCAGGTCTGTATATGTACGTGTTTAATTTATCGCTTTTCCTCATTCCTTTTTATTTTTCCTACTAAACAGTCCTTAACTAGGTGGATTAATGAATCAGATTGTGTCACATTCCACATATTCTTACTGAACTAACATTTCAAAAATGTTCCTTCTACAGCGCTGTGTGTCTGTCCTCTATACACAGCCACAACTTAGCAGCAATACCATTTCCTTGCTCATACTCCAATTTAGAATGTTCCCAAATTCTGAAATGCAGTTACAGTATTCAACAGACATATACTAAAATTTAAGCCACTCTTTAAGCCATAAATATCCATTCTCCTTCTGAGGAAGTAAATCCTTAGGCGTCTACCCTCCATTCAGTAAAAGATGTGTAATTCTACACCTCAGAAGAAAAAGAACACAAAGATATGATTGAGGAGTTCCCAGATTGATCAAAGAACTTCTGACTGTAAAAATAGATTGCGGAAACAATATGTTCCAGCCTCACCTTTACATAACAAACTTTTTGGGGTCCTTGGGCTTTGTTTTTTTTCATAATTCCACTGAGGAAAAGCTATTCTGAATTATAGTCTGTAATGTACACCTATATACACATATAGATTAAGTCCTCTGCTGATGGTATTTTATCATCACCAGAAACTGGAGCACCATGCATGATCTCCAAAATTCTGTTTACAAAGAGCTTGGTAATAACAATTAGAAAATCAGTTCACTTCTTCTCACTTCTTCCCACCTTTTGCATGAAATGAAAATATAACTTCTTTCAAGCAGATTCCACTACCTTTTTACAAATACTTTTTGCAAATTAGTACCTTAGTCTCAGCTAGGACTGTTGTATATGCTACAAATAATAGCCTTTCGAATGTTAATTATCTATTGTCTCTTTTCTCGGAAAATTCTCACCTAGAAATTCTGAAACTTTGTAATACAGTGCTACTTTGGTTTAGAAAGCTTTCGATAAAAGTAATATCATTCTGCAGAATATATCAATATACTAGTCAGCCCAACAGTGTAGAGTTGAGTACTGTGTTTATGTTCATGTGCATCCTGCACTCACAGGTGCTCTCCTAGGACAATCAATCTTTTAAGCTCAGACTTGCAGTCAGAGGCCAGAATCCTTTGTCCATTGCAATGAAAAAATCCTCCTCTTTTGTGATGGGACCATATTCCATTTCACAACACCTTTTTTTTTTTATCTGGTATAGAAAGGCTGATATAGAAAAGTCACCACTGATACCCATATCTGGTACTGAAATAAATTTCAATACTGAAATTGTTAACCTGTTTTAATTCTGGTACTGGAAACTTTTCATCTGTGAAGAACCTTGATAAACTAAGTTAACCTATATGTTGCTGAAGATGCATTACTGCTACTATTGCACTGTTTTAGATAACACAGTTATCTGCAAGGTAGACAGATTCGGAATTTCCAGCTTCCACCTTGAAAATGGAAAAAAGAATAAATCATTTCAAAAAAAGTTGCATTTTACATCAAACCCAATTTGACGGATTTATTTAATGTCTGAAAATTACTTACATAGCTGATATTCCAACACATTTCTCTCTTTTAGCACATCTTTCCAGATCGGGTCTCTGCTAAGACAAGGAATGGAAATTTTGAAATATCAAAAAAAAACCTATTCACAAAAGATTTTCAGCAGAATGTTAGACATCAGAGCGGAGGTTGACAGTTAACAAATGAACCTCAATATAGCAACTTTTAAAGTTTTTCTGTTGTTATGGGTGGTGCTATAATGACTCTTGTTTCTGGCATTATGTCTTCTCTTTCCAAATTCCATTTCCTTCTGTTTTATTCCTTTGGAACATTTAATGGACATTACTTCTTGCTCTTCTGACTCATCCTCAGTCTTCTAGTTCTGGGAACTGAAAAGTGTTATTATATTCAGATTCAGAAACTGAAAAAAGTATCCTTTCAAACACTGTAATTACATAGTCTGTCAGTGTCCTTTCTCAGACTCATCTTCAGCATTAGAATTATAGAGTTCTGCATGCTGTATATTTGCTGAAGTTTTATTCTTTAATTTTATTTCTACTACAGAATCAAAGATTACGCCATGTTGGAAGGGACCCACAAGAATCACTGAGTCCAAATCATGGCCCCGCACAGAACCATTCCCAGGATTCCCACTATGTGCCTGAGAGCATGATCCACATGCCCCCTGAACTCTATTAGGCTTGGTACTGTGACCACTTCCCTGAGGAGCCTCTCCCAGTGCTCAACCACCCTCTGGGTGAAGAACTTTTTCCTAATATCTAACCTAAAACTCCACTGACACAACTTCAGGCCATTCCCTTGGGTCCTGTTACTGGTTACCACAGAAGAGATCAGTGCCCCTCCTCTTCCCCTCAAAAAGAAATCGTAGACTGCAATGAGGTCACCCCTCAGTCTCCCCTTCTCCAGGCTGAACAGACCAAGTGACATCCACTCCTCATATAGCTTCCGCTCAAGGCCCTTCACTGTCTTCATTGCCCTCTCTGGACACTTTGTAATAACTTAATATCTTTCTCATATTGTGGTGCCCCAAACTACACATTATATTAAAGGTGAGGCCACCCCAGCACAGAGCAGAGTGGGACAATCACCTTCCTCGACCAGCTGGCAATGCTTTGCCTGATGTGTCCTAGGAAACAGTTGGCCCTCCTGGATGCTGGAACAGTGCTGACTCATATTTAACTTGCCATTGACCAGGATTCCCAGGTCCCTTTCCATGGCACTGCTTTCCAGCATCTCATTCCCTAATCCATATGTACATCCAGGGTTGCCCAATCCTACGTGCAGAATCCAGAACTGGCTGCCCTTGATCAGCTAGGTAGGTTACCTTGTCATAAAAGGAAATCAGGTTGGATAAGTAGGACTTTGCCCTCATGAAGCTGTACCAGTTGTGACCAATGACAGCATTGTCTTTCATGTCTTTTTCAACTCTTGCCAGAATAATTTTCTCCATAACTTTACCAGGCACTGAAGTGAGACTGACAGGCCTGTAGTTTCTGAGGTCATCCTTCTTGTCCTTCTTGAAAACTGGGACAACATTCTCCAGATTCCAGTCAGCTGAGTGAGACCACTCCAGGTTCCCAAGACCACCCAAAAAACACTGAGTGGTTTTGTGATGACAACAGCCAGCTCTTTGAGGATTCTGGGAAGAATCCCATCAGGCTCCATAGATTTGTAGGAATCCAGCTGGAGCACCAGATCCCTCACAATTGCAGGGTCAACTAGGAGTTGATAATTCTCAGAGTCATGGTCCTCCAGCTCAGAGCACTCAGACCCCCATGACCCACCACCTGTGTTTAAGACAGCGACAAAGAAAGCATTAAACACCTCTCTCTTGTCTCTGTCCCTGTTTGTGAGGTGATCATCCTCATCCTGCAATGTGCNGCTCTTTGAGGATTCTGGGAAGAATCCCATCAGGCTCCATAGATTTGTAGGAATCCAGCTGGAGCACCAGATCCCTCACAATTTCAGGGTCAACTAGGAGTTGATAATTCTCAGAGTCATGGTCCTCCAGCTCAGAGCACTCAGACCCCCATGACCCACCACCTGTGTTTAAGACAGCGACAAAGAAAGCATTAAACACCTCTCTCTTGTCTCTGTCCCTGTTTGTGAGGTGATCATCCTCATCCTGCAATGTGCCAATGATATTTCTAGACTGCCTATGGCCATCAATCTGTCTGAAAAAATCTCTTCATTTCTGGCCAGCTTCAATCCAGCTGAGCTGTGGCCACACTGTTATGGTTTAACTCTGGCCAAAATGCCAAGGCCACAATTTCTGAGAGAGAAGGGAAAAAAACCCTCAACCTTTGTGATAAGGATTATAAGCAACTTTTTATTAACTATTTTGCAACCAAAACAGGATCTAACTTAGAATATTAAGAATTCACTACTACTAAAATCAGAGGGAGAAGGTCGATAGATGTTACAGACACCTTCTCCCCCCACCCCTCCCTCTTTCAAAGATCTCCCTCCTTCCCCCAGCAGCCCAGGAAAACAGGAGTGGGTGAGTTACGGTCAGATGTTGTTCACACTGCAGATTCAAAGAAAAAAAAGAAGACCAACTCCAGGCTTTTCCAGTGGGGGGTTTCTTCCTGAAAACAGTCTGTTACAAAACTGCTTAGTGGATTTATTACTGACAACAGCTTATTCAGGTATTGTTGTCACTTAAGTCACTTTACCATAGGTGCAGCCATTCAGGTGCTGCTTGGCTGCTTCAGTGTAAGTTCTTACGGGCCACCAGTCCTCCCAAGAGATGCTGCTCTGCTGCTCCAGCATAGGTCTCTTCTTCCCACCGCCCACAGGACTCCATCAGGCCCCGGCTCCAGACATAGACATCAAACATCCCACAGGATCACAGCCTCTCTTTTTCCAGCACTTATCTGCTCCAGTGTGGAGTCTTCCAGGCTTCCACAGGTTTGGAGGTGAATCTTTGCTCCCTATGGTCCCCCACAGGTTGCTGGGACCCTATTTCAGTGTTTAAGGCATCTTGTCTTTCTCCTTCTCGCTGACCTTGATGTTAATCAAACTTCTCACTCTCCTCTCTCTTAAGTGACCATGATGTTGTGCCTTGCCTTTTTTTTCTTCTCCTTCTTAAATATGTTATCACAGAGGTGTTACCAGCTGACCTTGGCTAGCTTGGAGCTAAGAAATTTCCAGCAGCTTCTTAAAGAAGCCTCTCTCATAGTCCCCCCAGCTAATAAAAAACTCTGACTACTTAAAACCACAACACACACAAATTTTTCTCCCTACAGTGTCAAGCAGCATCTCCGAATTCTTCCCATGCCACTTGACCTTGCTTCCACTGGGCATGCACTTTTATTTTTTGCCTTATCTCCAAGAAAAGATCCCTGCTCAGCCAAGCTGACCTTCTGCCTCACATGCTTGACTTCAGATATTTTGGAATTAACTGCTCCTGTGCCCTGAGGAGATGTTTGACGAGTGACCAGCATTGATAGACCCCAGTACCTGCAAAAACATTTTCCCAGGGGATTTTACTCACTGATTCCCTAAGCAGCCTGAAGACTCCACTCTGTCAAGAGCTGAGGTTTTGCTGACACTTTTCTTCCAGTCAGAGATTTTAAAGTCAATTTCCTCATGGTCACTGTGGCCTAGACAGCCACCAATCTCCAAGTAATTTACAAGGTCCACTCTGTTGACAAGCAGCAGATAACAGAGAGCAACTTTCGAAGTCGGATCCCTTAGGACCTGTTCCATAAATTTGTCATCCAGGTTTTTAGGAATCTTCTGGCCTGGGTTTTACCAGCTCCCATTTAATTTCTGGCAGGTTGAAGTCTCCTATACGGACAAGGGTAATAGACTTTGAAGTATTGCTTATTTCTTCAAAGATGCTGATGAATCAGCATCATCATCCTGGCTGGGAGGTCTATAGTAGACTCCTACAAAGACATCTGCATCATTTGTTATCCCCTTTATTATTACCCAGAGGCTCTCAACTGTGCCTTTGCCAGCTCAGAGCTCCATACATTCTAACCCTTGTATTACATACAGTGCCACCCCTCCATCTCTTCTGCCCTGCCTATCTCTCCTGAAAAGCCTGTAGCTGTCCAACAGGACACTTTACTCATAAGACTCATCCCACCATGTTTATGCCAATAATGTAAAATCTATGGGACTAGGCCAAAGTTGCGAGCTCCTTTTGTTTGTTCCTCATGCTGTATGCATTGGTGTAGAAACATTTCAGGTGTGGTACATGCAACCTCATGAGACAAATGGAGGGATCCCATTAGCTCGTTTCCTCAAGTTCTGACACCCCACCCCTCCTCACCACTCATCACTGGTTAGCCTGGTTTTGTCCCTTCCCTCTTCCAAGCTAACTTAAAGCTCTGTCAACAAGCCCTGCTACCTCCTGCACTAGAACTCTTTTTCTCCTCTGAGACAGGTGCATCCCATTGGGTGTCAGTAGACCAGGTGTTAAGTAGATCATCCCATGGTCAAAAAACTCCAAATTGTTCCAATTACACCAGCCTCAGAGCCACTCATTGACCAGAGGGATCTGCTATTCCTATCAATATTATTCTTTATTACTGAAGAATCAAGGAAACCACTACCTATGCTCCCATTCCCTTTACCGATCACCCCAGGGCCCTGGAGTCTTTTGATTGCCCTCAGACTTCTGTTATTTCCTTGCTGCCAGTTTGAACAACCAATAGTAGATAGCAATCAGAGGGCCTTATTAGGCTGAAGAGTTTTCCAGTAATGTCCTTTATCCAAGCCCCAGGGAGATAGCAGACTTCCCTGCAAGTTGGGTCCTGTCTGTGTATAGGGCCTTCCATTCCCCCTAGAAGGAAGTCTTCTATTACAACTATCATTCTTTTCCTTTTAATAGAGGAAGTCTTGATGCCCATATACAGGTGGTGTTGTTTTAGGAGGTTTCACTACCCCAGAAGCACCCTTGCCCATCTCTTATGTTGTCTGGCCTTCTAGCTCCAGGGCTCATACCTGTTGTAGAAGGTGCTGGTCCTACCTGTCACATTTTGAGAAGGAGGAGGAACATTCCTCCTGGTACATTCAGTGACAAGCTTCCAGCCTTCATCTTTAACGGATGCTTGACTAACAGTCCTGTAACTAATTACCCTGCAGAGTTCTGAGTCCACCTGCTTCTCCACTGCAATAGAGATTTGAGACTCCTGAGAATCATGAGACTGTAGCATCTCTGAAAATAATCAGAGATGCTCTTGCTCTCTTGCTGATTCGCTCAAATACTATAAAGCCTGTTCACTTCATAGCTCCTTCATCTGACAACACAGCTCTTCAGCCATGGCACTTCTTCCAAATAACAGTTTGTCAACCCAGCCTCCCAAGGAGATATCACACTCCTGGCAACCTGCGACCTGGAAAGCTGTATCTGCCATCAGCAGAAAGCCTCTGACACAGCTGGTTCAGTGACTCCTGCAGCTACAAGGGATGGAGCTTTTTGGTGTGTCAACACCATAACTGAGGAAGCTTAAACTACTACTCTAATAAGACTGGAGCTGAAAGGATCTCTTTTCTCTTCCTTACCAGCTTACTGAGTCTGTTTGCTGCCTCTATTGGCTGCTCCCGTGTGGTCAGAGAGGAGCCCTTCCTGCTTGCCCTGCTTGCAGGAACTGCTGTGCAAACTGACATGCCACGCCCTTCCTGCCATGCCATGCTTGTGTTCCCTGTGCTCCCTGGAGCCATCTACATGTCCCTCTGGTGCTCCCAGCACTTGCCTGGTTGGCTGCTGAGAGCTAGAAGTGTTAATAGAGATATGACTAGACACGTCAATATTCACAACACCGCTGTATCTCTCTTTTAACCGCCATGAAATAATCTGCAGAAATTTAACACATTTCATAAAATTCCAATCAGAGGAGTTGTCCTACTTCATGTAAAAGCTACAGAAATGACTAAAATTCTTTCTTTCAAGACTGAGAAAAAAACATCAATTTACGCAGCTCCAAAACAATATATTCTATACCTCAAGTTGAGAATACTTATCATACCTGTTTACCCTGATCCAAATCTGCCTTGCTTAACTTACAGAACTTATCCTGATGTTTTCTACCATGTAACCATCACATAACCTCTGTCACACGAGTTATTTTTGCACTGTGTTCCTCTAAATATTTAATTAGTTACACAAAGTGAAACTAGTCCAGCAAGGATGATAAAGTCAAATATATAGTAGCATCCATCCGAAAGCTTTTGCGTATGCTATAAAAGAAAGATTCAGAACCCTTTTTTATTTTATTCAGGTGAAAATTGTTACACTTTACCTACTTAACTATTAAGGGGAGAGCTATGCTTTGTCTGGCAGCTAAGATGACTGCACTGATGATGGTTTCCTTGAAGCTTGCACATTGCTGCCCAGAAGTCATAACCTAATATTTGATATTGTATCAGAAAGTCCCATTCACATTTAATGTTTAGTTACCATTACCTGCCCATTCTTTACCACTGAAAAGAGTATTACATTGCTGCTTAGAATAGGATTTAGCAGACCATATGAATATGCAGGATCTCTCTAAGTAGTGCAAGAGCATACGATGAAACTGTTTCTTTACTTCTGTCTGGTTTGGATTTAAAGGACATGGTCTAAATGTAGGGACTGATGAAAAAAATCTTCATACACAGGAACAACACGTCTAACCCAAATGTCTTTCTTCTTGTAAAACAAAAAGGAGAAACAGACTCTGCAGAGAGTCATGTGGTTTTTCCTTTCATTCTGAAAACAAATATAGCAACTTTAAAGCATGGTATTGAATAAATAAATGTAACTATAACAAGTTGCATAAGCTACTTCTCTATATCTTACAATCTGATAATAAGATAAAACTTGCCCTTTTTATGCAAAATATTTGCTTACTTGGCTTACTTCTATAGTATGAAATCCCCCCTTCTNCCTGGAGTCTTTTGATTGCCCTCAGACTTCTGTTATTTCCTTGCTGCCAGTTTGAACAACCAATAGCAGATAGTAATCAGAGGGCCTTATTAGGCTGAAGAGTTTTCCAGTAATGTCCTTTATCCAAGCCCCAGGGAGATAGCAGACTTCCCTGCAAGTTGGGTCCTGTCTGTGTATAGGGCCTTCCATTCCCCCTAGAAGGAAGTCTTCTATTACAACTATCATTCTTTTCCTTTTAATAGAGGAAGTCTTGATGCCCATATACAGGTGGTGTTGTTTTAGGAGGTTTCACTACCCCAGAAGCACCCTTGCCCATCTCTTATGTTGTCTGGCCTTCTAGCTCCAGGGCTCATACCTGTTGTAGAAGGTGCTGGTCCTACCTGTCACATTTTGAGAAGGAGGAGGAACATTCCTCCTGGTACATTCAGTGACAAGCTTCCAGCCTTCATCTTTAACGGATGCTTGACTAACAGTCCTGTAACTAATTACCCTGCAGAGTTCTGAGTCCACCTGCTTCTCCACTGCAATAGAGATTTGAGACTCCTGAGAATCATGAGACTGTAGCATCTCTGAAAATAATCAGAGATGCTCTTGCTCTCTTGCTGATTCGCTCAAATACTATAAAGCCTGTTCACTTCATAGCTCCTTCATCTGACAACACAGCTCTTCAGCCATGGCACTTCTTCCAAATAACAGTTTGTCAACCCAGCCTCCCAAGGAGATATCACACTCCTGGCAACCTGCGACCTGGAAAGCTGTATCTGCCATCAGCAGAAAGCCTCTGACACAGCTGGTTCAGTGACTCCTGCAGCTACAAGGGATGGAGCTTTTTGGTGTGTCAACACCATAACTGAGGAAGCTTAAACTACTACCCTAATAAGACTGGAGCTGAAAGGATCTCTTTTCTCTTCCTTACCAGCTTACTGAGTCTGTTTGCTGCCTCTATTGGCTGCTCCTGTGTGGTCAGAGAGGAGCCCTTCCTGCAGGATCTCTCTAAGTAGTGCAAGAGCATACGATGAAACTGTTTCTTTACTTCTGTCTGGTTTGGATTTAAAGGACATGGTCTAAATGTAGGGACTGATGAAAAAAATCTTCATACACAGGAACAACACGTTTAACCCAAATGTCTTTCTTCTTGTAAAACAAAAAGGAGAAACAGACTCTGCAGAGAGTCATGTGGTTTTTCCTTTCATTCTGAAAACAAATATAGCAACTTTAAAGCATGGTATTGAATAAATAAATGTAACTATAAAAAGTTGCATAAGCTACTTCTCTATATCTTACAATGTGATAATAAGATAAAACTTGCCCTTTTTATGCAAAATATTTGCTTACTTGGCTTACTTCTATAGTATGAAATCCCCCCTTCTAGATCATATCAATAATTTCAGTGGACTTTACTGAATTAATATGCATATTATGGGTTTGAGTATATCTAAGACGAAGGGTTTTAAAGTACTCAACACCATATGCCTAGATAATTTCATTATAGCACCATCTACCTTGCAGTGATCATGACAGATTGCTTAATACATTAATACATGTGTAAAAACCTGGTTCCAAAGCCATATAAACTTAACTGGAAATATTGATTTTATTTAAGGCTTCCAAAAGATTTGGCTTAACCAATCTTTTACAAAAAGCCTTCAGTTCATTATCATCTACAAATGGTACCATGCTTTCTCTAAGAGAATTTCTTTTAATTTATCAAGACAGAAACAGTGGCAAAAGTTTCTGAGGTAGCGTACAACCCAGGTAAAAGCATTACACTAAAAGCGCTCAGCAAACAAAGGCACAGTCCACAAAAACACCCAATCCAAAGAAATGAGTAACCAAGTGTTATGGTTTTATTTTAAGGAAAACTTTTTCCGCTTTTGTTTACAAGCAGGGGGGTCTGCCTGCCTGGACGGTGCTGGGATCCCTGTCCCGCAGCAGGTGTTGGGGGCCCAGCCCCCTCTTCCCCTTTTTCCCCCTGGTCTGCCACAGCCTTGGCATGGGGAGGCCCACAGCCCATGCCACAGTCCCTCGGACCAGGGCACAGTTTTGGCGGCCCCGTCCCCCAATGGGGCCATTGCTGTCCACGGCCCTGAGGCCCCCCCCACCCCTCGCCAGCCACGGCCCCGTGGTGTTGCAGCTGTGGCAAGCTCCCGGCGTGGGGGCGTAGCTCTGGGCCCGGTGCCTGCCCCAGGTGGTGTGGGCCTGCGGGATGCCTGCGCCCAGTGCCCCCAGTGGCCGGGGTGGTCGGGGCACCCCGGCAGGAGGCTGGGAGAAGATAAACGCCATTTTGGCTGAGCCACATGGTGGAGGTGGGGAAGGTTTTCCTGCAGTTTGGGACCAGAAGTAGGCAGGGGGCAAAGATGAACCAATGGGGGCGCAAGGCTACGCTGTCCTGGGGTGGAAGAGCGTGGGAAAAAAGACATCACGCAGGCATGAGATGCGAAGAATTCTGGGCCAGGACAAAAAGATATAAAAAGCAGCGAAGCCCAGA
>WEIV01025093.1:1884-28213 GCA_013390005.1 Calyptomena viridis | reverse complement strand
CCTTCTTTCGGCCGTGCGAAGCTCCTGAGAGGGTGGATGCTGCAACTTGGATCCCTTCCCTGTATCACACACTTCTGGTTTGGTCAAGAAACTCACCCTATCCTTTTATTCATTTGTTTTTTTTTTCCCCTGCCTATCCTTGGATACTTAGTTTAATTTTCAGGTTGTTATATATTTTTATATTTATATTTTTATATATTAATAAGGGTGTTACTTTTAGCATAAGGGTATTCTTAACATATATTCTTGTTCTCTGTTTTAATAAAAGTTTTCTCTATATACTCAGACGAGTCTCAAAAATTTAATATCGAATTCATTTTAATTCTCTCCCACTGTCCCTTTTAAATGGGGACACCAAGCTTAGTTGAATACAAGCCTCATGGCTTTAAGTTACTCACAGAGAAAGAAAAGTGTAGAAGAGATTAAAAGAGTAAAAAAGAAAAGTGAAAGAAGGAGTCAAGAAAGAAGAGAGAAAAATAGTTACCTTTAAAAGTCAGACCAGGCTCCCACACGTCTTGAGAGAGAAAGGTGAACTTAAAACAGAGCTACTGTGCAGAGGCTTATATTTGATTTGGTTACCATGGCCACTTCCCCCGGGAGGGACATCTGGTCCACCAACCACTCAATGCCTTCCCAGCCAGAGTGACAGATGCCATAGTCAATCTGCAGCACCAGAGGTGTGGTGTGGTGTAGGTGGGCTGCCAGGAAGGCCTTCCTTGATGGACAGGCAGCCATGTGGTTCTTGGACCATGTGCTTCTCCATGGACTCCTTCATCTTGGCTGCAGACCATGTGCTCTGTGGGCAGGTGTAGTCATGGCACAGGCCTGAACATGTGCTTCAGTCCTAAACACCTGGCTGCAGGCTTCCGGCTGTGCCACATACACACACACACACACACGTTAGCTGGTTTGGTCTGACCCAAATGAATAATGAAGTGAGATTCAAATCCAGGATTTCACAACATGTAAGGAGATTAATAGAGTATTTTGATGCGGTAGATAAATATGTATCAGATAAAGGATACATCATTAAAGGACAAATATAATTTTTCCCTAGTATAATTTTGAATTTTTTCTCACTAATTGTAATTGTGGGGATTTCCTGTAGTGTTTGGAGTTGTTTTAATTTTTTTTTCAGCTTGCAGCTCCACATAAATAGTCATGAACACTGTGGCATCCTGAAATGTATAACAGATATTTGAACCATATTCCTCTCAAGAACTATGCTGGGAACTAATCAGATCACTTATTCTGTTAGACACGGAGGAAAAGATCATAACTCCAGGTCTTGGGCCAGATTTTATTTCTCCAATCTTTTCTCATATATAAATAAAAACAAAATTCTGACTGCCACAGTAGACCAAAATTCATAGTCATAAAAGCTGAAAACAAAGATTGTGTTCTTTTCACAGCCTGCTGTCATGGTGTCTAAAAATTATAGTATCAAATTTTAAACTCAAGGCACTTATAGCACAGGATAAACAAGATAAAATATTTAGTGATGCTAGATTTTGAGCTTTTTTTTTTTAGAGTGTGTTGTGGTTTTAAGTAGTCAGAGTTTTTTATTAGCTGGGGGGACTATGAGAGAGGCTTCTTTAAGAAGCTGCTGGAAATTTCTTAGCTCCAAGCTAGCCCAGGTCAGCTGGTAACACCTCTGTGATAACATATTTAAGAAGGAGAAGAAAAAAAAGGCAAGGCACAACATCATGGTCACTTAAGAGAGAGGAGAGTGAGAAGTTTGATTAACATCAAGGTCAGCGAGAAGGAGAAAGACAAGATGCCTTAAACACTGAAATAGGGTCCCAGCAACCTGTGGGGGACCATAGGGAGCAAAGATTCACCTCCAAACCTGTGGAAGCCTGGAAGACTCCACACTGGAGCAGATAAGTACTGGAAAAAAGAGAGGCTGTGATCCTGTGGGATGTTTGATGTCTATGTCTGGAGCCGGGGCCTGATGGAGTCCTGTGGGCGGTGGGAAGAAGAGACCTATGCTGGAGCAGCAGAGCAGCATCTCTTGGGAGGACTGGTGGCCCGTAAGAACTTACACTGAAGCAGCCAAGCAGCACCTGAATGGCTGCACCTGTGGTAAAGTGACTTAAGTGACAACAATACCTGAATAAGCTGTTGTCAGTAATAAATCCACTAAGCAGTTTTGTAACAGACTGTTTTCAGGAAGAAACCCCCCACTGGAAAAGCCTGGAGTTGGTCTTCTTTTTTTTCTTTGAATCTGCAGTGTGAACAACATCTGACCGTAACTCACCCACTCCTGTTTTCCTGGGCTGCTGGGGGAAGGAGGGAGATCTTTGAAAGAGGGAGGGGTGGGGGGAGAAGGTGTCTGTAACATCTATCAAACTTCTCACTCTTAAACTCTTAAGCTCTGATTTTAGTAGTAGTGAATTCTTAATATTCTAAGTTAGATCCTGTTTTGGTTGCAAAATAGTTAATAAAAAGTTGCTTATAACCCTTATCACAAAAGTTAAAGGTTTTTTTTTCCCTTCTCCCAGAAACTCTGGCTGTGTATCAGAGTTAAACCATAATAGAGTGTTTTGTGCCTTCTGTCATTGAAGCTATTTGATTTACCTTTACCTGTGTCCAGTTGCCGCAGTATCAAAATACATATTCACTAAGAAGCAAATATGTCTGTTACATTGACTTCTCTAACTATGTAAAGTAATTGCATGGAAGTCTTTTGTACTACAGGGATAATCAAAAGTCATAAACTCCTCCTTGAGATGTAAAGCTTTTTCCCGAATTAGAGAGTCTAGAGCTCCACTGGTCTATTCCTACTCAGAAAGTAGGTACATTTGGGTAGATATCAAGCATCTGCCACTGTAACACAGATTCAAAAAGAACTTTTACTTCAGCTACATTAGCACAAAAAACGTGGCTATGTCATACACACTGTTAGGCATCCAGCCTAGGACATTTATATTCCCCACTTTAGTGATAATACTATTCATAAATATAATCTTGAGAAAAAGGTATTTGAACTTGGTATAGGAAAAGAAACCAGCCAAACCAAAGAAAACAAAACCTGACAAGTATTCCCTGTATTTTTCTGAGATTACATACAGTTTTATGAATAAAACTTTTTATTTTCTGGTAACAACAGTCTGTGCAACATATGTCTACATTCAACAAGAGTTGCTGTTAACATTATTTATTAAAATTACCAAGTTTGGATCTAAATCTACACAAACTGCTTTTGCACTAAAAATTTACTTCATATATATCCATCCAACTTTTTAGAGCCTTTTAAAAGACTTTCTAACTGTTACTAATGGGTTTTCAATAATATTTAAATCCTTCCCTGCACAACAAAAGCATAGGCTGTCTCCAAGGCTACAAAAATCCAAATGGATTGGAAAATTGAATAGGTTAAAATCCATTGTATCTATCCCTATCAACTTTTTCTGTCCAGTTCTATATTCTCAGTTTTGAAAGGAGGATAATCTGAAACATTGAGGCAAAGTATTGGAATCTGCCATCCAAGAGGAAAAGAAAAAGCAAAAAAAAAAAAAGTATCTCCTGTCAAGGATTTCTGCTTTATAACTGAAAGTTTGAGTGTCATATTTTCCAGAACTGACATTTCTTCTATTTAAAGGAGAATTTCTATGGTGCTGAATTTGACAAAGCAATAAATAGGCTTTGTGGAACTGAGGCATTTAATCAACTGCAAAGGTTGTTTGCTGCAAGTATTCTCCTGCACCGCACACATTATTGCTATCAAAAGGATGGTTTCACACATCAGCATCTTACAGAAGATCATTTTTTCTTTGTTTTGTGAAGGTTTGGAAGGAATGTGATGTGTTTCTGTCACTCTCTTCCTGGCACTTTGAAATGAAGCTGACATTAGAACTCTGTGTCACCCTGGATACATGAGAAACCCCATGGTCCAGAAGCAACAGTAAAAGTAAAAATATCAGGAGAGGAAAAGTCATCCTCTAAAAGTGTTATTCCCAGTGAAATGGACACTAGGATGGAAAAGGGAAAATCTACACTGGTTATTCAATGTTCCTTCTACTCTGTAGCAAAATAAACCATAAGTATTTCTTTGTGAAATATTTGTTTTCATTTCTGAATACAATCGCAGTAGGAGTTTCCAATCAGTATGTTTGCAACACATTTACTGTAGACATTCCTAAACTAAACATTGATGGAAGCTGAAAAAAGAAAACCGTTGCATTATAGGCTATCTTCAACATTCTTCAACATTCTATCTAAGTCTTTCCTTAAACTAGCCAAATTTTCAGTGCATCTAGCCTTTGGTAATTAGCAGGAAAGGAAGTCCTAAGACAAAAAAATCTACAGTGCAAACAATTTCCTTACATTTAGATTGAGCTAAAGCATTTCTCTTTTCGAACTGAAAATTCCTTTTATGACTCGTCACGCTAAAGGCAAATATCAAACAATGCTGTAATGTCTCACCCTAGACTTTTAACCAGTAAATATAAGTCAAAACCCCATTTGAGTAATTCACAAATTGATGCATAAACAAGTTAGAGAGCAAAAGAAATAAAGAAGCCTATCAGACTGATGGAGCCAGGAATAGAGATGGCAATATATTAGTGCCTATGACCAAGGTCCAGAGGTCAAGTTCATTCCTATCATTCAGTGGAGATGTAGCCCTGAGAGTTACCTGAGCATTTCAAACATTTTCTAGCATTTTACCTAGGTATATCTAGGAAAATAAGGCAAATTTGGGGAAATATTTCAGTCAAGATCTTTCTTAGAAAACAGGATCAAAATGATACAAGGTTAGGATCCCTCCATCCTACAGAGCCCAACAACACATCCCTGAAGCATTTGGTCCCACAAATGCTAGCCCATGCTCTTATGCTACACCCCAGAACCAAACTTGCTCATACTCTAAATTTTATTCTATCAATACACCCCTGTGGGCTGTGGGCTAAGCTGCAGTAATGTTACTTCAGGTACCACCTTCAACGGAAAACCACTGCCCAGTGTAGATATAGTCTATGTACCCTCCGTGGTGCTAGTCCTAATAAATGGACATGAGCCTTTTTGTACTTCATGCCCTTAAATCCAGAAAGTCTTTTCTTTCTCTACTAAGCATACCAAATCCCATGGAGACTAACAGCTTTTAGCTGAGAAAATACTAACTGATGTAGTAAAAACAGATTAGACTCGTGCACTGTTTTAGTTGTTGCACAGCAAAATTGATTATTTTTCCTTCATTAAGACTTTTTTCCATTGTACTTAAATGATTTTGTTTGTGTCATCATTTTTCTAATGTTAAGAAAGTTAGGAGGTTAAGAAAGCCACAGGAGGAACTGGAGATCTGTACATAGTCACAGGACTTTAATCTTATTGTGGTTATGGAGATATGGTGGGAAAGCTCACATGACTGGAATGTTGTCATGAAGGGCTTCATAATGTTTAAGAAAGACAGACCAGGAAGGCATGATGGTGAAGTCGTCTTCTATGTGAGGCAATATTTGGATTCTGTCTTGGGGTGAATGACAAGCAAGTAGCAAGCTTATGAGTTAGGAAAAAAGGGTACCCTAGTAAGGGTGACATTACAGCTAGTGGAGGATCCCACAAGGAATGGTGTGCTGCTTGACTTCGTACTGACAAACAGGGAAGACCTTTTTGGATATGTGAAGGTTGGGGGCAGCTGTACAGGTGTGACAGCAGCCTTAGTTGTAGTGCATATGAGATTGCGGAGTTCAGTATCATGTGAGAAGGAAGTAGGCAACAAGTAAGATTGCAATCATATGTAGTATTTTGACCCAGGCTGGATGCCAGGTACCCACAAAAGCCACTCTATCCCTTCTCTCTGCAAATGGAGAGAGGAGAGAAAATACAGTGAAAGGCTCATGAATTAAGGGCAGAAGAGATCACTCATTGATTGCCCTCATGGAAAAAAAACAGACTCAGCTTGGGATAATTAACAAAATTTATTGCCAATCAAAATCAGAGCAGTATAATGAGGAGTAAAACAAATCTCCTCCATTCTTCCCAGGATCTACCTTCTCCCCCTCAGTGGTGCAGGAAGATAGAGAATGGGGTTTATGGTCAGTTCATCACAGCAGATGATGTTGTTTCTGTCTCTGCTTTCTCCTCAAGGACAGGAGTTCTTCTCCTGCCTCAGTATGGGGTCCTTCCCATGGGAGAAAATCCTTCATGAAAATCTCCAGCATGAGTCCTTCTCATGGTGTACAGTTCTTCATTAACTGGTCCAGAGCGGGTCTCTTCCACAGATCTCCAGGAACAAGGTGCTTCAGCATGGTCCAGCATTTCCAGCAGGTCAAGAGAGGTGATTCTGTCCCTCTACTAAATCCTAGTGAGGCCACATCTGGAATAGTGTGTCTGTTTCTGTGCTCCTCAGTACAAGAGAGACATGGAGCTCCTGGAGCAGATTTAGCAGAAGGCCACAAAGATGATTAAGGGACTGCAGTATCTCTCTTACAAGAACAATCTGAAAGAGCTGGGCCTGTTCAGCCTTGAGAAGAAACAACTGAGAGACATCAATGTCTCTAAGTATCTGAAGGGAGGGTGTCCAGAGGATGGAGCCAGGCTCTCCTCAGTGTGCCAAGCAATAGGACTAGAGGCAACAGGCAGAAACTTTTTGTTGTGTGGTTGGCTGTGCTNGTTCCACTTGAATATGAGGAAGAAATTTTTTATTGTGTGGTTGGCTGTGCACTGGAAGAGATTGCCTAGAGAGGTTGTGGAGTCTCCCTCACTGGAGATATTCGAGAACTGTCTGGACACAATCCTGTGCCATTTGCTCTAGGGTGACCCTGCTTGAGCAGGGAGGTTGGATCTGATGACTTACTGTGGTCCCTTTCAACTTTGCCCATTCTGTGCTTCTATGAAACTTGTATCCACAACAGCATCTTTGGGTTGCATCTAGTAAACTTTGTTAATTACAGTATGAGGGGAATAAGTTTGCTTAATTGGCATTTTGGATATTTTGTCTTATCTTTTCAGCACTTTTAAAGTAAACATTTCATTTCTACAAAATATGATTGTGCTCTTTTGTTGTACATGTCAGTTTGAAATACAATGTTTTACTATCCATAGTGAATATTCTTCTTCAGAGGACATTTCTGAATATCAAATATCTTTTAAATGGGAGATTTCTTTTTTTTTTTTCTTTTTTGGTAAGCATTGTAATTATAGAGAAGCCAGTACTTATCATAATCATCATTATTACTAAAGTTAGCCAACACATCTATTTTGAGTTATTTTTAATTTTGCTAATCTTTATTCTTTGTACTGAAATTTTCCATGCCATGTATTTGCCTTAGGCTGGAACATTATTTTTGAACATTTGTAACAAGAGGGATCAGAGAAAGTAGAGAAAACATACTGTTTCAAAAATCTCTTTAACTATTACATTGAGAAGCTCTCAATCAAAAAAACTTATGTAAAGAAGACCATGGGGTGAAGCACTCAGCTTAGAAAGAGTAGTTAGAGTTGCAACATTAGTATTGGATCAACATTTCTAGGAAACCAAGGAATTTTTGATTTTCTGAAATATGTTTTTGCACGTATTTAATGTATTAGAGTTTGTTTGCTTGCTTGCCCTGTTTGAGTTTTTTTTGTTTGGTTGTTTCCCTGTTAATGAGTTTGCTGAAAATGTATTAGGACTTGTAATTACAGGAGTATGAAATAATTTGAGAGAATAGGTTGTTTATTTAAAGTAATTAAAATATTTTGCTTTATCAGTAAGACACATGAGTGAGCACAAATTTAACATTTTGTATGCCTAAATCAATAAATATCCTTAACTCGGAAAAGCTGAACATGAGATGTCAATGATTGTCGTAGCGAGTGACCTGCAGTTGGTTTATGCTGCAGATTGATGTAGCTAAATACATTATATGTTTCTGTGTTAATGTTATCACAGTGTTAGTATGCTGGAATTTATTGTTCCTTAAAACATTTCTGAAGCAGCCCTGACAATATTTTAATTCAGTAAAGGTGAAAGCAACATTGAACACGATACCAAGCACACTATCAAATTTGGACAGTAGGGACTAGATTTTAGCAAACAAAGATACGCTATCTCCTCAGCTTAGCATTAATATTCAAAGATAACAGAGAATTTTTCAGTGCTTGTAGTGCCTTAGTATAGAAAACTAATTATACTACATTATTTAGATTTCTCACAAGAGAAATATCAACTAAAAACAGAAAATCAAATCTCATTCTCGTCAGATTTAGTACCAAAGTTACAATATTTCATATTTTTCTTAAAGTTCATTTGTACACCTTAAAGCATTCTCTATTAATTTGGTATCAGAACTACTGCTTTGAAATTAATGAGCCAATGTAAAGCTCAGACCTTACAAGGTTAGTTTAAGCTTGTCCTACCTTTTATTTTCCTGGAGTTTCACATTGTGCAAATTGCAGGTGATGATGTGAAGCTGACTGAAAACCCACAAGTCATGAAGCCAGGCCACAGCTAAGAAACAGAAGTTAGAATAACTGATGATCAGAGGAAATGACCCTGCCTAGTCGTTTTAAGACACTCATGAAACTTTTCTTCCTTTTAATGCAGGCCTTTGCAGAGCTTTTACTTTTATCTTCTCAATAAGGTTATTTGAAACATAAGCTCCTTTAGAGCTAAAAAGATTAAAAAAAAGCCTTGGGGTTAAGATTTCCCCTGAAAGATGAGAAAAATTAAAAAAAAAAAAAAAGAAAAAAGAAAAAAGAGTAAACTTCATGGTGCTTTAAACTCTCAATTGGATTCCAACTGACTGAAGCGAGGTGCTTTAATATACTTTATTCTCTGTACAGATGATTCATTACATAATCATATTCCATTTGGAAAAAGATATTTTAACAGTAATTATTCTGTCATTCTACATTATGACTAACTTCACAGTCAAAAGACCTATAGGGTGAAAAAAACTCGATGACAAGTCTCAAGGCTTAACCTTAAGTTCAGGTAGAAGACCTGTCATTTCTCTAGAACTGTTCCTACTTTTACCAATAAAGAACTGACCAGTGCACTTCCCTTAAATTTCACAACTCATTGAAGATATATTTACCTAATCATATGTATGTTAGATAGCTGCAAATAGTATTTTTAATGTGATTTTGAAAGACTGTTTCTCAGATTTTAACCACTGAATTGCCTAAGGTTAAGACAATACCTAACAGGGAAAGTGGGAACCTTCCTTGAATGGAAAGAAACTCCTCCTCCACTTCACTATACTCTTCGATTCAAAAGGCTTTCCATCAAAAATGCAGAAAAAGGAAGTAACTATTATTTACTAAAATATATATAATAAAAATGGGAACAAACAGTAACACAACAATAAGAAATATCATCCCAACAAACCCTACCCCCCTTGGTGTATTTTTCCTTGGTGTGGTCACAGCTGTGGGGGAAATAGGCAGGTCCTGCAGGCTCACCACACACATGGGGGTTCCCCTGATTTGCTGCTGAGATGGGCAAGAGTCACTTGTCCAATACAGGAACAGTGGGAGATGGGGAGGGACAGATGGGCTGAATCTGAGTGGGGGCTGGTGCAGGCAGGGCTCTCCTCTCTCTCTCTGGGGTTGCTGTGAAGCCCACCTGGATAACACATGAGCTGGGCCAGGCGAGGCAGACAGCAGCGGAGGCAATATGGTCATGGGGAAGCAGGCGGGACCTCTCTACCATTTGCTGGGGCAAGAGGGAAGAAGGAGAGAGAAACAACACCATCGAGGCAGCACCAGGGCCCTTTTCCAGGGGTTGCTCCCTGTAAAAAAATGAGCAAATAAATTCTTTTTTTTTTGGCTTTCGCATATAGGTTATAGCAATACTTCTGTTAGCTTATATAGATAAATGCTTCTTGTTAAGGTTTATGTTGTTTCTAAATATACCTCCTGTTATATACCTCATGTTATTAAGATACTTGAATATTTTTTAAACAAAATTAAAGGGGGCCCGCCTAAAAGAAACTAGGCATGCTCTAAAAAGGAGTGGAAAATGGAAATGAGCTAATGAATATGTTAAAATTGTATGAATATGTATACCCTACACTGTATAAAAACTGAAGAAAACCCCAAAGCAGGTGTGCTCTAACTCTGTTAGACACCCGGCACTGCTTTGCTTTGCTGACTTTGTCCCCGAATAAATTCCTTCAAAAGAAACAGAGGAGTAGACTCTGTTTTTCATACTCCCAAAAACCAGTGAGCTGGGCTGGTCACCCACAGAGTTTTTTATTGTCCAGAGTGAGAGGGGAGAAAAGGCAGGCATACTCCACACCCAGTCATCTTGTCCTTGGTGCTCATCTCATCGTGTTACCCACCCCTCCTCTGCACAGCCATCCTGGAGCAGAGAATCTCCCTGCCACCCGACCATCAGGGGCCATTAGCTCTCAAGGCTGAAAATAATGAAGTCTTCCATCCCATCCTCGCTGAGCAATTCTGTTCTCAGTTTAGTGGATTATCTTTTCCCTTCCTCAGTTTTGCCAGTATCTCATGGTAGTAATGGGAAAATTTCACCAAAAAGAATTTAACCCATAACACTATGTCATGCGCTGGAATTATACATAGGTAAAATTCATAGCTCTAGCTATAAATCAGAGTATTTGGTGACATGTTTAATATAAACTATTATTATAAATTAATATTATATGAGATTTAATTATGATAATATTAAAGTATTATTATAAATTATTCCTACATTTTTGTCATATCTGGAATTTTGATGTCTGAATATTCACAAACAGACTATAAAAAGTGAAGAAGAGCTGACGTTGTTTAAGCCAAAAAAATATTCAGAGCATAATGGTGCTGTTATGGCCACATCTGTGATCATTAAGCATTACATTTAAATCCTATACATTTGTGTGAAAAGTGCTATAGAGACTAAGATGTCTTGATGAACCTTTTTCTCTCTTTGTGTCAATTCTTATTCAACCTTATCTCCTTCTGTTCTCTACAACATCTGAGTTATAACCTCATCTTTTAACTGATGCTTTGAACACTTTCTGCAACCAGCCACTGCTTGCTGGGCAGTGTGAGTAACAAAAGTTCCATAGAAGCCAGAAAACAGCAGATATCTCCAGCCTTACTTGCACACCATTTGCAATAGTGATACCTGCCATGGATACAACATTTCTGTTGTATGATTAACTCCAGAACATTTTGGTCACTGCAGCTCTAAAATCTTTAAGGCCTTTCATTCTGCTTTAGAGACCCATAATCCCTTTCCTTCATCCGCATGGAACAAATCATTACCTCTGCTGTGCACTTCTCATCCCCAGCCAACGAAGGAGGTGAGAGATGGTTTTGATCTTCATAGGATGCTGTGGTGGATGTAGAGATGAGTAGGTCTGCTCAACTGCTGTGCTTCTGTGTGGGAAAGACTAAATCTTCTTCTACATGCCTGCCTTCCCACATATTGAAACAACAAATAACAACAATTTAAATATTTCATATTTAAACAACAGTTTCAAAAGCAAGGCTCATGCACTTAAACCGTAGTGATATAGGAGGGAATGAGTTAAGTGGTATGGAAGCCATTTACTCCACATTAGTTATAGCTCTTGTAGGCATATCCTGTAAGTGCGTCTTACTCTTGGGACTTCCTACTTCAAGCCCAGAGTCTGTACCTTCATTACCTGTTTCCATGGGGGTTTTTTTGTTTGGTTTGGGTTTTTTTTTTGGTACTGTGTTATTCAGTTCACTGCATCCCAGAGCTCTCTGACACATTGCACAATGGGTCTCGCAGGAAAAGTCAGTTTTCTGTTTCACATGGACAAAATAATTTCCCAGTAAAAGCCAGGGTGCACTCATTAGACTTGCTCTAAAAGCTTAATTTCTTTCTTCCTCTCTGGCCTCTCTACTCAGATTGTAAAGTGTCATCATCAGAATGAAGCAAGGGACCAGAATCCTATTATTTATTAATTATTGAAGCATTGGCTAGAAGAAATATTGTCTCACTTTCTCTCCCTCTCCCACTGGAGTTTCATGGCTTGGCTGCACATGCCATAGGCCATAGGCCTTCTCTAGCTGCTCTGCAACAGGAGAGAGAAGAGACACCCAAAGATCTGCAGACAGCAGGTAGCAGATCTGTCACACAGCCTCTTTGCACAGCTGCTGTGGATGTGCCAGGAGTGGGTTTGTGTGCCAAGCTGTGCAGTGGGGTCACCTGTTAGGAAGCAGCCAGTGTGTATTTCCTAGCCACATCACAGAAGGCTCTGTATCATGTAGTCAGTCCTTAGGCACTGTTTAGAGCTAATTTTATTTTCTGTTCTATGAACCCACTTAGTGCTTTTCTCCCAGCTGAGGTTGGAGGAGCATTTGGAAATGAGCTCCCGAATGCCTGGCAGCTCTGCAGCTCTTGTCTGTGAAAAAATATATTGTCGTGTGATGTTTCTATTTTAAAAACTGATTTATTTTGTTGTTGTTAGTCTCAGAAGGATTGTACAGACATCCTCTTTCACAGGTCATCTTATTTCTTAATGAAAACACAAGGTTTCTGTGTCCCTAAAGATTTCCTATAGTTGAGGCATGGCTTTTATTCAGTGCACCAATTTGTGTTTTGACATTGTGCTTGATATTCCTTGTGCACACAGAAGATTTTCTTACACAGTAGTCTGTACAAAACATTTAAGTGATTTTGTTGCTGCTGTTCTGAATTTCATGCAGGGAAGTATTTTTCATTGAAAAAGATGTCACACCAAGATTGAATTGATACTTTTATGCCAAAAGAAATTTTATTTCCTGTGAGCAGTTGTGGAAGCAATAAAATTTAAGACTAAGAGCTGTGAAAGTTTGGGAAAACTCACATGGCAGTGAGGTTTTTTAAAGCAGAAAAATAAAGTGCTATGTATTCCAGTAATACATTATGATGGAACTTAATTAAAGTCAAAAGGGGAAAAATGTCTTCATGTAAGGTGATGTGTTTGGAGTGTACAGAGATGCAAAGAACAAATTCAGACATGAAATAAGAGTGATTGTATCACTGGCAGCATCACCCTCATGGAAAAATTAGCCTTTAATTCGAAAAAAAGAAAAAGAAAAAGAAAAAGAAAAAGAAAAAGAAAAAGAAAAAGAAAAAGAAAAAGAAAAAGAAAAAGAAAAAAAGAAAAAGAGAAAAAGAAAAACAAAAAGAGAAAAATAGAAAGAAATAAAGAAAGAGAAACAGAAAATTAGTTCAGTGAACTTGTGATTTAGCAAAATGATTTGGCTTCATAACTAAATACTTGACAAACAACTACATTTAAATAAGAGAAACAAATATTACGTCTGTCTGCACCAGCAAGTATTAGAAGTAAAATCTTACTATATTCCCCAATTTATAAATGTCCTGGTACTGACCATATCAGGTTTTGGACAAAATAATTTGATAGCACTTATTTGCAAAACCAGCTGGGAGTAAGTTCATCGTTAGCTGACTGCAGCATCATGTCTGCATTCCCATAAGAAAGAGAGAGAGAAGGAGTATCAAAGAGCACATTGTACATTCTCCAACTTTTATATGAGAACATACCAGGTTCAAACACTATGAAGCATACTTCAGAGAATAAAGGCATGATAATCAGCTTTCCAACGAACTCTTCCTTCTCCACATTGATTTTGCAAGACTCAGAAGTCTAAATTTAATTCTGTTTTTAAAAACAAGCTTTGTGAATTAATAACAATTTTCTCATTACTTACATGCAAGTAAATTATTATACTGGGGGTTTAATATAGGAGAATGGGGCTGCTAACTTCATTAAGTATATATACGCATAGCTTCAAGTGAATGAATATTTTTTTCCTTTTTTCTTGCTTTCACCAACTAAAGCAGAATTAGCTTTAAACTGATAGACCCTCATGTGCAACAATAGCTTCAATGTAAGTGAAGGAAGTAAGCATCTACAAAAGAGAACAGATTCACATCTCAGGAGAAAAACAACAGTTAACTTTTTTCAATGCGGATGAACTCTGGCAAACAGGCTGAAAAAAAACCTCAGAACTCCAAAGATGATTGGACCTTGCCCCACAAACCCACTTTGCATTATGAAGTTTAATTGTGTTTACTAGGGCTTGCATAAAAGCAAAATTGGAAACAGTAAAAACTGGTGGAAAATTAAAACTTAGTGTCACCATGGGAGCTTTAAGAACTGCTAGAATGAATGGCAATGTTAGTTTTAGAGCTCCATGTCTCCATTTCTTCTTGAACTTGTTAATACAGGTGAGAATGTCTTGTAAGGTGTATCTTCAAGGACAGCTGCAAGGCCACATGAGGGAGTGAAATATATAAAGATTGGGAGGCAGAATTCATTGAAAAATAGAACAGAACACTCTATGCAGTCATCTGAGAAAAAAATTCTTTTGTAGTAAGTTAAATAGGGCAAAAGGTATATTCTGCATTGTTCCCTGGAAATACAAACAATCTTTCCTCCTTTTAACATGCTGTCATTTGGGCAGCAGTGTCACAAAAGGACCTTATTATAACCTTATTTATTGTAAGGTTCTGATTAAGTGGAACCTTTGCTCTTCTCTGGATTCAGGGAGCTTGGTCATTTTGGGCATCTGTACATTCAGGCAAGCACAGCAAGACAAGTATTGGAACAAAAAAACTCCCAAAGCTTTTGGCCTTCTGAAGGGAAAAACTCTTTCTGAATCCAAGAAAGAAATAAAACATCTTTGTCAAAACAGGTTGGAAGGAGAAAAATTATATTCTGCTGGAGGAAGTTCTTGTTTCTGCCTTTTATTGCCTGGCAGTAGTATAGCAGAAAAGGTGTCTCATTAGCCTTACGCTTTTGCAAAGTTTTGTGTGTTTATGTAAAAGTTGTCAAAGAGGAGATCCCTATAGTCTTGGATCTATGTCATCAGAATCTGAAGGCTGTAAGAATGGATGTAATAGTTTTCATTTCTCATCATCTTACTGTGAGATTGTTGAGACCAGCGTTGTAGCCTACAAAAGATTTTCTACGTACATGCTGCAACCTGAGAGTTTCTAAGCTATCTGGAGGCATTCAACAGATTACACACAAGGCAGAGAATATCCATGGGGAGGTAGCTGGAGGTTGGGAGAGATGAGATATCTCTCCCAAACTGCACTTCATGTTTCTAGGCAACCACTGAATCAATTACCGCTCTTATTTTAATTAGATACTCTATTACATGAAACCCCTAGTTGATGTGTGATTTTCCATATTGTAGGTACTTCATGTTAGATATTTGAATCTAGTCTTGAATCTCAGCCTATAATATGACACTTGTGACAAATCAGAGAAACTGGCAACCCAAACACAGCTATTGCTCTAAACGCACATTTTCAGCAATGTCTTCTGCTTATGTTTGAGCTACAGTGGACATAACACTACTATATCTAGCCATAATGGGTAGTTCTAATTAAAAAATCCTAATTGCTGGTGCAGTTCTGTGTGAAGAAAATGTGTGTGTGGAGTGAGGCGTATTAGAGAGAATGAGACTGCTCAATACTAGACAAGTATTCTTTAGTATTGTGATGATAATAGAAAAAAGAAGACCTTTAATGGTGATTATTTGGGGTGTTTTAAGTTATTGATAAGACATCCTAAATATTTCCATTAAATATTAACTCTTCCGCAGACTCTTATGTTGTCTAAATGCTGACCCAAGTGGTTGGCACAAGATTCCTGTCTTTTTCAGGTAGCATAGTGTTCTGTCAACAGAAAGAATAAACATGAGAGTCAGAAATACATTGCCGCTCATTTTGATACTAGGGAAATTGGGCGTTTATTTTATAAATTAAGAGATATATAAAAGTAGTGCTAGGAAAAGCTAAGCAGCCCCACATTTCTACTAATCAAACAAAATTCCCACAGAATATGCCTATACTATTCAGGGGCAAATTGTCCCAAAGCCCACTCTGAAAATAGATTTGATTTCCATTAGTAATCATGATACCATAATCTAAATGCCCGTATGTGAGCAAAGACAATTCAGGTGCCTAAACACAGGCATCGACTGAAATTTTAAATGCCTTCTTTATGGTATCTGATATTATCTCAGCCTTTGTCCAAAAAAAGACTCAAGAGCATAGACAGCATTTCAGCTGATAACCAATACTCATCATGTATTGCTTATTACTTATATCACTGTTTATGCCTAAAATACTATTTGAGATCTCTTCAACTGGCAGATACAACACAGGTTCAACACAATTCCCATGGTTTTCTGAAGCAGTCTTTGGAACCTGAGCAGGGTATACTACAATATCTCAAATGTCCATTGAAGCAGTCCCTAGTCTAATCCTGGGTCCAGCTGGGTTCTGCCAGCTTCCCCAGGCCAGGGTCACTCCACAGGGCAAAGGGCAAAGAGGCAGCAAGCAGGACTGCTTTCCAGGCACAGTTCTTCTGTGGCTCAGAGAGCGTAGGAGATGCAAAACCCAAGGGGTCCAGGAAATCAGTCCAACCACTTCCTCTCGGCTCGGGGTTTTATAGGGACAGGGGTGGGTTAGGGAATAGAGCCAATAGGAACGGGACAGGGGAAGTTGGGGGTGGCCAGGCGAGGGGTCCCACCTCCAGGCCCAGGACCAGGGGTTGAGTGGGTTGGAAAGTCCTAGAATGTTCCAGGAGTGGAGGGGTAGACGGCCCGTGCAGGGGGTGCTTAACAGAACCATACAGAACATATAAACATGTGGTAAACATGAATTATACACTGCTACAGTCCATGTATAGACAAGGTATCTCATCCCTCATAGATGTCAGCCTAATCAGTCTAAGCTCCCATGAAAGTTTTGACTAACTCTTCAATAACTGTAAAGAGAGTTTTCACTTTTAGCTACCATTAAAAAAACTCAAACAATCTAGAACCAGAAAACTTCCAAGACAAAAATCTGATTTCCTTGGCCAAGTTCAGCAACTTAAGAACAGTTGCCTACTGTCCTTTTTGGTACTGTAATGGTGCTCTACTCCAGCTGCAGATTTCAAAAGACGTGGATAATCCCTAAGTCCCTTTTTGTATCTGCTAGCCCAATGAAAAACGACCAAGTGGCAGCAGGCACCTCTGTTAGAAAACCGAATGCAACATTTACTCTCAAACTGAATTTTACTTTTTGTTCTGTGGTTAAAAGCCATACCCAGACATCATGTTCTTGAGTCTCTTCCAAGCAGCTTGCAAGCTTGGTGAGGAGCCAAACAAATGTGAGGCAGGCATTATCTGAGATCAGTCTTTAACTGAACGCAGGCTAATCCACTACCTTTATAATAGTTTGTCTCAACAGCCTATTCTCCTTCCAGCAGAAAAATTATAAGGTCTGATGTATGTCTCAGAGTATGATATTCTGAAGTCTTGTACAGAGCAGTAAACTTTACTACCAGAATTTATAGGACTTTCTAAATCTAATGGGTTGACTCGTTTTTTCTTGTTTGCATCTTGAGTTGCAGTTGTGGTTAGTTGTTTGGAGGGTTTTTTTTCCTCTGCTAAGTTTAAAATTGGACAAGAAGTAGAAGCTCTTGTGATCTGACTAAAGGGCTTAATTTTCATCTGGTTAGAAGAAAGCTATCATTAATAGAGAGCTCGTATTGTTTATTCTTTTCCACGGTATTGATTTTTATTATCCTTTCTACTGTGAATTCAGCTCAGTGACCGAGTCATAACTACAGCATATATAATAAAAAAGAACAAGTCATAAACCACCAGGCTGGGCAAAAATCCACCAATCTCCCTAGTGCCCTATCCTAATTTCTTTTCAGTCTTCATTGGTTATTTTGGTTCATGAAGCTAACCTTAGTTAAAAGACCATAAAAACCATTTCATATTGGTCTCTGGTGTAATTTTTGTTCTAAAGAGAGACACTTTTTCCAAAGAGCTACATCAAACTTACAGAAACAAAACACTATGTAAGCTCAGGTTTTGTTCATGTTGTTTTGAGAGAGAGGTGAGCTCAAAAAAAATTCAAACACCTGGAAAGCTACAAAATCTTCTAAGGTCTTTTAGACATTCAATCCTATAAAAAAAAAATTCAAACAGAATAATTTGAGCCTTTTTTTTTCTTATTTTGTCTTTTTTTTTTTTCCTGAAAAGTTTTTTTTCTGTATAAACCCAATATTATTGTTATTGTTATTATTATTACTATTTAAAAAAGGATCTTATTTCAATTAAGCTGAGTCTATTACCAAAATAGGGCACTTCATTTGTATTTTTTTTGTTACAGATAACACTCTTAATAAAAATTTTAGAGATTCATGGCTGAAAGTGCTTCCATCCTGATCAAAAAAAACCAAACTATGCCTTTCTAAAATTATCTATCCCTCATGAGTCTTATAAGCAATTTTAATTGAAAAATACTGTATTTGTCAACTGAATCCAGTCTGAGGATACCTGATTTTAACCTAGGACTAGCACCATTGAACTATTGCTATTGTATCGCACAAAAATTATTGACATAAGATGGTGACAATATTCCTTCTAGAGAAATAAAACTTGCAGACTATTGTTGATTTGCATTCAGTTTAATAGTCAGGACAGTGTTCTTGTACTTGGAAATGAAGGAAACTACATTCATCATTGTTTACATTCAAGTAAGATGTTTACTTTTATGTTTATTATAAAAATTGATATTTTGGACAGTTTTAACACAGATGTTGGTGTGTCACCATTACTGTTTTGATTGTAAAATAAATATTTGTTTTGAATTTGCAACACAGAGGCAATTTAAAAGGGATTAAAGTTATAAATGTTTATGCAAAGTTTAGGTACAGCATGACAGTTACAAGGGCTTTCTTAAAAATTCAGAATAAAATCATGTTATTCATTAAAGTACAAGAAAATTTAAAAATGAGATTCTATTTTAGAAGGTTATCAGCTAATTAAGTTACACTGTGGAAACATCCCATGCACTTTTTAAAGTGTCTACAATTTTCAAGAAGACTTTGTACATTAAAAAATTGCTTTCCAAATTCCAGCCAAACTCATGTGTTTATTACCACATGCACTGCTGTTTTTGTCTTCATGGCCAAATACATTTCATCATGAAGAAAAACATAACAAATTTACATGAGCCACTGATGTAAAATGGAAGTTCAAGCTCATCCAGGCTTGTTGTACTGGTATGTTTAAAATATAAAACAATATAAGAAAATATTATTTTAATGAAATAATTGAATTGATTTAATTTTATTCCTATTCATTTTTTTACAGGAAAAGAGTTGTTATAGGAATAGGAAGATTAATGGTTCATTGTTTCATTTATTTGTATATTTTATCTAGAATTTATTTACATTATTACATTGTATATTTCACAGAATCACAGAATGGTTGGGGTTGGAAAGGACCACTGGAGATCATCTACTCCAATGCCCTTGCTAAAGTAGTTCACCTAGAGCAGTTCACCTAGGATCATGTCCTGGTAGGTTTTGAATATTTCCAGAGAAGATATCACAAGCTTTCTGGTAGCCTATTCCAGGGCTCTATCACCATCAGGTTCTTCCTCTAGTTCAGGTGGAACATCCTATATTTCAATTTGTGCCTGTTGCTCCTTGTCCTGTCACTGAAGGGAGTCTAGTCCCATCCTCTTGACAACCACTCTTACAGATACTGATATGCATTGACAGGATCCTCCCTCAGTCATCTCTTCTCCAGGGTAAACAGGCCCAGCTCCCTCAGCTTTTCCTCACAAGAGAGATTTTCCAGTCCCCTAATCATCTTCATAGCCCTCCACTGGTCCCTCTCCGGTAGCTCCTTGTCTTTGCTGTACTGGGGAGCCCAAAACTGGACAGAGCACTATAGATGTGGCCTCTCCAGGGCTGAGTAGGCGGACAGGATGACCTCCCTTGACCTGTTGACCACACTCTTCCCAATGCAGCCCCAGATACCATTGGCCTTTTTGATCACAAGGGCACACTGCTGGGTCATGGCTGACTTTTCATACTATCATGATTCCCATGTCCTTCTCCACAGAGCTGATTTCCTGTGCTGGCATATGAGGTTATTCCTCCCCAAGTGCAGGACCATGGGGTCTCACAGGATGGCAGCACAGGCTTCTGGTATAAGAGCCACCCCTCCCAGTTTTGTATCATCGGCACATTTGATATGGATAACTCTATCCCCTCATTCAGGTCACTGATAAGTTGAGAAGACTGGGCCCAGTACAGATCTCTGGAGTAACACCATTAGCTATAGGCCTCCAACACAGGTATTTCTTTTTTCATTTACTAAAACATGACGGCATTTAAAACTACACATGAGAGCATTTCAGGCCCAAAACACTGAAACAGAATAGAGCAAGTAAGCTGAAACACTATTCACTGAACAGTGAAGGAGACTTCGTAAGTAAGAACATATACACCTAACAATTACTGTTATGGATTTAAATTCTGATGGAATTTTTTCCCCATCCCAACCGCATCATGCTGTTCTGGGTGCAGATGCTGTACACATTTCCCCCCTGCTACCACTTAGTAATTTTGTTAATGATGTGTTTAGGGTTGGGGTATTTTTTGCTTCTTTTAGTAATAAAATAAAAAAGGTAATTTAAAAAATAATTTAAAAGTTATAATTTATAAAAATTTTGAATGCTAATTATTCTATCCTTCTTTTTGGCTTTATTGCTGTTATTATTATTACTCAAAACTATTTCAGTGGAGAACATTCACTATTCAATATTAACAAAACTGGGTGAACTGCTTGTTCATATGTGTGCTACATTCCCACTGACTGTGGGGGTGCATGTTCTGTATTTGCTTATTTTAAATGTATTTTTGTATTTCAAATTTTATTCTTATTGCCATTTTTGCTAGCTTTACACATTAAAGTTGCCATATGAACTGCAAAGCATCTCCGGTCTTCATCCTGATTACAGCAATTTGGGAATTTTATTGAAGTAATTTAGAAATGTTGAGGCTATTATAACACAACATAATATTTGGTTTAGACAGCTTGCCTTTATTGCTTTAAGAAACCAGATATCTCTTTTTCCCTAGGGGAAGCATAGAAAGATGGATAAACTATCAAATATAAATAAGGAAAATGCTTTTGCCTCATGCAGTGCAAAAAAAATAGATTTTCCTATTAAACAACGTATAAAGAATTTAATCAAATAATTTGACCAGAAAATTAAAATACCCACGGATATTCCTCTCTCCATCTTCTTTTCTGCCTTTGTTTCTCTTCCCATCTCTTGAACAACTTGTGCAGAGCTGACAAGTATATCAAAATGTGGTTTTGCTTTTAAGTTCAGTCTGCCTGATTACCTTGCCTGAAGCTTTAGAGGTCTTGAAAGGGCAGAGACCTTTTGCTAAGTCTATTCCCAGTAATGAGTTTCACCTTTTCAACTAGAAAATAAATATGAGAATTAAAACTTGAAGGTAATAAACAGAATTTGATAGGTTTCAGTGCATCCCTGAGGCTCAGGATACAAGCATTAGACATAAGACAGCAGTGAGATTGTTCATACCACCAGTGAAGTTGGGATATGGAGTATTAATACATCTGGAACCTTATTTATGACAATGTAATTTGATATTTCTGTTAAAAGAGACCTCTTAATCATTTGTAAATGTCTTAATAGTGTCATATTAAATTTCCAGATGGTAGTAGCAGTTGTGTGTCTGATACAAAATAGTGATTGTCTTAACACAGAAAAAAATCTATAGCTACAGTACTGCTAGTTTCAGTTTCTTTGAAAACTCTTTCTAGAGATAGAGAATTGCATTTACTTCTGGAAAAAAACTCATACTTTTCATCATTAAAAATCACTGTGCCTTTTACTATCTTTTTTGAAGTCAGAAAGAAAAAAAGATAGAATTTTTCTCATTTTGTTTTATGAAGTATGATTTTTCCTGGGTTTTTTTCCCAACCTGCCCCCTTCTAAACCTAAGAGATCTTATACTCACCAGCCTTCTGTACCAGATCTGCAAAAAAATGAAAACTTGAATGTCTTGACTGAGACCATCTGCCCTGTTCTGTGCAAAACAAGGGAATCCCTGTGAACTAATGAGATCATATTCCTGTATTACATTTTTGTCACAGACTAAGGGTTATGCATAAAATGCTAAGAAGTTTGAGTATAGATATTCAGGGTGCCTTTTTTTTCTGGGCCTCTGCTGTTAACTGGAGATTTTACTGCTTACTTGGTAGCAACTTAATTCTCGTTACATGAAAGTTAATTAGAGACTTCCATTTCTATAAATGAGCTCAGGAATGAACTGTCAGCCGGTCAAGTTACACTTTTAAGGAGGAGTTGTCTTCTGTTGCATAAGTATTTTTCTTAATTGCCCTCAAGTTTTCGTAACCTGATTAAGGTCAGTCGCCCTGCAGAACAACACAGCTATATTCTACAAACTAAAATCCGTTATTACAATAATACACAACTGTAGTCTGAGCAGCTTTAGACTGCAAATATTGGTGACAGAAGCAATACAAGTAATTATCATGTACTTGTCATTACCTAGACCATGGAAAAGGTCTGCTAAATTTTAACACAATTCAGCTGGGAAAAAATGTTATATAACCTGTACTCCCACTGTAATGTGCCCAAGACCTCCCCAGCAGAATTTTGAAGTATTTTATTTACATTTGGTATGCCTTTGATGGGCAGTGTAGGGGACAGCTGCATTTTGTCTTCAACTTTATGATTATGGTACTCAAGGAAGGTAAACAATGTTCATTACCCTGCTTGGCTTCATCTAGAGAAGATCCTGGAATCTCCAACATGCCTAGGGAAGGACCTAAATAGACTGTAGCTGGTCTCTGTGGCAGTAGCAGCTCTCCTAAGTGTCTCTAGAGCAAAACTCAATATAGGCATCTCAGTCCAGGTTGGTACAGGTAGTTCCCCACCCCTGAAGCTTACCATGAAATCATTGATCTACTTCTGGCTATGGGGGATCTGTAGGGCAGAGATCATGTGTAGGAGACTGAACTGGGAAAAAGGGTATGTACAGTAAAGGGTTTACTTGCAGAAATGCTGCATATCTGTGTGGAGATTAGACTAGTTTCTCATAATGTTCCAGTTTCATTTCATAAACCTTTAAACCATTGTTCTGTAGAAATATTTGCTATTCTTTTTTTTTTTTAATGAGAATTTTTAATGTAAGCATAAATTCAAAGTTGTAAAAAGCAAAGAAATAGGAAATAAATCTGACAAACAGTAGACCATGTACACTGAAGAGAGAAACTCTAAGATTTTTTTTCTCCAAACTAATGTAGAGATAAAAAATAATTTCGAAGTTATTTATCTAAAGTTTTCTTGTTATAGGAAAAGATCTCAGAACAGTCTACTATATGTCACATTCTGCACATTGTTGTGAAAGGAGAAACAAGGATGAATATTCTCCCTAGATTTTTCTTAGGGTTTGATGTGAGGTTTTTGTGAGGTTTTTTGATGGAGGGTTTTTTTGTGGCAGAAGTGGCATACATTTTACTTTCTCTAAAATAACAGATCTCTGATATAGATCATACCTAACAGTTTCCCACGGGTTCTAATTCTTTGTTTCAAGTCAATGAAACATCAGTAAATGCTTCAGTGAAAGTTCTTTCTGTTGCCATCAAGCATGCAACTTAACGGTCCCATTTCCCGGGAACGTTTCCTCTCTGTTATTTCATGTTGCCTTGGAGGTAAAAAGAAAAAAAATTATATTATGAGATAAAATTGAAAAATAAAAAGTGCTAACAGTTATGTAAATAAAATAAAGCACTATGCTGATCTTGTTTTGTTTGCTTTAGCCCTCAGGATGCCTTTACCAAAAATGAAATCTTGTTCCTTAACACCATTTCGCAAAGGAAACTATGCCTTCAGATTATGTCTAGCTATCCACTGTACCTAAGAACTTCTGAGTTAGTAATAGAAACAATCTAATAATTCTATTACAAAACAAGAATACGAGCATAAAATGCAGTTTATCATGTGTGTTAGGAGGACTGCATAGAAACTGAATGATGATAATAATGCCGTTCCAGAGATTTGTTCATTTTATGCAACATCTGTATTAAAGAGTAAATATCCTCTCTGGAAAATAAGCCTTTGTGATTATAGTTTACCACTCTGGCCACATTTTTCTTCTGAACTATACTTGAAATAGAGAAGTCATTTTGATATTTCCAGTTATTCAGATATTCTATCAGAATATGATGGAATATCAAAGAGTACTTCAAAATTACTAAGTAATAGCTTATTCTATTCCATATACTAACAGCATGGCAGAGACAGGATAAACCAAACTTTCCCAGATTAGGACACCCTAAATGTCACTGATAGGCATCCAGAGCTAGCTGTTCGGCTGTATCTGCTGCAGGCAAAGAAATGNAGTGTCCTATCCTAAACTGACACATCTCTGTCACGGGCTGCCTTGCTTAAGCATGTTGTTAATTAACCTAATCATGTATCCCTACAGATAGCTACTGTAAATCTATTTCATATTTGTGCATATTTGTGATTAAAATCTCCTACTGTCAGTTTCAGTCCTCTTTATAACACTGAGTATCAACTGACATAATAAATAGTTATTTCTAGAGTGAAGTACCCGTGAATCTTGTAGTTTAGCTTTTTACAGTGTTGCTCTCTTAGAAGCATGAGTAATTTGCAGCACTATTTAATAAAATACAGATGCAGCTCTAAAAGCAAGAATATACATTGAACCCCCATGCAGGTTTATGTATCTCAGGAGAACCACTTGAGCCCTAGGGAGGAGCGGTAGAACTGATATATGGCAAAAAAAAAAAATCAAACTGAAACAATAGAAATCTGTCAGTGTTACCAGATTCCAACCCTTTACAGAAATCAGAAATCCCATAGTAAACACAGAGATCTATATTTGTGGTATTTATTTTGTGAATAAAACAAGAAGTGAAAAAAACCTGTGGCAATATTGTCAGATTCTCCTGCTTGAAAGGTTAGAAGTGACATTATAGAACTTTAGAGAACATTATAAACATTACATTTAAAGGTTCTACCAAGTAGTACAGCTTGTTCCGTCTCTATCAGCAACCTATTGAGTAGTTCTACAATGCTGGAATCAGTAGTACGACATTAATATAAAAAATATATTTGAACAGAACAACCTAAACCGAGATATTGATATCTGTATCGTTAATTGTTATCTTTTTATCAAGAAATTCTTCATAACTTTCAAGGCATGAGGACTTAGACACGTCCTAAGCATAAAAATTTCTTTGAAAATATCTTTTTTCATTTTAAGTAAAAATGCTAAGATTTTTCTGTACATGTATTTGTAGACACATCTGTAAATGAAAACCAAATGTATCCCAAAGTATCATCTAACAGAAAGAAAAATAATAAATCCTTGGAACACTAAATATGAAATGTTACAAATTTTAAACCAATGACTGACCATTGTTTATTTATTTAGTGTATGTAAGAATGTGAAGCATTTTAAAATTAGTTTTAAATATATGAAACATCAAAAGCAGAGATTATTTGCAGTAGTACTGAGTATTCTTTGACTCCTTTCAATATCACTGGGACTTGTACTTTTCTTGAGTAATTGACACAATTTTTTGTAAATCCCATAAATTTGCCAAATATCTTTACAAGTTTAAATTGACTTTTTAAAGAGCCTGTTATTGATCTAATCTGTTGCTTATTTAGCTAGTTCTGAAACTGGCTTTTGAGCTAGATCAGCACGGAGATAGCAACTCTCTACATAATATGGAAGTCCAAAACAAATTTATCATCAATCATCATTTTTAATAATAATTAAACCCCACATTTTTCAAAACAAATTTAGGTTCTGGCTTTCATATTAATATAATATAATTCATATTAATATACCTATCATTTCAACTTGCTATTTAAGAAAATCTTACATTAACTAAATGTATTTTTAAATGGATAATTTATATTAACCCCCCCAAAATCAACAAAGTCAAACCAAATAAAATCAAAAGAAAATCCTGTGAACCTGGATGTTTTTCAAGCTGAAGTATTTCTACTTGACAGAGAACTACATTGTTCTTGTCTCTGAAGTATGAAATTTCAAAATCAAACCATACTTGGTTATGGTTATGATCTCTTATTTTTCATTACCATGTTGAAGTTCTTTCTTCTAAGATATGCCGAACTGAAACTCATCAAAACTTGTTTAAAATTATTTTTTAGTTTAATGACTTTCTACTCCAAATGTTGAATTTGTAGAAACATGACTAGAAACTACAGATGAAAGCATTTTATAATGAAAGTAATTCTGATACCTCAAATGCAGCTTAGTTTTATAACCACAGATGTATAAAACATGCTAATGGATTAAAAACCTCTCTAGCAGAAAACAAAATAACAGACATTCCCCAAGAATTAAGTTAATTGAAAAGTTGAAATATGAAAAATTATGTATAACTTTGGCATAATAATGGTTTTAGCTTTAAAGCTGTCCAGAAAAGTTCAGAGAAGCACTGAGAAAAATCAACAGATTTTTTTTTCACATATGAC
>WEIV01025091.1:676857-780595 GCA_013390005.1 Calyptomena viridis | reverse complement strand
TTTTAATAGAGAACAAAACTCCCGATTCATTGAATGAGAATTAACTTTGAGAAATCCAGAACCTCAGAATGTGATTTGACCTTTCCCACATACGTGTGTGTGTTAAATATAAAGTCTATTGTGAAAAGCAATCAGGAAAGGAGTTCCCAAGACTATGCAAGTAATTTTGGGTAAACAACAAGGTGGATTATGTAACTAAACTGGTTCATGTTATCATGAATGAGATTATGTCTGATAGACAAACCCTAAAATACGCATAGATAATATTGTTTATCTATCATGCTTCCCAGGCAGAATTTTGAATGTTTTACATTACTATTGCTTTTTATAGAGTCTCACTGCAGTGATAATGGCTTTAATGTTATCTAGGTTTGGCCAAATATAGTAATCTCTGTGCTATAAAAGGAGGCTTGAAGTCCTCTATAAAGGGATAAAGGTTGGCTTTGTCATTGAAATTCCTTTGATGAACTGTATCAAGAAGCTTATTTTAGGGCTGGCATCCAAGTGCAGTACAAGTGACAGTTTCCTCTCTTCTGCCCTTCACATAATTCTTATGAATCATGTACTCAGCAACATTAACCTGTTCTCAGAGTTTTTTAAACATCTTGACAACTTGAACTAAACCATTTGCAGAAATGGAACAGACCATTTGCTTTCAGCTTTGTAAATGAAAAACATTTGTAACTTGTCTTATGATTTAATTACATTCTAACACCAAAAAATTCTCCCCTTAAAAAGTACCAAATAGCTGCACTTTGTCTGTGTCAGGATATTTAGACCAGCTGTGTCAACTTAACCTCTTCCAGAACAAGTGTTGTGATACCTAATTAGTTGCTTATGAAGTGTGTTAAGTTCTCAGGTTGCAAGGTGCTATGAAATTGTGAGCTATGGCATTTGAGGAATATTTCAGCTAAGCAAACACCTTTTCCCTCCCTCCTCCCACTGTCCTCTCACACAGGACATCTAATCTTGATGTTTCTTGATGGTAAAGAACTTACCAATATAAATAATAGAATAAAGCAGAACTCTGCTCACCACAAGTAGGAGGGTTCCCATGAAACACATGTAACTGGACCTGTTAGGGTTGTGGCTTCCCAAAGCTGTGTGCTGTTTGGTGGTGTATTCTTGATGAAAATAGAGGTAAAGCTGTTTTGGGGGGCTTGCTAACAGTGCCTTTTGAAATGCTAAATGGGTTTATAATGAGGCATATCCTAACAAGCCCAGGTCAGATAGCAGGTTGCCTTTGTGTGTTCTTATGCCAGTGGAACGCTTTTGTTCAGGAGCTCATCCAAATTCTGCTTTCATGCTTTTTCATAGGAGGTTGTTGAAGCTAAGCAGAAAGCAGTTTAGTTTTACCCTCCTTAATTAAAAAANGGTCTCCTTAATAAAAAAAAAAAAATTGCAGTATGGCAGGTATAAATTTCTGACAGTTATTCCATAGATATTTTCAAAGATTCCACAATCTCTTAGCTCAGTCAGTTTGTAAGGTTTGATTTCTATGAAAGAACTCATCCACAGAAAGGGGCAGGAACAGTAGCTTTTTTAATATTTACTGTATAATCCATTTTCCTCCTTGTCTTCTTTCCTTTTTGTGGGGAGGCAGAATGAAAATGGATGGTTTATGTTTGAAGATGAGGAAGAGCAGCATTGAGCAGGAGAAAGCCCAAGAGCCATTTTTATCCATGTCTTGCTTCCTGGTGCTGCTCTCCCTGCCAGTCCATGAGCTTTGATTTCCTCCCAAAATGTATTCATGGGTCAGTTGGTTGGTTCTCAGAATCAAGTCTTGGCAAGACTTCTCCCTCCTTCTCTTTATTCAAGGCACATGTCCACAAGCAGTAGAAAGTTGTTTTTGCAGGTAGGTGGGGGGAAACTGTAGGTTTCATGTGAGTTCAGAGGCCCCCAGCATGTAATTGCTGTAAGTTCTGGTGGAGGTTGTAGGATGAGAAAAGTGAGTAGGAGGGAAATGAGCCTACCCACACCTTTCCCCAAATGACAGCAGTGAATTTTACCTGTGTGGGAACTATTCTCTTTCTCTGTCAAGAGCCACCTCCTTGGTGCTTCACCTGCACCTGCCATCCTTGCTTTAAAAAGCATCTTTGCTTTTTAATGGTGCAGAAAATCTAAGTGTTTTTTTTTTTAAGTTAGCAATAATTTTTAAGAAGCATTAAAGTAGGTTTCACCCATGGGAGAAAGCTAAATTACTCTGCTCATACCACCACTAATCACTTGACTCTTCCTAGCCAATTTGTTGTTCTCAAGAGGAAAGATCAGTATCTTTTGGAGAACATCATTCAAGCTAAAATTCATGTGTAAAGAAATTCACTTATTTTGCAGCCATTGGACTTGACACCAAAGCTGTGCAATAGGTCTGGCCATTAATATTCAAGGAGGTGCTTCAGCCCACGATCACTCCCTCTATATAATACATGTGTGTCAATGGTTCAGTCATGAAAATTTTAAGCCAAAGAATACAATAGGTTTATTTATATTAGCAAACCTACTACTTTGCACATGTGCACAGCAATGTTCTTCTTTTAGAAGAACAAATACCTGCTAACTTGTTTAAGCATTCACCTGATCTGCAGTCTTCCTCTTTGAACTGGGAATATATTGTGATCTTGGTCCCCACTGTGAGCTCCTGGTGTGTCCAGGGCCATGAACGAGCCTTGTATTCTCTGAAGAACAAACCAGATAAATAACTGGCTGCAAGGCACCCTGCTGGATGCATTGCTTAAACACGTGTGTTGTAATAAAGATAACATCCCAAAAGTGCAGCACGCCAGGTGACTGAGGATCTGCAGCCACCAGCAAGCCATCAGCAATTAAGAAGGGCCTGTGATGTATAATTCACACCCTGCTATTCTGAGTTTATACAAGGGCCTGTGAAGTTCACAGGGTGATGGATTGAAGTGTGTTAGATGTTTTAATGATGAAATACTGTGAATAGTAATTTGGAGACAATAATGAAGGTGCCTGCAGAAGCTTACAGAGCAGTATTTGAACTCATCAAGGTTATTTGAATTGCCTTTTTTCTTCAACGGTACTAAAAATAAATTAAATTTTTAAAATGTACGTCTGATTGCTGATTGGCCTGATAAAAACAAATGTATCAAATGTATAGTAAAAAAGCATAAAATCATGTTTATTTAACTAATTCCTCTGTATTCTGGAGTAACCTTGACCAGAAAAATTAAGTATTCTCTGAACAAAACTTTACTTTCCTGAAGACTTGCTTTTACAGACTTGCTTTCCTCCTGTAAAGACTTAGTTAAATTTCAGATGATGAACTGCTTTGTCATGTAGTTAACATGCAAAATGGTTTTAAGTACATTGAGTTTATATAACATTTGAAGAGGTTCTTGTTAAAATCATCCTACCTTTTTGCTTCCTCCTTAGGTGGTAATGACTGAAAAGCAAAAATGAGTTAAACTTTTTATTCTGTAATGCACTGCACTTTCCAAAACTATTTAAAGCCCTCTTACAGAAGCTATAAAACAGAGGCACAGTTTTGGATGGGAATGGATTAACTTCTCTTGTCTTATACTATATTTATATCCCTCAACAATTACTGCTAATTTGTGCATCTGTTCTTACTAGTGTATATATAATTTCGACACTGGATAAATAATGAATAAGAGACAAAAACTGAAACCAATTAGTGGAGAAGAGCTCTCGAGTGGTCTGGCATCCTGTGACTCAAGTTAGTATGTTGCTAACTTGAGTCTATGTCCTCCAGTAACTGAAAGTCAATTTATTTTTTAAAGTTTCTCTTTTTTATTAACTTTGCTTCATATTAAGAGACAAATACCTTAGGGAGAAGCTGGTATTGACTGTGCAGACTGCAGAATTCCATAAATGGTGTTTTTATAAGAAACCAAGCTAAGAACAGGTCACTTCAGAAACAAAGCTAACAGAAATGAGGAGCACCAGAGAACTGCACAAAGGAGCAAAGGAAGCAAAAGACCAAAGAGATTAAATGAATTTCATCTCACACACCCCAGTGGCATGGCATTGCCCCTGGGGAATGATAGAAGTGGTCTTTTTAGAAAATTGAGATTTTTCTGTGTCCAATTGTGTTTCTGTTACAAAGCCCAAGAAAGATGCCTGTAGTTTTAAATGGTGGAAATAAAGATTTGTAGGAGTATGTAGGTTCTGTGGACTTGGAATTTTGCAGATAGTTTTCAGAGACTGGAAAGAAGTGTATTTGTGATACTATTTAAAAAACAAGCAAAATACAGGAATATAGATATTATCTTCTCTGATACCATGGCCAGCAGGGATCTTTGTCTGTGGTTGCTGTGTGTATATTTGGAAAATATCTGAAGCTCTCAAAGGCACAGTAATGACATTTTGATCTACTGTGTCAGCCCATTCTTTTGGGGTTTTTTGATGTTGGTGATTTAGGTTTTTTTAACTGTAAGCATGATTTTTTGCAGAGGCTGATCATACATGGGCTGCATTCCTGCTCACTGTGGGGAATGTTGCTAATAGAAGGTTGCTGGAACAACCCTCCTCCTTCTGACAATGAGTTAATTTCTGTTATCTCTAGGGCCTGGCAAACCTGTACTTCAGTGCTGAATGCAGCAGCAATTTGGAGAGATGCTTTGTAACGTCCTGGACCATGAAGGAGCTGAGCGACCTGTGTCGCAGAGCTGATGGGATGTTAGTGGTCAGGGCTGGTAGGCAAAAAATACAAGAAAGGCCAAAAAACCTCAGAAATAAAGGAGCAAGTTTACCAATTCTTAGTAATGATTGCAGGAAAGGAGAAGGGGGACTGGAAACCAGATGGAAGCAGTTTTAGATAGTGGACAGTTATGTGCCATAGCGGTTCTTGTGGAGAGCCTCCAATCTCGGCAGCATGCACACCAATGCACTGCTGCTTTGTGCCTTGGCCTTTTCCAAAGGGTGAGCTAATAAGAATCAATTTGTAGAACAAAACAAACAAAACTTTGGCTTCTGCTCAGGGGAACTTGAGCAACTGCAGTTACAGATCAGGCTTCAACAAAAGCCAAGAGCTGATCCATAAAAGCATAATTATTCTGTTTAATTTGGAACCTTTTGTTCTGGATTGCATTCAAAACTACTGTAAGCCCCTTTGTGAGATCCCTTTTCTTTCCAGGCAAGAGAAAAAGAGGCCTTTTGATTTAATAGTTCTACTTTGTTTCAATTAAAAAGGAGAAAAACCCCACATCGTCCTTACCTTTCTCCCCTAAGATTCTTCCCTTCTGCAGAATAGCGGCCAGCAGGTCATATCTTAGGATGACAGGTCTCATGTAGAAACAAAGTTGTTTTACTGAGTATAAATGGGAAGTGATATTCTGTTTTTAAGACCAGTAGTCTTTGAAATTTTCAGCTGCAAACTGAATAAAATTTTATTACTGAAATTGAAAGTAATTGCAAATGTCTTGCAAAGCCCAGAAATATTGATCTGCAGATATGGCTTACCTGCTTTTCCTTGGAAGTATGTGATAGTGGAAGGAGTACATGGAAAATGGTATCTTGTATGAAAACTTAAAAACTGAGATTGACGGTGATTTCTTTAATTTGACTTGTAGTGAGGCTGTGTAGAGTCCGTAAATGCCTGGTTCCCATTATAGACACATCCCAAAGACTACTGGGTTTTGAAGGCTCTGCCCTGCCTGGGTTGCTGAGGATTTGTGCCAAAGGAGCAATCAGAAGTGTGCACAAATGTGTGCACTCTTTGTGCTGGGGGCTTCTCTTGAGCGCTGGTTGTATCTGCAAGGGGAGCGAGCGCTGCACTTGGGCTGCCATGCCAAAGAGCCATCTTCCTGTTCCTCACTAAAATGGAAACCCAGAGAAATTAATTAATTCAGTTGACATTCCATGTGGCACAAAGTACAACACAGAGGCAGTGGAGATCTGAAGAGACAGGTGCTGAGGTACACCATGCTCATACGGGACTGTAGAGGCTCGACCCACATGCCAGTGTAGGTTATCCAGATTCAGTTTTCCCATGTACCAAAGGGCACTTGAGGCCACATCTCCTAGGAGAGGCTACAGACAAGGAAGGCATCCTCATTCTCTTTTGTTAACTCTGTTTCATTTTTTTCTATAAAAGAATCAAACCCTGAGCAGCGGCTTGAATCCCACTGTCCCATGTCACAGAGCGCTCCACAATCAGCAGGGCAGCTTGCTGTCTCTGCCTCTAATTATTCTCAGTACTTTATATGTAATGAGCAGCTGCAGCACAAGGTCCTGAGGGCACCCCTGTTCCCAATCCAAAATAGCCAATTGTCCAGTTCAGGCTGGATTTGAGCAGAGGAAAAATTAGATCCATGTTTTCTCACATCTTGGGTGAAAGGTCTTACGGGACAGTTTCCTTGCTTGCATTCTCACTCCATTTACTTATAAATAGCAAGCATTTGAAAAATACTGAAGAATCAAGAACACAGATTTCTGTGTACATTTCTGTAGCTTAAAGATGTGCCAGTCTGTTGTGACAGGCCAGTGGTATTTTAGCTGGCAGAAATTTTGGCTCCTAGGAAAGATTTGGCTTCAGCCATGTATAAGGGAGTGCAGATATGGTAGGGATGATCTTAAGTGCTGGACACATACCATTTCTTATTGTAGCTGCTGACTTAGTCTGAGCCCTGTATATATTTTTTAATTCAAACAAACAGACAACAAACAAAGAAGAAATTAAATAACAGTCAAGTATTCCTGTAAGATGCTATCACAAGGGTCAAACTGAAGTGAAAAGGTACCTACCAGGGTTTCTAACCTCAGTGGTCCTTGATTAACCACAGCATGTCTGAAGTAGCCAAGAGGTGTAGAGGCCAGAGGGATACTGGGGATGATGTGCTTTTGCCTTTGACTGCCGTTAATTTCTTTTCTGGTTCTGTTTATAAGGGTTCTGGTGACTGGCTGTTGTCAGCAGGATTTTTTTTTCAGTTGCATAAGGACTGAGAAAACAGTATCTGTCTGACTCTTCCACAATGAATGGCTTTCAAGTTAAGCCGTGGCTGCAGTTATTGTGCTCTAGCTGTGACACTATAAATAAAGTTATTAACAGCAATATGTAAATGGGTTTCTATTTTTGTTCCCTGTATTGTTTGCAAAATCTAGGGCAGTTATTCAGTAAGAATCATCTGCTATTTAGCACTGAGCCTACCAGCATTTGATGCTGTGTGGGCTGCNTTTCTGTCTGTCTTTCTGTCTGTCTGTCTGTCTGTCTGTCTGTCTGTCTGTCTGTCTGTCTGTCTTTGCAGTGGCTTTTAGAATCCAGCACTTTTGCAAGTTTGTTTATTGTGGTATATAAGAAATAGAGTAGCTGTACGAAGCATTTCCAGGCTTCTGAAGAGTGGCTTGGTACTGCAGAATAGAGAGTCATCTCTGGGTATCTGAACTATAGGAGCATTAAAAACAGCCATACAAACAGCAAATACCAGAGCTGCCATTTCCCTTAGTGCACATCTTGCAAATTCCAGTTAGTTCAAAGATCTTTACAGTTTGTGTTTTGTTTGCATGCTCCGTTTCCTTCCACTGCCCTCTCCATTGCTCCAGATCTCCCTGACAGCCTCAGGCCCTGTTTGCACTGAAAACTTGTACCACGTTAATTCCTGCAGTTACAGCACAGACCCCGAGGGAGAGCATGGATGTGTTGTTTTAGAAACACTTCACTACAGTCATGGCTACTCCTGTCTGGAAGAGCAAATTAATCTAATCCAAGGCATCTGTTAGAAACCTGGATGTCTGTGTGATAGGGACCGAATCTTTGTGGCTCTTAACGTGGATACTCTAAATGATGTTTCACATGAGACAATTTGTTCAAACTTGTTCCTTCTCTGCAAGTGAGTTTAGCTCTGGCTTCCCCAAATCCCCTGTGAGGAAAGTCCCAATCTGTTTGTCCTGTGACTCATTAGCCACAATTTTATTTCCAGCTGTGTTAGCCTTCAGATGGGCATGTGTCCTCCCTGGCACTTAAATGCCATTTCGTGCAACTTTGTGAAGGGCCACAGTATATAACAGATGAACATACAGGAGTGTTTTGAAGTTGTGACACCCACTGTTCTGAACTGAACTTGTCCTTTCAAATGCCAGGCACTTTATTTTGTTTCTCATCTTCAAGCCAAAATTGCTGCTACCGCAGTGACATAGAAAGTAAAGAGAAATTAACCACAATGGTTTTGCATAGATGTAGAAAGATCTGACATAGCAGCTTTTGTCTTATTTTTATGGTATGAGACATTACTGTGATATATATATATTTCAAGGGGTCTCCAAGGTGGCTTTTCATGCTATAGAAAAGATCTGGTCAGACTCTATTGATTTTATTGATATTAGTTCACTGGTAAACTAATAGCTATTTACAGGAACTACATTTGGAGATAATATTTTACGAATATTGAGATTTGCAAGCAAATGGCTTAGTGAAATATTGTAACGCATTAACACAGAAATTAAATTTTCCAGTGGAAAATGCAAGACAAAAGCCATTTCTTTATATGCAGATCTATTATTCTGGTGGTGGCAATTACAGTAATTCTCTTGAAATCAAGTTAAAATTATATGCCTGCTTCATTATGAGAAGAAACCAGTGATTGCAAAAACCAGGGGAGATTCAGTGGAAAGTTAAAGTGACTTTACATATGCAGTGGGTAGACCTGCCTCATCATGGTCCCTGCTCCAGCATCTCAGGTATAGAGTTTGTGTGGATGTTTCTTGGACTTATGAGGCCAGGATTCACATTCCTGCTTGGTTTTTCCATGTGATCATGAGCACCTTTATGTATTTTCTTGATTTACCATACTGCTGTCTCTGGAAAAAGTAGTGTGGTGTTGCTTTTCTAGCACCAATCATATTTTAACAATTTCTTAATACCACTGCTTACTATCTATGGAATCATGGACATACGCAAAGTATTTGGAATATGAGATATGTTAGGGGCTGAATAGGGGCATAGAATTTCGTATCCCCTCTTCAAGGATCATCTTTGCATAGAAACCTTCACTTAGTGAGCTCACCTGTACTGCCTTCTAAGGAGGAGTGGTTTTACTGCTGATATCAATTGTACAGAATTTCATTATATTTACATTGTTCCTCCACAGCTGCTAGAGTTTTTTGTGTCACCAAAGGGAACCAAAGATAGATGTCAGCTCAAGTACCACTGATTAATTGAGATGTGATGGTAGAGCTCATCTTAAAAAGGAAACAAAACCCTTAATGTTAAATTATAGCCCTTGTAAAGTTGGGAGAACTTTACTCGTGAGTTTGGGGTATCTGTTCATTGCTGGTTCTTCTCAGGTAAAGAATATTAATGTAGTGTACAATAACCAGATAACAAGTTCAATTTCCTGCAGGATTTCTTCCTTTTGATTTGATTCTGAAATTGCAACCAATCTCCTTTCTCATTGAAATCATGAAGTGGTTTATTATTAAGTTTATAATCAGGTTTGTTTATTAATAACACATTGATCCTTCAGTTAATGAGCTGTATCATTTTCTTTGGACAGCCATTTTAACTTTCAAAATAACTGACAAAAAATTACGTCTTCATTTTAAAGTTCTTCTCCATTGATGTTGCATTGGCATTTCTCAGATAAGTGACCATTATAAAGTGTGCACAGTTAAGTTTCTCAAATTGCTTTGGGTCCATTTCTCTTTGCAGTTTCATCAGTGTAATTTTAAAAACACAACTGCTCAACTACATTTAAAAGTACAGAAATGAGGAGGCAATGAGTGTACTCACATTGACTGTTCCAAAAAGGGCAGGAAGACTCATGTTCCTATTCTTCAGCACTCAGTTTTCCCACCAAATGGCCACTTAGCATTATTGATCTAACAAGCTCACAAACACCAATGGCAGTTGTGTGTACAAAGCATCCCATCACTTGTCCATTCCCAGCTAATCCATGAAAGAGTCTGTGTATTTTGCTACCTGCTCACTTTGGGAAAGTCACAATTGCTCCTTAATGTTTTAAAATAGGACATTATATACTAATGTAATCTTTTCATTATATAGTGACTTTCGAGACGAAAAAACCCTGAGTTACTGAAATAACAGAGCGAATAAATCCCCAAAGGACAGGACACTTGGAAAGATAGTGGAAAGAGTGAAAAAGTAAGGTTAGGTTGAAATGACTGCTGCATGCAGAATTACTGCAGCTTTTTGGTTAGGAAGTACAAAAGCATTGTCGTTTGCCTGAATATCCATGATACCAGGGAAGAACAGACTGAAGGCAATTTTCACAGCTATAAAGAGCTCATTCTTTCTCCATCAAATACAAAGACCTAAGCAATATATAACAGAAAGCATCAAAAACCTGATTTGATGCAATTTCATCTCCATTCCATGTGCCTGACCCAGGATATATATGTGAAACTTACCTGTGACAAAATTTATTACTCTCTTGCCTTCTCTGAGAACTGATTGATTGCTGGCACAGAGCCTCTCTGCAACACGTTGTGTTCTGCTTTAGTGCTTAAGTTTTTAATTGTTTCTCTTTCCTACTGTTCTCCTTCTATGGCTTCAATCTCTTTTGCAAGCCTTTCTCTCAAAAAGAAGGCAGGGAGGAATAGTGCCTTCCTGACCTGAGTAGAACCACAGCTGTGATGGTCCCTTCTTTCAGAATCTCTTAACTGTTCTTGTTTGTTTATGGCAGGATTTTGACATCAGGGATTGCCCTAATCACAGAAAACCGACTGCAAGAATGGTCACAGGAAAAAGCATGCCTAAAGTTTGAAAACCAGAAAATAACATTCCTTTCTGCAGTTATGGATTTCAGGCTGTCTTGTGGAACAAATGAATCTGAGATTTATTTTGGTGTGGGCTGGGTTCAGCTACAGTTTGGACAGACCTGCCACCTCTTTCATACTGGTCAGACAGATTTGGGTGAGTTTGGTCTTGCTTGAAGCCACAGCAAAGACACATGGTCAAGATCAGCAGTATTCATGGTTCCTTCCTGGAAAAGGTCATGGCTATCCCTCAACTTTGTCTTCTTAAACTTAGTTGGAAAGGGAATGGATTTGGTATCTTTCTCACTTACATATTTTTTTCCCCCAGCCAAAACAATTGAAAAAAAAAAATCACATTCCCATCAGCCTCTTCTTAGAGACATGAAAAAGATCCATAGTTCCTCCTTAATAACACAAAGTCTCGTTTAGGGTGTTTGAATTTCTTTTTTAGGTTTGACAGACAACAGTATCTAATTCAGCTGGTGATGATGGAGTAATAAAATCCCTTTCACTCAAAGACATCTGTAATGTGTTCCACCTATAGTTTGGCTGGCAGCCACAGCATATCTGTCTTTATTTGTTTTTGCCCTCCTCAAATAGATTTTCTTCCCAAAAGACTATTTATTACTCCTGTTTCCAGTGAAGAATCAATCTGGTTAAATATAGCCTGCTGGAATAGGAAAATTCTTTAACTCAAAATGTTTAGAGGGAGGGGATAGCAAGTTTTTCATGTTTAAAATAAAAAAATTGAGTACTGATGCTGCTTAGCTATAGCTAAGTTCCAGTAACTGGGCTTGCTGCTCATGCTTGTAAACTACAAACTTAGGGAGATCATGGAAAAACTTTTCCCTGCATGACTGACACATTTTTCCCCTTCTGGCTGATGATTTCAGGATCTAAATTTCTTCTCATTTCCTGTGTTGACAGTAAAGGACAGACCACAGGCATTGAGGTGAGGAGCTCTGACCATGATGGAAAGTACGCTGCCATTTTTCTCAGCAGCTCTTGAGCGCCAGCAGGGCCAGACATTGTCCATGGGGCATTCATTCCCAGGAGCACACTGCTAATGCAGACAGAGCTGCAGCTGCAAATGCAGAGCCTTTGTGCTGGAGATGTGCATCTCCCAGCTGAGCCCTCCAGGCAGTTCTAACCTCCAGTAACACTCACTTGAGAGCAAACTTGGGAAAATCAAGTAGAGGCAGGGCCCTGCAGTTTCTGTCTTTGCAGTGAGCCGTGGTGTCGTCACGCAGGGGCTCTGTGGATGGCAGTCTGCACGTTGCCACCAGTGTCTCCGAGGGGCCATCTGGTCCCCTGCTTTGTCATTTTTTGCTGTCACCAGATTCAGTTGGTATGGTCTTGCAGAGTGAACTTCTCAAATATGGGATGTGGCTTTGTTTTGCATTTTGGGCAACTTTGGAAGAGGGACAGGAGGTTTTCTGTCTTTTACTGTAAAAAAACAGGCAAAAAGGCTCACAGTTTTCTGGGATTATGTTTTTGTAAGGGTTTTATGTGTATTTCCTCCTATTTTGTGTTATTTTGTCAAATAACTCTCTCAAGTGTTCCTTTGCTTACCACATTTGTGTACACACTCTCACACATTCTCACACCTTGAGCAAGTGGGTGCCATCCATTAAGATGGAGCACTGTCACAGTGCAGGATGGAGTCCTGCTTCCCAGGGGGGAGCTGTGCCAGCTGATGTGTTACACAGAAGTACTAGGGCTCATTTAAAACAGTAGGAGATTTCCAATACTAAATTATCTTCTCCGAAATTACCATATAAGTTTAAGACTGAAAGTGTATCTTTTTACTGTTGGGTTTGTTGTTTTCCCATGACTGTAGAAAAAGGAAAAATTTTAACTGCTGGTCTGTCTGATGTCCTGCTGTTCTGGAGAACATTTTTTGCATTGCTAAGGCTAAATCCTTAGCCTGTCACATAGGCATCCCTAAGGAGAAGGCTGATGTGCTGTTGAGACCTGAGTTAGTTTAGAAGTAGCTTGCAGCCCTTGCTGGACCAGTCACTGGGCTGTCACTCAGCACAATGATCTGTGTGGGCCACTTCACCCTCCTTGGGTGGGCTTTGCTGCCCTTGCTTGCATTTGTGCTGCTTTACCTACACATGCTGCCCACCCACGGTCACTTATGTCACTGCTGTGAACTTGCCCTCAGCTTCTTTTGGTCTGTCCTTTTGTTGTTGCTGCTATCGAACTCAGGAAGGAAAGAGCATGAGCAAGTTCTCAGTGTTTCTGGAAGCTGAAATCCTATTTTGTGCATGGGGTGGGTAGAAGAGAGAGTACACAGAGGTTCTCCATGCCATCCCATCTGCAATTTGCTATAGTTAGGAAAGAGGGACTGGGTGGACTGGGTGTATCTTGATGCTGTGTCTATTCTAGGGGCTTCTAGATGAACTTAATGCTATGTTTATGCCACTGGAGTTGGAAAATAACATGTGAGCTTACAGTGCTGGAGGGGAAATGGCTTTTAAATGGATGTTGAAGTGCAAAAATTGACTCATTTACCAAACTGCTCAAGAGATGCTCCTGCCTTGGAGATACTCAAAAGACATCTGAACATGGCCTTAGGTAATCATCTCTAGGTGGCCCTGCTTAAGCAGAGGTCCCAACAAGATGACCTCCAGTGGTTCCTTCCAACCTCAACCATTCTGTGATTCTGTGAAAGCTTAGTTGGGTGCTAAGAGCACAAAACAGCCTTTCAAGTGAGAGTTTTGTCACCTTTATCCCAATCAACCCTTCTTCTTTCTTCTTCCTTGTTCGTAGTATGACTTAATGATGTGCAACATCAACAGCCAATGGATGGTGTTGTAAAATAACAGTAGCACCCTGAGACACTGTCCTTGCTCATTAGCCTAGTGAGTTCATGGACAAGTGCAGACTGTGTCTACAATAAATGCCATTCTCTTGTTACACCTTCGCTTGTGAATGCTTGTATCTAGTGAACCATGATACTTTATAATGACACATTAACTTTTTCTTCTCTCGTAGGTAGTGCTCGTTGTGGTAAAATACCATGGCTTTGATTCACATCCAGTCAGATGCACTTTGCAGCTTTTATAAGTCATTAATGCTCACCAAGTCTGGGGTTTTGTTCTGTTTCCCATGCAGTGCCTGTGGTGTTTGGTTTCCAGCAACACATGGTGTTTATATTCATGACTGGCATTACCGTTGTGATGGTGATAGGGTTTGTGTTTCTTTCCTTGCTTGATTTATGTTGTGGCTGGCGTGCATGGCACGCACATGTCTTGAAATAGAACACAACTAGTTTTTTTGTTTTTACATTAGAAGCACTGATGATTTAATTTAGCATTTTGGATAATCCTGCGTTTGCAGGGAAACCTGTGTTGTGTCCCTCCTTTGATAACTGTATTAGCTTCAGACATTTAAGACTGCACTTCAAAATCACTCTCTGTAGATGTGTGTGGTTTTTAAACGTTTCGTGTGGTTTCCTGCTTCCCACCTTGTCCCACCTCAGCTCTTCCTACTCCTTGTATTTTTCTTTGCTTTCTGCCAAGATCTTTCCCCTTCCTGCATTCTGGCTGAGAAAGTTCTCCTTTGCCATCTTCTGTCATCTGAAAGATTCTGTGGTGCTTCTGCATCAGGGTGGGTTAGTAGTGCAGTCACAGCAAGGACCACCTGACTTACAGGAGATAGTTTTGAATGGCCTCAGTGGTAGGACCCCGGGTGCAATGGGAAGGACCTGAGCACACGGACTGAAAGCAGACCAAGCTGGGCAGGCTCCCACTGCTGGTCTCTGGGGTGTTGTGCTGAGACTCCTGGTGGTACCAGAGCTGCCTGTCCAGGTGTATCTTAAATATTGTGTGAATGCATTACAGAAAAAAAAAAAGGGGGAAAGTGGAGCTCAGTATGTTGGGAATTTTCTCCACTTGTTTCTGAATCCTAGTTGTGCCTCCCTCCATTTCACCTCAGTCTGCCTGTGCAGCTGTGTGAAGCACTGTGCAGAAAGCATCCAGACATCCTGCTTGCACCTTACCGGTGGTTTTGGTAAGAGCCATGCTCAGGTAGAGGCTGGCATTCCAGTGGCAGCAGCACCAGCCAGAGCTGTGTGTCCAGCCTGCCCTGTGCTGCCCATCAGACACGGACTCATGGAATCAGCAGGGCCAGCTGGATGTTCCAGTCCATGTGTCTGCCTTTCCTGTTCCCCTGCCTGTGGCTTAGGTGAGAGCAGGGTGGTCCATAAGCAGAGAGAAGGATGGCAGGATCTGCCATCGGGCTCCTTTTCATCTTCTTTCCCTATCAGTGTCATGAGCCATGTAGGGCAATAGGCACAAAACTGAGCTTGCCTTGTACAGCTATGAAATCTTGAGCCAGTCCTTGCTGGAAATAGGCACTGAAATAGGAGCTTAGGAAAGTATTCACCTCTACCCTATAACACAATTTGTGGTACTTTTCAACCAAAATAAAGCAGAAAGAATTTTAAAAAACCTTATAAAATTAATGATAACTCCTCATTTCTTCTCTGTCTTTCCCAGAAATAAACCATTTTCTCTATTTTTTAAGGTCATACCCTGGTTACTGCTGGACAAAACCCAATCAGATGGTAAATCTGAAGACAATGATGGAGTGGAAAATACATCAAGAGCTCTGAAGCCATTACAACATTTTAATTACATGCTAAACTGGTTTTTCCACAAAGCAGTAGCCTTCCAGATGAAGGCACTGGGACTCAGGGCTGATAATAGTTGCTGATGTCCAGGCTGCAGATTACGTGGTCAATCCTTTCTAGTCAGCTTCAGCTAATAGTACTGCAAAACCACTGCTTTACTTATCTCATGATATTTTATAGCTATAATAATTATTTTATTTGACCTTTTGTTGACCATTTTTGTTTAGCACACATTTTGGCACACGGAAGGCCTATTACTGGTATTATGCTCCCACCAGCAAGGAAATGGCATGACCTCTGAAGGCTGACAAATAGCTGGCTTGAGTTATGCCCTTCATCACAATCATCCATCACCACTGTCCTTTAATAAAATCTTTTCATTGGCAAGGGTAGTCTGACATGTAAGCATGGAGTGAGGAGCTAAGGGTAGAGGGGAAACTCTGTGTTTAAACTCTAAGGCTTCAGATCTGGGTAGGATGAATTGGCAGAACTGGGAGATGCTCCTGCAACCTCCCTGCATGTGTGTTGTCTGTATAAGGAGACAGATACAGCTGGCTTTGTTTTTATATAAAAACTCTGACTAAACACCGGACAAGGATCATGTGCTATTCCCTGATGTCTACTGTAAGAGAAATCTACTGTTTTCCTAGTAGCTTCTGGACTGTTAGGTGTTTTACAGGGGGCAGGCTGAATTTGAGGGTTGCAAGGGCTAATAACAAAAAGAACAGAAATGCCATAGCACAGCACCACATACATACCCCATTCCTCCCTTGCGGGTTATTAGGAGGATTGGGAGTGATAAGCCTGGTTGTTGTCTCTGCTGCTGGAGCTGCAGTGCTGGCAGGAGCATGTGGAGGGAACAGATTAGGCAGGAGGAGTAAAATGTGATTTAGCAGCTTTCAGAGCTCTTTCCTGAGAGCAGAGGACAGAGGTTTCAGGCTGCGTTTCTGTTTGCAAGGACTGTTTTCTCTGACCATTGTGTCCTGTTCTTTCTCCAGTCTCCTGCCACAAATGTGTCTCTTCCCTTTCTGTCTTCAGTTCCCAGACCACTGCTCTGTCCTCTGCCATGTCTCATACAGTCATTTCCATATCCTGGTGAGGTTTTCCATTCCCTGCAGCCTGTGTGTCCCACACAGTGTCTTCTGACAGCTCAGTGCTGTGTCTGTTTGGTTGCAGAGCAGGTCACACAGCTGTGTCTGTAACACACTCAGGTGCTTCGAGAGGTTCATATGTTACTTGGGTACCCAACATAACTCTGGGCAGAGAATAGCTCTGGAGATCTCTGCTGATTGCTTCCTCTGGGTGGTTGAAAATATTGCTGCAACTTAACTTCTAGGAATGTCTGATCCATTTATCTGGCATGATAGCAGTAGGGAATAGAGGGAGCAACCTTTAGTCATTTATCCATGTTTATTAGTGACACTAGGACCGCTGTCATCACCCTGGCTAGCTTCAGTGACAGCAATCACAGGCCAGGTGGGGAACAGCCCCAGAGCTGCAAGTCAGGGCTGTACCTTAGAGCTTTCGCTCTACGCCAGACCGGTCTGTTAACGCAGTTGGGAAGTAAGGATGAGAGTCTCATTTGGGGTGCCACAGTCCAAAGCTTGTATTGATATAGCCTCAGGGGAAGCAGACCCAAAAGAGCCCCCCTGGGCTCTGTACAGCATCTTTTAAACAGGGGTGGAAACATAGGAGGAGCTAGGGGTTAGCCAATGGGCAACTGGGACAGGAGGAGTCAGGGAGAACCGATAGTAACAAGGGGTGGAGTTGGAAAGGTCACATGTACGAGTGGGGCATCAAGAAAAAGGAGAAAACCCAGGAGGGGCTTGGTGATTGACATGGAAAGAACTGGAACAAGGGGAGGGGTCTGAGGGATTGACAAGACCGAGGGTATAAACCTTTTACAGAACATACCATTAAACTTTAACTGTAGGGATGAACAGAACCTTTCAAACTCAGAAAATACACCACCACAATTAGGACACTACGCTGGCACTAATTTTCTGAACCAGGCTCAGGGCATCCCTGTGTAGTATTTTCAGCTACATCCTTTGCTATCTGTACATTGGAGCAGCAGCTGATCTTTATTTCCCCTGTTCCAGCTTATGACTGTTACAACATGCACACAAAGGGTGTGAACATGTCCAGAAGTGAGGAATTTGCAATTTGCCCCCTGTTGGAAGAGGAACATGCTTGCAACAAGTCACGTTTTGTTACTGCCACAAGAACTGGAGACATTTCCCATTTGTACATTACATATTAGCACGTTCTTCAGTTTCTTAACAAGCAGTACAGACCTCTCTAAGCTTTCCGTTGATTTCAAGTGTGTTTCTTTGGAAGATTTACTTTTATTTGTAAATATGTGGAATCTTGATTTATTTTTGTGTATTTTTTCAAGTGTTTGAAAATGGCAAAGTATATTTTGATTTAGACATCCCTGAATTCCTGTCTTGGTTTTTTCTAGTACATTTTAGCATCAGTCTGAAAAACAAAGAAATATCTAATGCAATATGTTTGGTTGATGATTTATTAGAGTTGAAATGTAGAAGGAAAATATGAAAAGCATGCCAGAATTGAAATGTGTTTCAGGATTTTTGCAAAAAATTCTTGTGAAAATATTTTTGTTGGGTTTGCTTTCTGTTTGAAGACATTGCAGGGAATTCCAACTGGAAACATACCTCTGCAAATTGCCTAAAACACATTGGAGTTTTAGTTTACAAAGAAGAAACCATTCCAAAGTGCTTGTTATTTAGGCTTTTAATTTTTCTTCCAAGTACAACTTGATGCAATAACCAACTTCAAAGAACAAATCAACCACTGGATAAATGTTCCAATATAAAAGTAGAGCTTATGAATTTTCTATTTATATAAATGTGTGTGCATGTATACATTTTATCTTAGATCTATATAGCTGTAGGCTCATGCTTGTTTCACTGAATAGTTTTAGATTTACCCTAATGGCTGTGTCTGATTGCAAGTCAATATTTTCTATGTTGTAATTATCAATGAGACAGAATCTTTTTCCAGTTTAAAAAAACACAGAATCCTTGCAGTATAACACTTAAATTGAGTCATTAGAATCAAAGAGTCTTTAATAATACTTGTGATTCAAATAATTGTGCTTTCAAAACAGTCCACACTGCTTTCATAGGGCTTTTGCAGTTATTCACTAGAGAGGAGCATTTTTTTGTGGCTGCACTTTGACAGTAGGAGAAGTAGGCAGAAGAATTAAGACTCAGGCAATATTATTGAGCTGGGAGGTTGAGGGATGTAAATAAAATGGGTAAGTGTGGATTTTATAGCTAGGCTAATCTGGTCATTGAGCAGGAGTGCCGTGTTGTTATTGATGGCTTGATAGCGTTATCATTCTACCACCACCTCCCAACATACTGTAGATTTTCTGGACATGGGGCTGAGTTGTGGGGGGATGACAGTCTTGGGGGTGTTTCTCACCCTTTCTAATCTCTGGAGGGGATGAAGTGTCCCTCAGGGCTTCATGTGTGGTAGAGGCTGTATTATAAGGTGACATTAGGTTTGCTCATCTTCTTGTTGCTGTAGGGCTGGGACACACCTACATGCCTCCCCATCCCTGGACTTCTACCTCAGAACATACACAAATATCAGCAACAAATTTTGTGACACTTTCTTTTTCTTTTTTTTCCCTCCTTTTTTCCCAAGCATCCTGTTTGCAGACATAGAGGGTTTCACAAGTCTGGCCTCCCAGTGCACTGCTCAGGAGCTGGTCATGACGCTGAACGAGCTCTTTGCCAGATTCGATAAGCTAGCAGCTGTAAGTTTTCTATTATAATTTTGTTTTCTCTTCTTCCTATTCTTCTGTTGCAAGAATGACATACTGTGCTGGTTCACTGGATTTCTTAAATATTCACTGCCCTAAAAGGCAAGATATTGCAAGCATGAATATAAGCTCAATACTTCTTTCTCATTTATCATTCTTTTTTTTTAGGAGAACCACTGTTTACGGATCAAGATCCTGGGTGATTGCTATTACTGTGTGTCTGGGTTGCCAGAAGCAAGAGCTGACCATGCACACTGCTGTGTTGAGATGGGAATGGATATGATAGAGGCCATCTCGTAAGTACCATATTCCCCTCAGAGAGCCTCAGAACAAATAGCAGATAGATTCTCTTTCCTGTTAGGTCTTCTTTACATGAGTAGCAAGGTAACCAAGCCAGAGAACTCAGATCACCAAAAAGGGAGACCAGGTGGAACAACAACACAGGATGTAGTGAAGGTTTGACAAGAGAAATACAGACACTTGTGTCCATCACAGCCATGTGGATATCAGAGCTCAGTGTCCTGATGAGAAAGGCAAAAGTTACTATAATTACTGGAAGTCTCATTCCCAAAGGAGGATTCCATTGAATTACAGAACTGTGAATTCAGAGGATTAATAATAGGTTTATTAAATTTCTGTTACTATTCACTTCTATGTCTTTAAACCAGCTTTTCACTCACCTTAAAATTGCTTTTCTAAGGCCTGTCTTGTCTGTTTTAACTAATCCTCCTCCGTATGACCCTATGCCAAAAAGCTCAGATTCAAGACTTTCTTGCTTTAGTTAAATTAATCATTGAAATAAAACGTAAAGTTGGTCTGTCACAGACTGGGAAAGATCCATGGTCCTTTTCCTTTATTTCCATTTATTTCTCCATCTTTATCCTTCTTTTTTTTTTCAGATTTCTTCTGATGCTTTGCCTGCTCCTGAGTTCAGAGTAGCAACCTGTTTGTCCAGACCATTCCTATCTTTAGAGAGTAAAAAATATGAAACCCATATGTAGTTTTATTACTTGGAGGATTACAGACAGTGCTGAATGTTGTTTGCATTGGATACACCCTTTCACAGGCCAGTTCTTTCAGAATTCAGAGACAGAAGATTTATTTGGTCCTCTTGAGTGTATACAAGTTTAGGCACAAAGTTCAATCAGTTTTGAATGTTAACTGAGCTGACCTTGATATCTACACCATCCCCACCACACAGACTCTACTGTTTTTTCCCTTCTCTTCTGGTTTTTTTTTTGTTATTTTGTGAAACCATCTTCTGAAGTACCAACAGAGAAGTAGAAGATCTTTATGTAGTTCTTTTCTCATTCCATACAGTTAATTGATGGAGTTTCCACTTCAGCTTGATAAAATCTAGAGCTACCTATTTGCTTAGCTTGGTACAGTACATCCTTACCATTTGAATTTCTGCAAAGACACAAATAAAGCCCCACACTTTTCAATCTCATTTTCATAGCACAAATACATAAGTTGAAAACCATGAAACTCACCCATGAGTTCCCATTCAAAGCACAATAAGCAACAGCATTCCCTTGGTTTTTATGCAGTGTACACTGTCAGGACCTCCTAGCTTTCCTTGCTTGGTTTTAAATGTTGTTTTGTGCCAGTCTCCTTTTGGGGTTTGTATGCAATACACAAAACAAAAGGAAATGCTAGTAGCCCTTGAAAAATGCTATTTCTTCCACTAGAAGTACAATTAAGTGGCAACTGACATTGTCAAACAGGAGAAACAGCAATTCTTAACCACCAGCCCTACAAAGAGGATACTGTGTTCATTGCCCGTAAAAGTCTCATCTTCTACAGTAGTTTGCCTGATGAAATCCAGAGAACTTCATGTGTTGCTGTATAATCCCTCACAAGGCTGAATAACACTAGGAAGTCTAGACTTCATTGATTAACTGCAACCCACCTTACCTTGGAATAAACACTGAAGTGCTGAAGTGCACTCAGTGTTTGTTTACAAATAGCTCTTCAGCAGCCTTTAAAACTTGTTTCCCACTTGATGTATAATGAATGCATTTAACAATCTTACCTCTTAATAAGTCTGGAAGATTACTCTGTTCTCACTATCCCTGCTCTCCCCCCTCTTCCCCCAAGGATGAAGATAAGAGGTTTCACAATTAAGGTAACTAATAACTACTGAACATTTGATTGCAGGCTTCACCAACACTGGGCCCTGCCCATAGGCCAATTCCATCTGTGTGCTATAACAGCAGGGAGTGCTACCCCAAACAGGAAAGATTTCACAAAAATTGTATTCACTGTGCTGCTGGTATAAATTAACTAAAAATGAAAATAGAAGGTAACAAAGGATATTTTACTCATCTGTAAAGGATAACCAGACTCATTTGTTTGCTGTGAAATTTGGACAAAGTCACCTTCTCCTCAACAACTCTACTGAGAGAAGTTCCCTAGTCTTGTGTCAGGAACAGGGTGCTTTAGGGGTTGTGGAGGGAGGAACTGCAGCTGTGTTGTCCCTGAAAGGGTTATGGCTGCAGCTGCATTTTCATTACCACAATTCCTGTTCCTTTCCCAAGGGTTGTGGTTGGAGCTCTTTCAGTTCTTAAGCCTGTGACACCTTACCCATATCAGCTTCCTTCCCCTGCTAGAGAATCTCTGCTGCTTGTTAATAAAAATAAGAAATGTCACTTTAGTGAGTAGGTAGTGCAACATAAGATAGGGATTGTAAGGAAAAAGGAATTCTGAGAGGACAGGAGCTGTTTCAACAAGAAGTCATCCTGGACAGTGTTTTAAGGGGCATATTGCACTGTAAGGAGTGAACTAGAGCCCAGGATTGGTCTATTTTTAATCACACAATTTAATTAATAACTAAAGCATAAATATTAGAACCATGTTGATGTTAGGAAGTTGGGAGGACTTACCCGTCTACATGATGTTATCTAGAGAAGACCTGATGAACCTGAAAACCAAAGAGATTGAAATCTGATAGATATAAAGTACAGCTTCATGCTGAGAGGAACTACTCAAAGGAAAGGACAGTGCATTCTGATGTAGGTGAATTTGCCTGAAACATGGACATTCTAGGAATGATGTGATCAGCAATAACGAGAAGCAGAGCGGTTCTGATGTCCTCATAAAGACTTTCCCTTACCTACACTTTTAAACATATTTTCCATGTGAACAGCTCTTGTAATTAACTTTTGCCCTAAAAGGGCAAAACCCGTAAAGTACTCCAGCAGTCATTTTGGGAGCAAGCAAAGCATCCAAAACCTTATTAAAATCAGAGCTTGAGTATTTGTAACTGCCTCTTTGGAGTGACTGCATTAGATGTGGTTTTCTGGTTTTGCTACTCTGACTGCAGCTGCAAGGCCTGTTGAAGCTTTCCAGCCTCAGTGGGGTATTTCACACACATATCATATTTCATCTGTGGAAGAGTTGATGCTTGGTGCCATAAAGACAAATTAAGATCTCTGAAATCATTTCCTTTTTCTTTTTGCAACATGCTATTATTCTTAATGAGGCTGAGTGCTGGCAGGTTATGTCCAGCTTTGGTATGGAAATCAGAGACCAGCACTTTATTCCTTTTACTGCCCCAAAGATAATTTTTTTTATGAGTTCTCAACTTGATCCTGAGTTCAGTGAACATGGATTTACTCCAAGATCTCCCCATTCTAATTAGTACTCTTCTTGGCCAGCCCGGCCATCCAGGAGCAGGACAGCTCGTCCGGTTTTGTTCTGTTGTCCTGTTGATGTGGATGAGCAGCACCACATGTAGGAGTGAATAATTTATGAATTTTTGTGTTCTGGATGCAAGTTTGTGCCGCTGACTACAACTATGCAGTTGTTAGTGATGTCCCTTTTTCTCCATGTCTTTTTTCAGACTAGTCCGGGAGGTTACAGGCGTAAATGTCAACATGAGGGTTGGAATCCACAGTGGGAGAGTTCACTGCGGGGTCCTGGGCCTTAGGAAGTGGCAGTTTGACGTGTGGTCCAATGATGTTACATTAGCCAACCACATGGAAGCAGGGGGCAAAGCTGGGTAAGTTGCTTCATCAAAGCTCTTGTTTTTTTCCATGAAACTTCTGTATTAAATCTGTAAGAATGGCTAAATAAATTGGGGTTTATTGCCTGTTTGTTCCAGTACATGGAACCTATCCCTGACAAGACCTGGCTTTTTAGCTGATAACTTTTCAGAGCACAAAGCTAGCTTGTCTTTTGTCTTGTTCAAGGCGCATCCACATAACAAAAGCAACCCTGAACTATCTCAACGGAGATTACGAGGTGGAGCTGGGCTTTGGAGGGGAACGCAACGCGTATCTCAAAGAGCACAGCATTGAGACCTTCTTGATCGTGCGGTGCAGCCAGAAACGGGTAAGACTTTTAATAGGTAGATGGTTTCTGACACACCAAAGTAGGGTGAACACCAGCCTTTATAGACGAGTCTGTTGATCTTCAGTGACAAAAATTCCTGTTTCTCTCTCCTCTTCCTGAATTTTGGATGGATAGAAGGGAGTAGCCACCATCTACATAAGGTTTCTGCATCCTAGTGCTTGCTAGTTCTCTCAAAGAAACTGTCCTTAAATGTTTTCAAAATCCTGTTGAAGAATGTTGTTAATAGAGATACGGATTTTGTACAAGTACTTAAAACAATAAATTAAAACCACAAAGGTCTCTTCTCTGTTAGATTACAGAGGTGATTTTTGTCACCTGCTCACCAGATAACCATGAACATAAAGATTAGAGTAGTTCCTATCGTTGCTTTTTAGCCTCTGTTTCTGAAGATGAGAAAAACTGGACCACTGTAATGATGGCTGTTCACCATGATAGCAGGGTGAGATCATACCTACTGCAATGACACAGGTCAGCTTGCACAAAATAAGGCTATTAGGGCATTACTGGCTTGAACTAGAATCAAGTCAAACTCAAGTAGACTTCAGCCAATATATCTTCTTTTTGTGATACTGCCAATAGCAGATGTTATCATTAATTTGTATTCTTTTTGAAAATTGTAGACTGTAATACTGGAAAAGGACCTTTTTGATCATCTAGTTGAACCTAACCAAAAATATTTCTCTAAGTAATTTCTGCACTATAGACACTGCTTTGCTATTCACAGCATGGGTAAGCATATAAAGATTGGTCTTAATTGAAAATAATTTCAAATTTTTCTGAATTTAAAACAAGTTAAACCTTCCTACAGCTTTAAATATGACTGCCATGAGATTAAATGAATTAGCATTTGTGACATGTTCCAATAGCATGGTTGGTTTGAATAACTCTTAACACCTATACAGAAATACTTTTCCTGAGAAAATGGAAGCCTCAAATCTCCTTAATGGATATTGTGTAAAAAATCTCTGAGAAAATCCCTTATCATCTGCTACAGAGACAAGCTGATGTTTTGGTTTCTATCTACTCATAAAATAAATCTCATTAACAATTGTCAGTCTTCAAAAGAGGATTAGAACTTGCAGTGCAAGACTATTGTTTCCTGAGCATCGCTGCCTGTCAGTAGGCCAGCTGATGTTTATACCTAAATCACCACTTCTTTGCTGGGCAGATTTAAGAACACAAACCAAAATACCCTTATGAGTAGGTCCCATCTCCTGGGGTGGAGAACCTGTATTGACTTCTTAAATCGTGCAGTCACCAAGTTGTCTGCATGTTCCTGTGCAGAACTGGAGGTTTCTCTGGAGAGAAGAAAACATAAGATGTCAGGACTCTGCTGCTTGCCATTGTAGGCAAAAAACTCAAAGCCAGAGACTTCAGAGCACTTGGGATTTCGTTTTTGAACACAGGGCTGTGTTTTGAGTAGGAGACTGGATAGAGACTGAGGAGAGATGTGGATTCCATTCCAGACAGATTTTGAGGAACTTGCATCTTTGTGCCTAGATTTTCCCTTGTGAAATAAAACTGGCTATTCTTTCACTGCTTTATATGTATTTATTGCAGTTCTGTTACATAGTGTAGCCCTTAGCTGAAGTCTAAGCACTACTATAATGCTGCTGTAATGTGCTGCATCCCACGTGCATGGGACAATTGGGACATGTGCATGGCCTGTGTAATTATTGAGCTGAACTGAAACACAAATAAGCTGACCTTGGGTACAAGGTCACGGATATTAGGTGTTTAGAGTTTGAGGGGCTTGTGGTTTGCCCATACTGCTGCAACTTTTGTGCTTCCATAGCTATTTTTTATGTCTTTGTGAATAGTTTCATAGAATCATAGAATGGCTTGGGTTGAAAGGGACCCTGAAGACCACCTCATTCCAACTCCCATGCCATGGGCAGGGACACCCTCCACTAGACCAGGTTGCTCAAAGCCCCATTCAGCCTGGCCTTGAACATTTCCAGGGATGGGGCTTTGGGATCCAGGGATCCACAGCTTCTCTGGGCAACCTGTTCCAGTGTTTAAAGTTCTTTCCTTGTTCAAAAATTCATTTTCACGTAATGGGAAAGTCAAAGGTGAGAAAAGCTTTCTCCCATAGCCAGCTCAGTCAGTTTCAAACATTTTGCCTGATGCCAGGCAATGTTCTAGTAATTCCCTTTTTCCTTTCATTTCTGCTTGATTTTAACAACTTCTTGTGATGTATTTAGCCAGGTTTTGAATTCAGTCTGTTCCAGTAATGGCCATAAAATGTTCACTTAACTTAGTAATGGGTTCCTGTGAGTCCTGTCTGGGTTCGCGCTGTCCTCATGCACAAGGCACAGGATTTGCATTAGCCTGAGAGCAGACATGTAGCTGACCCAAGTGACTGTTTGCCTGAGCTATTTCTCACTTCTCACAGGCAAACTTGAATTATCTGAATACCTGGTCCATCAGTCACACAGCCATCAAAACTCCACAATATCAAGAATTACAATGAATATATAAACTGTAATGGAGTCTGTTCCATACTCTTTCTGCTTACTGATGCCATGGGGAGCCATAACTTTGTATTTTCTGTCTTTTTTGTTTGTTTGACTTTTTTCATAGTGTTAATGCCATTTCTTGAGCACAGTAAATGGGAGGAGTTTATCTAATATTTATCTAATATTTTTATTCCTGGAACTCAAACTAGCTTCTTCTTTGAATTTTTTTTATTCTTTTTCCTTTTTAAGAATGCTGTTAACTAGAATAAATTCAGTTGATTTTCAGGGGTGAAAAAGACTTGATTCTGCTCACAGAATCTGCTCACAGATTTCTGCTCCCCAGAGCTGAAAATGTAGTCCTTGTTTTCTGTCTGGTATACAGAAGAGTTGCTTTATATTAAAAGAGAACAAACTGCAAAATTTTAAAATCCAGTCTGTTTAGGTTTCTTTCTCCTCATCTTTACTTCTAGATCTTCCTCCACCATCCTCTTTGCCCTGCCCTGTGATTCTGCTGCTCTTGTGGGTGAGCATTTGCCTGTGAAGAAGGCGGTGCTCAGAAACCCCAGAGCAGTGCAGGAGTGACTACTGTTACAGTGTTATGTTCCCCTAGATAAAAATTTTCATAGTTTTTTTTTTTTAAAAGCATAGATCTAAACTTCTAAATCTGTTTTCCTTGTGTTTGCTTTCATTCCTTAAGCTAGGATTTTGATAATCAAACTGTAAAAGAGCCTTAACTGTGTGAGATACGAAGAGAGTGCCATGCATTTCATTGTGATGTGAACATATATATATAAAAGCATACATATTTATATGTGTTAAAGTATATATATTTACATATATAAAGTAATTTTTGTCACAAAATTAGCATGCTCTGCCACAAAGATCTGTTGAATCTTTTGCTAACAGTGTGCTGCTCTAAAGCTTTGTAGCTCTGGTTGTCTGGTATCTGCAGTCAGTCAGCAACTGCATCCCCTCTCTCCCTCTCAGCCTTTTTTCTCCTAAGACAGACTCTTCTAATATCTTCATACAACGAAGAGGAGACAAGCACAAGCTCTCACATTTTCCCGGTCATCAAAGGGAACCTTTACCTTCTGCAAAGTTGCATTATCTTGGTGTCTGCTATTTATTCTGTAATGAACTAATGAGATTTCTGATAATGAAGTCTCTGTCTTGATCTCCAAGGAAATGATCATGCATTTTGCACACTTGAATGTCTCAGGTCCCGTTTCTACTATGCTAGTCCTTAAATGTCAGGTAATACTCCTTTTCTTCTTTTCTTTTAAATATCACCTCTGCTTCTCTCATTAGCCAAGTCTGTCCTTGCTCACTTGCTGGCAGATGAAATAAGAAATAAATTCAAAAAAATCTGCCCTGAGAGTAATAATTGAGTAATTCTACTAGTAACTTTCATCCAGACTAATATTTCCCCATTCAACACCATTTCTTACCATTTCACTAGAAACCAGCTCTTTGCCCAGCTTCATATTCCCTGTCTGTCTTAGCCATTAGTCTCCAGAACAGCACTTTGTCAAATGCTCCCTGGAAAAAACAAAGTCAGTGAGAGCTACTGTATTTTTTTCTCTTTAGAAGAACTTGGGATTCAAGGCTGTTATTCCAAGCCCAGCTGCTCCACAAGTTCTGTGTCATGATCCCTGACTAAATAGTTATTAAAAATATCTGTTACCAGAACTGAAATTGCAGTTGGCAGTTTCCCACAGATCTGGGATGGAGGTTGTCCTTCTGACTTCAGCACATCACCCTTAATTTTTGCTTCCAGACGTGGTTTAGTGGGACTTGGCAGCACTGCATTTACAGTTGGACTCAATGATCCCAAAGGGTTTTTTGCAACCTAAATGATTCTATGCTTTCCATTTATAGCCCTGTGCTTGTGAGTTTTCTTCCCTTTTGCCTCTACTGTGGCAATAGTGATTGCTTGGAGAGAAATAAATCTGTTCCTTCAGTTCCAGAGTAATGAAGACTTTTAAGCTTCTGTTATCCTTGTGTGGTATAGAGTGACTTACACAGGATGACTTCTGTCTTTATTCAGTAATTTTCATACTCATTTGGATGTGTGTTTCTAATAGACCTTAGCATGGAAGAAATACACAAATCTTTGCCTTTCCTCCATTACTGGCTTTGCATCTTCATTCTTTATCTGAAAGTCTGTTTCCAGATAAACAGCAATTTTTCAGCTAAAATCACTAAAACTGTTGCCCACAACTGAGTGATTGCCAAACTTAACCCCAGGCATTGCAGTAGACTACACAACATTACTCACCGCAATGTCTTTACCCTTCTACAGAGTGGTTTTGTTTTATTCTTGTTACACTTTTTTTTTGGTTTATCCTGCAGACTCTGGTCCTCCACCTTCACAACTTTTATACCTACCCTTCTGAATTTTATTCAAAATATCTGTCCCAATCATTACTGCCATCCTATCACATCCCTGCTACTCTTACAGTACTCAATTTTTATTATTGTTGTCTTATCCAGTAGTCCACTTCTTGTGCTGCCCAAGTTCCTGGTTTTTTGTACAGGAACATGTCACTTGGTGGTTGTGGGCAACCTTTGGCTCCTCTCTGAGATCAGGTGCTGCACTAATTTGCAGAACCAGAACAACTACTCTTCCCAGCACTTCTAATCACTGGTAAAGGCTTTGCTTTACTCTGAGAAGGATGAAAAAGTATGTGTTTAGAGGAGAGGAGAACAGAAACCTTAAGGTGAATATGATTTTAACAAAATATTAGGTTTACAGCTACTTTTATTGTCCTCGACATCATCAGAAATCTGGAGAAACGCTTTGCTTTGGGCACAAGTAGAAACAAAATGTGCCTGTCAACAGATGAGCAATACTGCTGACCAAACACTGTGCTGAGTGCACAAAGTCTGCAAAGGGAAAAAATGTTTATTTTTTTCTAATATCTTTCAATTGCATTAAACATGGGTGTTTCTTTTAACAATAGCAGGTACACAACTGTTTCAGAAAGGATTGTTGATGGTGACCTTAAAACAGCTCAACAAAACTGGCTGTAGCTCCTAGAAAAACAATTCTCATTCTTTTCTAAATAATGTCCTGGAACTCCATCCAGCTGAAGAAACAAAATGGTCCTTTAAATGCTGAGCATGTGACTCTCCTAAAACACAATCAATCTAATGTGATGATTCCTCAATTTAACACATTTAATCATTGCTCAGCAGGGTTCCACTCATGTAGATTTATGAAGGCAATGGTTTGGAGCATTGCAAGAAATATCATTCACATGTCAAAAGGAGTTCAAGACAATTTAAAGAATAATATGTAGCTGAATCTGATATGGCTGATCCATGCTCGGATTTCACTGCTTTGTTGCATTGATAGTGATCAATATGTTGGAAAATCCTATTATACATTAAAGAAGTAACAGACATTCTTGATCCAGTTGATAATTATAAGAAAACCCCAACTCTTTCTGCAGTTTTGCTGTAGCATTACTGTAGCTCAGTGTGTGGGAACTGGTGGTGGGAACACAATAAAACCTCTGGGAATAAGATTTACAGTCTCTTTGTAAGTCTAGATTTGAAAAGTTCCCACAACAGCTTTCTGGAGTTTAGCCACCTAAAATCTGAAAAACCCGTTGCTTTCAGAAACTTTTGTACCTGCCTCTGTTGTTGGTAGTAGCTCTAATGAGTAGGACTGAAAGGTGTCACCACTTCTCTTTATTTATTCTTCTCTTTCAGACTTGTTATGCCTTAGGTAGCCCTGTGTGCAAGTTATCCTCATGCTGTCACTTAGCCAGGAAGAAACAGAGGAGGCATCCTCATAAACCTCTACAGAGGAGCTGTGACCCTTCTAAATATTCAGCTTTAGAGTTTGTTATTAACATCACCCACTGAACAAGAGATCTGGCAGAAAAATATCACGTTTTAATAAAAAATAAAAATAGGTTTTAATTTTTTTAAATAAGTATTGGTGTTAACAGCAAAATCCTATTGTTCAAGATGATATAGTGGGACGTTATGTTATATAGGATAAGAAAAATGCACCATGCTTGTATATATCTGATTGTTTTAATCTGATTGGAAATATTACTGAAACATAGCTCACAATCCAGTGGAAATTTCCTACAAGAAGTGGGGGGAAATACTGCCAGAATTCTTATAGGACAAGCGCTTATCCTCATGGTTAGAAACAATCTCAAAAGCATATATTTGCTCATTTGTCCTCCCTCACCTCAACCCAGATATGTCAATAAACATGCATGAGCTCTTTTATTGCCTTCAAATTCATCAAGTGGTGCTTCAGACTCATCAGCACTAGCAGCAGGTATGAGGATCCCTCACTGGCTGAGAGGGGTAGTATGTCTTTGTGGATTTTGGCACTAAGGCTTTAGTCAAATTCTAACCAAATTTACTAACTCATGGGGTGAAAACCTGCTCTATATAACTTTTATCACCTGTTGATGTAAAGTCATTTGTAAAGTAACCAAAAAGCTTTGCTTTTATGGGTCCCCAGAGTAGTTTCAAGATCTGGTTTTTTTGATTCCTTTTGGTTGAAAACCCTTCACTAACTTGAAATAAAATGGATTGACAGTGTCACTCCTATTATTGAAAACAATATATATTTGCTTGGAAATAGTGAAACTGTAGTTCCTACCAGTTTTCTGGCATCACATCATAGAAGAAGCATAACTATGAAAAAGATTGCATAACTGAAAAAAAAACCACAAGAAAGTGCTACAAATTATGGCAGAGACTATAAAGCACATTGACTTCGAAAAACAAAACCTCAAACCAACCCAAATCTGGACACCAGCACTGCATCACATTAATGTATTTTTAGAAGCATTTAAAAGGCGTCTCTCCTGGAGGTTATCCAGCAGCTCTGTCATGATTGCTCATGTGAAAGTCAGCTGGTGCCAAGGGACGGAGTTTTCAGCTCTTGCAAATGAAACAGTGGTGGTTCAATGTGGGGCAGAGGTGAGTTGGAGGCACTGGCTGTGCTGAGGGTGTGCAGTGTGGGAGCACTTGTGGTTCTCCCCAGCAAACATCCCGAGGAGCTGACAGCTCCCTTAGGTTTGCTCCCACAGAGTTGCCATGTGAACCTACAGTTGCCATCCTGGCTGGGTGGAAGAAGATCTTTGCTGGCAGCCTGGAGCTGCAGTGACACTGCCACTGACTGTCATGGGGCCACCGGGGTGTCCAGCACAGGGCTCCTGTCACGAGTGGCACCATGTGCCCAGCCAGTGGCTTGAAGCTTCCAGCACTACATTCCTGGGAAGTTTGGTGCCTGAATGGCGGGCTGTGGTCTCATGGGAAATGTTGTCATTGTAGCTATCTCTTCTCTGCAAGAAAAGAGAGGGCGATTTCCCATGTTTGTCAATCAGACAGCTCTTCCCAGAACTGAATTTTAGCAAGCCTTTTGAAATTTCTTTAAAAAAAAACTAATTTAAGATGGCATAGCACTTGACATTTAACTCCCTGGTTACCATGGAAATAATGCCAGGTATTTTGCAAACTCCCAAGAGGTACAAGTTACAGTGAATAGTGGGGAATCAAAATAAATATGTAGGGAATGCAGACTCCAGGCAGGAAAAGATGCAGACCTACTTGTATTGTCATGTAACACTTGAACTAAAATTCTAGAGTTGAAAGCAACTGATGCTTTCTTTTTAAATAACTCAATTGTCTGAACACTTTCTGAGATCCAAAATTAGCTATTATTTTTTGTTTTCTTCTGTCATCTCATGGAAGCAGCAATTCTCTTGAAAAAGTTTAATCTCTCAAGTAATAAACAGCCATGTAGTAGCTATCTCTACTTTCCAAATTTTCAGCCTCTCCAGAGTTTGTCTCTTTTAAGCAAGGATATAATAATTGCCAACCTCTCTGCCTTCTGAGTCAGTACAGGTAAATCACACAGCCCTCACTGAGCCAGGCTGCAGAGCTGCCCTTGCTAAAGGGAGTTCTTTCCTCAGAACATTCCATGTAGAAAACTGCCAGTCTTTCTGGCTAAGGAATATATTAAAAATAAGGAAGCAATCTGCCTGTAGTTTAGCCTAGTTACATGCCATGCTTCTTTGCTCTTGCAAATGGCATTGAGCTTGAATGAAGCCTGTCCAACAGATCCTGTGAACACTTGCAGTAAGCTCCCATTACAGCCAAGATTTAAAACCAGCTCTAACAACAAAATAAGAGACTCTGTCCAAGCTTCAGGAAAGTTCCTGTCAATGATAAAATTTGAAGCTACCATTAGGGTAGAGGAGACCATTTTGTCACACTGCAATTACATTATTCTTTACTTATACATAGTTCAGTTTGCAAGATTTACATGCTCCCCTTAGGATGTCTGGGAATGTGTTTTTGCAAGTGGGGAAAATGATTTCCCTGTACCTATGGAGAAAGATGTCCTTTATTCCCATAACTTCAAGGAGCTTCAAGGCTCCTGTTCTTCAATCAGATCACTCTGTGTGTCATTTCTCTTCTAGATGCACGAGATTTTTTTGTTTTTTTTGAGGGACCTCTATGTAGTGTCTCAGCTTGGAACTGCAATTTTCTATCTGAAACTATTTGTTTTAATTCATTTTACTAAAAAAAAAAAGATATCTCCATTTTGGAATGCTCCCCATGTTTACACAGGTTATGGTCGTTACTCAGAACAACTAAAAGAGTAAAATGATGGGCACCACTTAGGGAAAGTGTTCTAAAAATTAAGAAGAACAAGAAATGGTGGACTGGGACTGCTTCTGATCAGCAGCCACTTCATAAAGTTCAGGGGCAAAGCCAGCTTTTGGAGTGAGAGACAGTAATGAGACGTGTTTGGAGAATGACTGCCGTGTAAATATTTTAAAATTTATTCTGCATTTCTCCCTCGTTTGTGTTTCAGAAAGATGAGAAAGCCACAATAGCCAAGATGAACCGTCAGCGTGCGAATTCCATCAGCCACAACCCACCACACTGGGGTGTTGATCGGCCCTTTTATAACCACCTCGGAGCCCACCAGGTCTCCAAGGAGATGAAGAGAATGGTAATGCCTTGCTTTCTGGACATTAATTTATTTTCTCCTTAATACAGCATTATATATCTCTCCTGCTTTGTCCAAAGGTTTTTGCAGCTCTGAGAGTGTTTTCCAAATGGGGGTGTTAAATTCTATTGTGATTCCAGAAATAACAATAATCAGTACATCTGGAGGTGAGTGATTGTGAGATGAGGCACAAGGTTGTTTGAGAGGGGAAGGGAGGCTGAATGGCACAAAGAAGCCTCTTTTGTCTGACGTGTCCCACATTCTGAAAACTCATGCAGGCTGTGTGACAAGACATGATTATCTGCAAAAATTGCTCAGTAACCCAAGCATTCAAGCAGCAGCCGACATACACTTCTACTAGCTCATTACAGACTTCAGTACCTGCAAAGGTTTCTTGCTTGCATTGTCACAGATGCTCTTCTCCATCTCTAAGCTACCTGCCCATGTGTCCTCATGGGTCCTCAGGAGTCACACTGCTCTGTTTAACTCTTGAGAATACATTCTTGAGTACATGGATTAATTGGCCTAGGGGAGCAGGCGTCTTCATTTCTTGCTCATACCTTTCAGTATTTCTAAATTAAAACAAACAAGAGCTAGTTGTCAATGCAGTTGGGCTGAGAGCACTTTTATGGCTTATTTTACATAAAGCTGTAGAAGATGTCTTTGTTTCCTGCAAAAAAGGTTAAGAATATAGTTTCAATTATAATGGATATTTTTAATAACAATGCAAATGTTTAGCACTCTATAATTGGATAATCAGATTGCTCTATAACCTTATTTGTTTTGACCCTTCATGCACAGTCACAAGTGTGTATCTGTAGCTCACTTTGTTGTCCATAGTCAAAGTTCTGCTCCAGGTCACCAAAGCCTTAAAGTATTCAAAGAACTCTTTAACATAAGATCCAATCTCACATCTTAAAAATTTAGGTATAGCTATAAGCAACTGCATATGATGTCTTCTAATGGGAAATGCTGGCACATTTATTAATAGTTGGTGCTAATATTATTCAATCATAATACAATTTTACAGTGCTAAACCAAATTTCTTAATCTCCATAGAAATGTTTCTTTCATTTCTCAGATCTCCAAATGAGGGCTTCTGACATGAGCATACAGATCAGTGGAACTTTTTATGAGGGCTTTTCAATAGGGTGTTCTCAATAGGCATGGCATTATTAGAAGAGACTAATCACACTAGCACATAATTATAAGTTTCTTTGAATAGCTTTTAAGGGGTTTCTGCAGCCTTCTGCTCAGAAACAAGGTATATGCATGCCAAATGGTATTATGCTTCTTGGTGTTAATTACAGTTTGCCATGTCTAGCTGGTTGTTCAGTTGGAAAAACATAATTATTTATTGAAATACCAAGCTGAGTCCTGAAAACTTCACTGCCCCTCATTTGTAGGAGGAAAAACTTATCTTTCCTTTTTGCTTATCTTGAACCTTTCCCTGTAATGCTATTCACCTTTTTGAAAATTCAGCAGCTCAGAAAATCTCTTCCACTCAATCTGCTTCTGTATGGCCTCTTATATTAAGCTCTTTTTTGAGAAGCTGTTGTTGCAGGCATCAGGCTGTTTCTTGAAAAACAATTTAAGCCTGATTCAGATGTATTATTTTCAGCTAGAATTTTTGTTGTTCCTGTGGACTATATTTTAAAATGTGTTATTTACATTATTTCCCACTGCTTTATATTTGAGATGCATTAGTCAAAATGAAAACAAGCTGCTCCCCATGGCCTAGAGACCACTTTACTATCTGCTAGATGGACATTTTATTGATTAGATCACAGGAACAATTTCTCCATCTCCTGTCTTAACTCCCTCTGTGTTAACTTCCAATTTAAGTACGGATTTCTTTGTATCACCCAGCTTTGCAAAGTACTTTGTAATCTCTAACATTGTGTTATATGGATGCTGTGTGTGCTTAATGCATGCAGAGTGCACACTGCCTGCAAACTGCCTGCTTAGAAATACAAAATACAGAGAGACCGAAGGGGAGCAGAACTACAAAGGCTTTTATCAGTGCTCCTCTGGGATGACATGTCATTGATCTTGGTAAGCAGCACCAGCTTTCAAATCTCCTGAAAATGTGCTCTTTGTTCCACATCACCCACCTTTCCCCCACACCTTTTGTATGTCATTATATGTAGCCTTTTTCTTGGAAGCTGTGAACACGTAAGGTTGGATTACTCAAAGCAATATGCCAAAGGCAGGCAGTGCAACGTTGACTTTCTCTTGAAAACCTAGAGCTTCTTAGCCCTGTAATTTCAAAACAGGTATTTATAAGGGTAATTGTGAGATAGTCCTCAGGCAGGAGCCAGGTAATGTTGCAGCGATGTGCAGTTACACTATATTGGTATGTAGATATGAATGCATTTGTGTGTGGGGAATAATAGGAATGGTTATAAAGGGCACTGGCTTTTGTTACAAATGTAAAACATTTCATATTACAAAGAAAACCATATTTCCAGAAAAAAGAGACTGGTTTTTTGCGGCTCTGCTTACAATTCCCCGAAAGAGAATACTAAAGTTCCCTGAATGGCATTTTTGGAAAGGAGCAGTTATATTTAATAGAAAACAGAATTATTTTGGCCATTTTGCTTTCCTGTGAATGCTGGCTCTGGTAGCTGTCTCTATTCTTAGGATATATTAGTGGTAGTCCTAGCTGAGATGGATCAGTGTCAAAGGTAGCCATACACTCCTCCTTTTCTCCTCCTCTTTTGTCAATGCAATGCCATGTCTGGGCACATCAGCAGTGCATCCAGTGGGGTTTGTGTGGGACAGCATCCTGGACAGTGGCATGGGGAGGTCTTTGGTCCCTGCTTTCTCTCCACATTGTGACTTGGAGCTTAATGTTAATCTGCGTCCAGCAGATTTTCCACAATGCTTTTAGGCTAAGTTTTTCCCTTGGGCACACAGAAGTTTATTCAGGCACTTGCATACACACACAAATATATCTTACACATGTCAGTGCAGCAGTAATCTAAAATGTCCTGGAAAATTGGAATTACTTTCCTACTCCCACCTTGCCCAACTGGGGTCTGAGTCAGCTGGGATTGCAACTGCATCAGCTCATCCCATCCTGCCCAACAGGCCCTCCAACCTCCCTCATGCACCAGTGTGCTTTCTAAGGCATCACGAGTCCTTCATTTTCCCCTCCCATTGCTTAGCAGTGGCCTTTCTTGCTGTGCAGAGCCTCCAGTGAGGCAGCAGACACTGATGTTGCCCGTTGCTGACCCTGACTCCCGTTAGCTGGTGGATTCACTGGCTGGAAAAAGTCTGTCCTGGGGACTGGGCTGAGTTGAGCTGCCAGGGATCAGTGGCTGCCCCTAAAGGACAGGTAAATTTGCAGCAGAGGAAGATCAGATATGAACACCCTGGGAGGGCAAGGAGCCTTGCTCTGGGCTGCCAGCCTCGCTGGAGCCCTGGCCCTGGGAGCCCACGTTGTCGGAGGGGGAGATGCTGCCAGCATGGAGCAGGTTGAGGACTGTCTCCTCCTCCTGGGCAGGCAGAGGAGCCTGGACAAGATCAGCCTGGGGGCTGTATACAGAGTATGAACAGAGCCAGAGCGTGGCAGAACAGCAGAGCTGCTTTCTATTTTTATTGGGGTTTACAGCTTGTTTTCTTGTTTCCTAAACAAAAGCAATCAGTCCAGGACCAGTGACCATATCTCTCTAGAAATGCAGACTTTTGTGCTGGCCATTTCCCCAAGTCTCCATACACTAGCCTTGTCTTCCTCACTGTCTCTCTGGTCCAGTTTTTAATTGCAAAAGGGTCAAAAATAAATGGACTTGAAAGCATTTGAGACTGCAGATATATTTATAGCCATAATAATATTTATACACCACTGAGAAATACTTTGCTTTTCCCAGTATATATTTCAGAGTGCTTTTATAAATATTGATGGATTTTAGACTTCTGGAAATAATATTCATGTCTCTGTTTTCATCAGCAAAACACAGCTGCTATTAAAAAAAAGAAACCAACAACAATTTGGGGATTGTAGTTGACTGTAAAGTGAAAGAGGTTTGTTGTAAATAGCAATAAAATGGCAAATGCTGATACCTTCCATAACTGTAGGACTGTTCTAGGTGAAAAATCATTCTTTTGCATGTGTTACCCTGCTCAGCATTAGTAAGTTTGTATCTGGAAAACCACATCCAGTTTGGATTTACATAATTTAGGAGAGTGTGGATGAATTAGAGATAGTCCAATGAATAAAATTACAAATTAGCAGAGTTTCAACAATGTGACCTGTGAAGAAGTGTTGAAGTATTGTGTTTGCTCAGTCAAGAAGGGAGAGGACTGACTAGAAACAAAAAATTTCAAACAATGAAATGTTTGTAAGGACAAAAAATAATGCTAAATCATTCTCCATGACTGAAAAGGACAGGATTAAAAATAACCATCCTAATGTGCTGAAAAGGAGATCAAAGTTAAGAAAAAGCTTAGATGCAAGGAACAGGCTGTATAAGAAGCTTGTAGAATCCCTGGTTTTCCTGAACAGAATCTAATTATTTTATTCAGGGCTTCTCAATCTGGAGGGACATCACAAAATCTTTTGCAAATATAGAAACAATAACATTTAAAAGTCTGCATTAGGGGAATGTATGTGGAGTAAAGAATATAAGAATGAGATGTAGAGATTTTAGAAAGTTCCCAGTCTTGGCTGCACAGAACTTCATGGTGTCAGTATCCCCCTTTGTACAGGTGCCAGCTATACCTGCAACATTTCTGACAGATATTTGTCTAGCCCTTGTTTGAACACCTCAAAGGATAGAAATCCCATAGTCTTACTGGGCATCTTTTTCAACAGTTTGATGATTTTTCTTCATGTTTTGCTTCACATTCCCTCACTTCACTTTTAAACCACAGTGGTGCATGAGCTATTCACACTCAGAGAGAGGACAGTTTAATTTGCTACCTTTTACAATTATATGCTCTGTATTTGAAGACTATTACCATGTCTCTGCACAGCTCTGATTCACTCATCAAGTTTGTTCCATGGTTGGTGCTTTCCAGCCTGGGGGTTGTTCTTGTCCCCCTCTGAGCACTTGCCACTTCACTGGTAAGAGGGAGTGCCCGTGATGAACCCAGCACTCATACTGAAGTTCATTAGTGCTGCCCAGAATATATTGGCAATTTTTGAGGTCTTTCAATCAGACTTGACAAAGCCAGATGCTCTCTGGGTTCCAAAATTAAAAAAAAAAAACATTAATTGTGCCACAAGATCTACTCATGTGTGGAAAGTCCTGTGATTGGATCTTAAGATTGACATGCAACATTCATATTTGTTTTACACTGGCCAGTTTGACAAAGCCCCTTAGCTTGTTCCACTGATGAGTGCTTTGGAAAAACAGGTACCTCTGGGTTGTTATAATCAAATATGAGCAGAGTGGCTAATGGGATTACTGAGTCCAGTTGTAGATGCCTGGCAGATTTCCTTTTATTTTTTCAGCTGCTGGAAAGGTTTAGCATTAGGAAGTTTAGGAACAGAAAGAGGAAACCCTGAAGATTGCAATACTGATTTCAGTCTGACTGTGCTTCTGTCATGACTCTGAGTACAACTAATGAAGCATTTAATTTGCAATGAAATTGCGTATGACATCCATGTAAGTTGCAAAGTAAAAAACAAAGCAAAATAAAATAAAGATTATATATGTGTAGGAAATATTACTGCATCCTGATGTTAAAGATATGAGACAAGGTTATAAAAATGGATGCTGGATATGGCTGGTGCAATAAAGAACAAGCTCTTCTTCTTCAGGCACTGCCTGATTCCTTGTAGGAACAGCCTTCTACATGATACTGATTGCTTGGTGTTTATTTCCTAATGAAACAAGGCTCATTTACAAGCCTGATCATTCAACCATAAAATATAATTCTTTGTCCTATTTCCCTTGATCTAAATCAAACAATTCTTTGCATGTTGTATTGTAAATACAGCTCATTTCCTCCCTTTATATCTCCAAGTTGCCCTTACAATAGATATTGTTACTTGGAAATCAAAATTGGAGAACAGGTGCATCAGAGGAACAGATGCTGTGGCTGGTTCTGTGCCAATTCTACAGCTTAAACATCAGAAATGATTAAAATTTAAAATAAAGCTCAATAGGACAAGTTTTCCTCAGTCAATAGTGCAGCCCTGTCAAAGAGAAGTGGATTTGAGTCCGTGAATTAGGCACCAAGGGTTCACCCTCCTTCTAAAGGTTTCATTTAACTGCAAGTCACCATTATCCTCTTTTCCAGCAGTCATCTGCTAAATCTGGTAATTGCAACACTGACGTCAGCAAAGCTGGACAGGGGCATCCAATGGAGAAGAATTTGACCCACTCTTTTTTCACTGCTATTGTAGTAATCAAGCCTGTAATCAAGCAGGGAGAAACTCTCGAAATCCTTTCTGCTGTAATCTCCATGTATTGCTATAGACCTGGGAGGAAATTGTTAGTCTAGTCTGGGTTTTATAGAGCCAATTTGGTTTTGATAGCTCACAAACAGAAAGGGCAAGAATCCTATCCTGCAGTTACTGTGTAATTGCTTTGGTGCTTACCTGAAAGGAGGGTTTGCCTGATTCACATGTTCCATGGGGTCTGATATAAATGAGTGAGAGTACAATGTGCATTGCTCAGATTGTCAGAGGCTTCACACTGTTTTGTATCCTCATTTGCTAACCTAACTTTTATTCTAGTTGATGAGGGCTTGCAATCATCTTTGATTAAGTTCTTTAAAAGAGGGGTTAAAAGTCAGCAAGATGCAACATCAGGTGCTTTTGTGAAACCTTGGTAGAGTTTATTTGCTTGGAATTCTTGCACTGATAATTTTTCCACTGTTCAGTACCCTTTTCTAGAGTAAATTGTACTCATATGGGAAAAGGTCATTTGAATTGAGACACTATTAAAAGGTGCCAGACTGGTTTTGAGTGGGACTAAATTAAGCCTACAGAAATAAAGATACAAATCCCCTTTATTCACAGAAACATTTCCTCTGATGTTCATGGCAGCCTTGCACAGGAGGACTTGTGGCACTTACCAGAATGACTTCCACAGCTTCCTAGAGCAGATACTAAGCTTTAATGTCTAAAGGTGCAGGTCAGTGGGTTTGGGTCTGGTTTTCAGACAGGGTGAGCAGCTCTGGTGAGTGCCAGTGGGCAATTTCAATTAAGGCTAGTTAGGCTTGGATTTAGTCTGTCTGCATCTGATTAGAAGGCTATTTGACAGTAGTTTCTGGAGAAGTTCATTGTGTTTATCATCATTTGGAGCAAATAGATGGAAGGGCAGAGATTATGGAGCCAGGAACTGATTCAGAGCATTTCTAGGACTACTTATTTTCATGTCTGTTTTGCAAGTTCTGGTAACTGTTCACAAGTGAGGCGCAGAACCTTCACCTGAAAATGTGACCTTTGAATTGGAGATGTTTGGATTCAGAGTTCACAGAAAGCTGAAAAGTGTGAGCAACCTGTACTTGTCAGAGCCAGAATTAGTAAGGTAGGGAAAATCTATTTCAACCAAGGCGACCATGTTGCTTATAGAACTTATGTTCTATAGATTTCAAACTGATGGGCCAGATAATTTCGTGGCATTGGTTAGGTCTGGTCTGGCAGCTGAGATCTGTCTGCAAAATTATTTTCAGTTGTACAAAGTAGAGGGTTTCACCATCTGTGAGCAGTGCAGTGGAATGAAAGTCTATTTATCAAGTGAGGTGGGCTGCAGAAAGGGAACACTTTAGCTTTCCTTTTCAGAGCTCATTAGTCTGTGTTCCAGCTCTAGCAGACACACTCATCACTTAATCTGTTTCATAAACTGGTTTTCTGCCAGTTTGTTGTTCTGCACTTAGGTGATTGTTAAATATCCTTCCTATCAGGCTTAGTTCTTTCTGGACTCTGGTATAGAAATTGTGTTATTTCTGACTTGAGTGCTTTGCAGTCCTTCAGTTTTGTTTCTGCATTTACACTTGACTGCATCTATCTTTGTAGCCTTGTCTTTTTGACCACAGGGACAAAGCAGAATGTATACAACATTGATGAAAATAGATCTGAATAATTTGTTTTGTGGTGAGGCCAAATCAGGTTTGTTTTTAACTACATCCACTCTCAGCCTGTCACTCTCCCTTTCTGTTTTCCTTGGACACTGTTTCTGTGAAGCACCTTTGCTTTGCAAGTTGGCCTTAATTCTTACAAAGCTCATTTTGTCCCTAAGTCCAGAGTTATTTCGATTTCTGCTTTAACATCACGTAAATCCTATTTCAACTTTGTTCCAGAGATGAAACAATGGCAAGAAAAATTAGTTTCTCTGCTACTTTCACTCCTACAATCTTTGCTGGAGTTGAAAGTGAAGTTTTTAAGGGTGGAATCCGTGCTTCCCACCCACATTGCCATTAAGAAGGTCATAGAGCTCATCAGCCCCTCTACTGTCTTATTTTTGGAGTTAAATGAAATGTTAAAAGGATAGAAAGTCTCTTCCACTTTTCTTTGCGTATTTACAATATGTTAATAACTGCAGCTAATGTTCTCAAAGTTAGAATTATTATTTCTAATTGTTCTTGATTTGAAGTATTATGATATAGCAGTCAGCTTGTCATGTCTTTCAAAAACACTTTATCGTTCTATATAAGGAATCAGTTTAAACCTTCAAAGAAAAGAGCTTAGTTAATTTACAAGTCAAGCAAAGAGATGGCAGTCATATGAGCTTTTAAACACAATAGATATTCATAAAATATCCCCCATAATATAGTAAGCCTTAGGGACAGAAGCAATAATATAACATCTCCTTTTTTTCCTCCTGCACACTAAGAATGTCAGTGTAGATTCAGTCACCTGGCCTGCCATAAAAAAATAAAGGTTTCTTAATGATCTCCTATAGAAAAGAAGAAAGAGCAGAACCTTTAAGGGAGCTGATTCAGCTTATTTTGGGTTAATGTTCATGAAGTCAGAGAAAGGACTGTCTTAGTCTCAGAGCAATTATAAAATGCTATTACCTTTACATTTGCAATCTGATGGCAGGGAAATACAGCCTCCTGGGGGAAGGAAAAATCCTCCAGTACCAGGGATATTTAAAATGAGACTGAATAAAATTTGCATGAGGTCATATAAGCAGCAGCCCATTAGCACTGCACTGCAATAAGACCTATCTCATGCCTTATGGTCCCTTCTAGAGGAAAGGAATTTTGGCCTTAACAAGAACTACTTTATCATCATGATTATGGAGCTATTCTTGAACTCCTGTGAACTCCTATCTGTCTGATTCTTGTAGCCATCACCACTTTTGCCATTTTCATCCCTGCTGACAGTTCCCAGTATTTTCTTCATAGCACCCTAGAAAGCCATTGACATTGTTTCAGCCTGATGGGTACCAATCCATAAGCAGTCAAGAGGGGATTTATATACTTAGCTTCAGGAATTGGCTGCTTCTCTACCTACCCCTTTACTCCCTCTCCTAAACAACAGATATTTCATTTTTATCAGCATCTTTTTATTTTTCTGGGTGTTCAGATTTCTGTATATGCATCTGCAAAAATGCCAATTATGATGTATATTTGTGCAGCTCCAAACCTGCTCTATACCCAAACAGGCTGAGTCCAGCCCCAGCCCCACTATCCAACCTCCTGCAGGAAGCATAGACAGGTGACATCAGGAATGCTGGAGAATGGCTTTATACACATACTTGCAGAAGCAGTCACTATTATTTCTCTTTCCTCCTTGAGGTCGGAAATTTTTCTACCAGATTATGAGTGTTTTAGTCCTTTAGGAATGAAGGCAAATCCACATAGACCCTATTTCTGCAGGGTTGGTTGTGTTTGTCTTTATCCTGTGTGTAACACAGACCACTGCAGTTGCTGCAAGCAGCCTTACACTGATCCAAAGGGCTTTCACTGAACCAAAGCATCTGAGTCCTGAAGATACTGAACTATTTCCCAGCTGTGGAGGAGAAAAAACAAGACCAATATGTCATTAGTGCTCAAGTCTTGTGCAAGGGGAAGGAAATAACTTTAGTGCAGACTTTTCAATGAACTGAGCATGCCCATGAAACAGGAGGAGGTGAAAACACATTAACCAAAACCCAGGGGGAAATTTCCCTCCCGAGCTTAAACAGGGCAAGCAGTGTGACCCTGTGCCTGTGATTATCTCCTCTGCTTAAAAGGCTTCTTGGTGTGTGAGTGAAACACAGATGCTCCAGTGGACAGGGAAGAAAACCTCTGCTCACAGCCTCATCCTGGAGGTATATTTTCTCTACATCCTGGCAAAGGATATATTTCAGTGCAAATAAGAAAGATGTCCTGTAATAAATGACCAGTTTTTAAGAAGCTGTGTTTGAGGATTTTTTTCCTAAAATAATCCCACGGACTTTTCTCCATAACAATTCCATTTTTGGCAATTCTGCTTGAATAATCTTTCTGATGAAATGGGAGCACTTGAAGTGAATCATTTAATTTGCCTAACTTAAAGAGGTTCCTGCTACATTTAATTTTAAGCTGATTCTCTCTAATTAAAGTTCAAGTCACTCTTAAATATTTAGCCTCATTAAATGAAGATCCAGGAAAAAAATTTAATAATCTTTTCCTTTTTTGCTTTACCTGAAATATGCCTATTTTTAAGTCATTAGTTTTGAAACATCAATTTAATTTGAGCTACCAGCATGAATAATTTCCAGGGTTTCAAGCACAATTTACTATTTTAAATTTAAATGCTAGATCAATGAATTCTCTATTATTTTAGATACTTTCCTTATAACAGTTTTGCTGAGAGAGAGAAGCAGGGCAGAATCAAATTCCATGTTGATCAAATGATCACCTGTATAAAGGACCAGTTAACTATGCAGCCTACATATTTTCCCACACTTGAAATACTGGGGAATTTTTTGAGGACATGCTTGCTAAGGTGTTTAGTAACTTGACCGGGCTGGCCTGTATCCTCAACACCTAGAAGGCAGAAGTATGAGATCTGTGTTGAGTTTCAAGATTTCTGTGGGATGAATGGTTACACAGCTGTCCATGAAAACCAGACTATTTCAGGGGACTCTCCCACTGCAGTTCAGGCATCCAATTCCCATGTGGCTAAGTTTGAAAATGTGAACTTGATATCTATCTAATAAGCAAGTACTGGCTGTTTTCTCATTGGTTCCCTCTGCTTATTTCCTGGCTAGTAGCTATTCATGTTCAGTTGATTTTCTCATCTTTTTTTCTTCCCCCAGCCTAAGTGACTATGACACCAGACAAATTAGGAAGCATTTTTTCTCCATGGTTAATCTGTGAGCTTTCAGTTTTGGCACTGTGTTGTGGGATTGCTTAGAGAATAAATAAATCAATAATATATTCCTGACAACTGTAAAATAATTAAATAAAAGGGGAAAAAAGTTTAAAAAAGCCCCACTTGAATGATCACTTCATCATTCCTTAATGTGAATCAGAAAGTACATGTTTTTTTTGGCTTGGATAACTGGACTTGCTAACTTTGAATCAGCATTACTGTTTCCTTCATCCCATTTAATCTTCTGGTGGTTGTTATATTGGACTAAGAGACTTCCTTTATCTAGTGGGTTAAGTTGGAGTTGCAGTTTCTATTTAGAAATGTGGTTTTAGTCTGAAAAGGAGTGTGTAAAAATGCAAATTGCTCTCAGTGAATCACAGTCCTGGCTGCTGACCTGAGTGGCAAGCCTCACTTTTTCCCTCTTGCAAAGCTGGTGCTGTTCAGGGACGCTGCTGTTGGCTGTACTTGTGCTGTGTCACCACATTGCTAACTAGCTGCAAGGGCAAAATCTGTTCTCGTTTAGTATCTGGTCAGTGTTTTTGTTCCTCATGGTGTTGGACAAGGCGGCTGTGGGAAGATTTTTGCCCAAAGATGTTTGTTTTTCTTACAGTCAGGATGGATCTCAGTTTGCTGCCCCCAGACTGGTTGCCGCTGCAGGTCCAGCAGCTGGAATATCCTCACGTGCTCTCAGCAGTTTTGGCCTGAGGTCTCTGGGAGACAAACAAAGCAATTCTTCCTATCTCCCAGCTACATTTGCTTTATGTTTTGGAACACAGGGTACAAACTCTGTGCCTGAGAATTTGACCCTACTTGTCAAATATACAACATTTCTTGACTACAGTTAAATTTAAGCCAAGATGTCAGAGAGCAGATTTTGTCTCAGCCCAAGCAAAATGGCCTTCCCTACCATAATTTTCTCTTCGGCCTTCTAGCCACTTAAACTATAGATGGCTCATAAATACGTACACTTAATCAATTCAGGTGGCCCTGAAAGAGTTGTGAACCTTCAGGCTATTGCAAATATTATAAATAATTCCTGAAATCTTATTCAAGAAAACATGTCAAAGGTCTTTTCCAACCTTGATTCTATGTCCTGTGTGTACATGAGAGGAGGGGACCCCTTGAGGTTCCTCTTGAACAGATGAAAACCAAAATGAGAACCCTTAGCCAAGCCCTGACATAAAGAGGTGAAACTTTGTTGAATACAATAGCTGATTTATGTTATGTCTCTGAGCTTTGTTTCAAGTAAAATACATCCTCAGTTATAATATCAGTACAATTTCCATTGTATCACTGGTAATGGCGACTGCAAAGAAGAAGACACCTGAAATAAAGTGTACCAGCAGTCAGCTCAAGCATTTCCTTTACCTTCACTCCCATGAATTTATAGCTGAAGGAGTGTGTTTTCCCAAAGCTGCTCTGACAGCTCGATGACACAGATGCACAAAATATTGTTGTGGGTGGGTAAAGCTGTCCATCCACACCTGACAAATGAGCACCCTGAATACTCCCCTGCAAAATGCCATTCCCAGGATACTTGGTGTTCTCAAGGTCAGCCTGTTTTCTAACCCTTGTGTCCTTTTCCTTTCTTTCAGGGTTTTGAGGACCCCAAGGACAAGTAAGCAAATTTACTTCTGTCATACACTGTTATGTTTACACTTTTGGGATTTTTTTCTCATATTAAAAACAGACAAAAATTGATGCCCAGAAGCCAAGAATAATGGCTGGACTCCCCAGAGGTTTATTCTAGAGGCACAGCCAGCTGAGGGCATGGGATTGACTGATGTGCATTCAAAACAGCCACTGCCCTCAAAACACTTATTTGTTTGTGTGGCTCTAACTTGCTTTTGTTATTAAAATACTTTTGCTGCATTCCCCACGCCCTAAATATTCTCCACTATTTGCTTCTTTGAAAAAACCCAAGACAAAATATTCCTGTAGTCTATATCTAAGTGTTGGACATTTTCAATAAGAAAAGTTAATGTATGTTTTGAAATGTGTGTATAGTGTCTGAATTTATTTGTATATGTTTTATATTAGTCATTATTGCACATTAATTATTTCTACATATAAAAATGAACTCAGAAATTATAGCTTGTGTGAAAAATTAAATTAGAAGTTTCGTGCTCTAAAATATAGACACATTTAAAGCAGCATTTTCATTTTTTTCATATAGAACTTTAGAGAAATGGTTAAAAAATTTAACGAGAGTGGTATTTTGAAAAATTGCCTTTGGAGGAAAAAAGCCCAAATGTGTTCACTTTTTAACTTCTATAACTGGACATAACAAAAGCATCTCCTGTATTGAAGGTGTTTAGAATAATTTCACATTCAGTCCTGCTGAAAAGCATTCTTTATAAACTTGCTTAGAGCAAGACAGGTAACAGTAGAGGAGCCTAAATTATGTTGCTGTTGCTCCTTATAGTGTTTCTCAGGCTACTGGTCAGGGCTAAGTGGAATTCTGTGAGCTGGGACAGCTAAAGACTTCTGTGGGTCCTAAGCATCCAGCTGTGGGAAAATTCATGTCATAGTGGTTGAGCATTGAGAGCAACTGCCTAAGAGGAAAAGGAAAGTGATAAATTTTAGCATGGTAATACTAAGAGTCATTCTCCCCTCACCTTTCATTACAAACTTGATTTTCCTAACATTTATCTCTGTGCACCCCGGGAACTTTCGCTGGTCCCACAGCATGTCCCCCAGTCAGGGAGTTTCCTGTTGCATCCATGGCTGCTGGGAACTCAGTTGATGTTAGAGATGTTTTGAAGAGAAAAGAGCTAACAATTATAACAAAATAATTTGTAGGAATACAGAAATTTTCAGTATCCCTTATGAAATAGCATTTTTCCTCATAGTTTGTGCAAGAAGACACAAATTCAGCTGCTTCAGTGTTGGTCCACAACAGAGTCCCCAACAGCTGAGGAACAACATCTCCTCTGTTGCTTCAAGGACCACAATGTCTCCCCTCCATCCTACAGTCTGAAAGGTTCCTTGCTCTGTTATAGCCAACATCTGAGCTGTGTATTCACACTTTTGACTCAACGTGATGCCACCTTATTATACATCTTGCAAGATTTCTGCATTTCTGTTCAGCACCAAAAGACACTACTACTTGCCTCACAGTCTCTTCACCCAAAAATCTGTTTAACTACAGTACAAAGATTTGGCAAAAAAAAAAAATTCTAGCAGAATATATTCAGGGTGATATTGGTTAAAATGAGATACCTAAACCATGTCAAGTACTAACCCAGTTCCTTCACATACAGAAACAGTGAGGGTCAGTACTTTTGGCTTGCAGCAAAGGAAGATGTAGGCACCACACACCTCTGAAAACAGGACCTGACACTTACATGCCTGACTGCAGATTTAGTTATTGAATCTAGGCATGGAGCATTTAAAATTATGGCATACGTGTAGTTTTGGCAGTGGTCACACTCTTCATTTGCAGAAAGTAATTAAATCAGCAGAGCATGTTTGGACTGCTCTGAAGCCAACATCTCTGAGTTAATTGCTAGCTTTCACATTTGCAAACAGAGTGCAAAAGTTGCTCCAAGCTCTGTTCGTGCCGTTCCTGTCCCTTGCAACAATTTTCTGTTGGCTGCATATGGAGAAATCTCAGCAGTGCTTTCAAAAGGTGTTTCTGGAAGTTTTGTGGTTACCTGAAATCCTTGTTTCCCTCTCCACCCTCTCCCCCTCCCTGCAACCACACTATCAATATATCAATATGCATTTCCACATATGAATTTCATTAGTCCATGGCAGTACCTCAGACCTGACTTACAGGCACTGCCTCCAGGGCACTCCTTAGCACAGGGAGCCTTTGTATATCAATTTAAAATTACATTTATGCAAATGTACCCAAACTTGCTGTATGGTAATTCAGTTTGGGTACAACAAGCTGTGAAAGTTACCTGAGCCAGCTGGGTCTATGCAAGGTGGCTAAGCATTCTTGCAGTCTCTGAGGAGGTGTCTGCCCACTGCCAATATCCCAGCAAGGTAATTTAAAACCTGCAGAGGTATTTCTGTACAACCTGCAACCACAGAAGTTACTGTAGTATTAGAAACACACTCAGAAGTATAGTGACCTACTACAAAACTGGAGGCAGCCAAGGTCAGAGTCCAAGAAGGCAATCTCTTCTTCCCTTTGCATCTTCCTGAGTGACGTTTTTAGAGTGGAAGTCAAGATTTAACTGCAGTTCACCAAGATGCTGAGCCGACACTTGCTTCAGTTCTGGGGAAAACGTATCTCATCTCTCATATGTGGTATGAAATGACTAAATGTGAATGACCCAAATGTGTACATAACTCACAGGATCTTGGAATACATTCTGTAAATACGAAGCCTAATGATTTCCTTGCTCATTTTTATGAGCCCAGGAGACATTGTGAGTGAGGACTGAATGAAAATAAGCAGCATTGCCTTGAGTGCTTAAGCAGATGTACTTCCTGTAAGGAAGCATGTCCTGACCTTGGAGGATGGAAAAACACTTTTATTTTCAAAGTGGAATATATGAAGTTCAGGGGATTAAATAACTCTAGAGCCCCAAAATAAAAAACTCTTTTCCCCAAAAATACTGGGAAAATACTGAAACACTAAGGTTGGCTAAAATAGAGATTAGACCCTGAGACAAACTAGGTTTGAAGCTGCTATGTGGTCACTAAGTAGATGCCACTGGTGTGTCATCATGACCCAACTGAGGTACAGACACATTCAACTCACTGATTGGGGTGAAGATTGGTGGAATGGAAAAGGGTAGGTGGACCTGATCTGTTTTTCTCTTGCCAAGAGGTACATGGAAGAGTTGGGGTACAGGGGGCTTCTTCAAATCTCATCTGTTTTTTCAGAAAGCTTTGAAAGAGCCTTTCTTTTGGAAAGGGACCTTTAACTTTTAAAACAGTCCCATTCTGGTTTGTAAGCTGCTTTGAGCAATCTCTGCTTCCAGCACAGTCACACCTGTAGGAGCCCTCTGGCTGCAACACAGAGCGCATTGTGTGCTCTTGTGCAGTACAAATAAACCTGAGGAAATAAGGCAGTGTAGCTTTTCATCGTGCTTGTCAGACCTTGGGATTTTTTTCTCCAGAGTGCTCAAAGTGAAGGTCACACAACATGAGCAGTAAGTTGATGTGCCACCATGGGGTTTGCACATAGAAATAGTTATCCACTGGAATATGCCCCAGTGCAAGTCAGAGGAGTATTTCAGTGGATAACTACTGGCATATCCTGTGGATGATCTTGGCAATCATGCAAGCAGAGCAGGAAAACAGCACTTCTGGATTAGCTTTTAATTTCTGCCTATAGCTAGTTAGAGGGCAGGCCATTAAAATGACAGCATTGAGTCATTAAAATCCTGTTAGATTTTAAAAATAACCAGAGTCTGGGGAGGTGCTTCAGGTTTCCTGATGCTCAGTGCAAAATGCCTCAGGACAGTTAAGGATACAGTGTTAATTTTTTCCAGCAGTTTTTGAAAAGCAGCCTCATTTTCCTGAAGCCATAGCAAAGCATCAGAAAAACACTGACATTAAAAACTATAAGCAACCTAGAAATCTTGTTCCACATATTTAGAAAGCAGAATCTAATTTGTTTGGGGTTTGGGTTCTTTTTGCTACCTTTTGCTTTTGCAAACTTTCTTTAAGTAAGTATCTTGCAAATATAATTTTTTTTCTGTTTTAAGATTTATACTCAAAAATATCAGTGTGAGGGAGAGTTGGGTCACACTTTTCCTCCTCACATTTTGTTATGCTGTGCAAACAATTGTTTTTATCAAAAATAGAGAATTCTTCAAGTTAGGAAATTTTTATAGTAATATTTACAGAAATTATTATTAGTAAGCAAGAAATAGGACAGAATACATAAATCATTTTGCCAGTTCAGGCACTAACAGCTACGACAACACAGCAATGCAGGGAAGAATAAGTCAGAGGACTAGTGGAAGGAGACTATTCAATGGGTTTAGAGAATAAGGGATGGTAATGAGACCCTAAAGCAAGAAAATGGGTGTAGTATAGGAAAAGGGCAAGTACATCAAATCCTTTTAGAAATGGACTCGGGACTGGCAATGAACTCTAGAGCTGATATCATTCTCCTCTCTGCCCGTACTCTGTTTCCCAACTTGAAATTTTCATAAGCAAAATGCCATTAACCTCCAGCTTGTTACACAGTGGAATGATAACACACGGTGAAGAGGCAGAAATTCTCTTGTCCTCTTATGCTTTCTTTTCATGACATCCTCAGGAGCACACAGGAAAGTATGAACCCCGAGGATGAAGTGGATGAGTTCCTGGGCCGTGCCATCGATGCCAGGAGTATCGATCGGTTACGCTCTGAGCACGTGCGCAAGTTCCTCTTAACATTCAGGGAGCCTGACTTGGAGAAAAAGGTAATGTCGTCTAAAACACATTGCAGCATGTCAGTCAGGCTTGTTATGAGTTTTAGTCCTCCTGCATAAGGTTATATCTACAGGCAAAGCTAGGGTCTGGGTGCTGAAGGTGGGTTGTGGTCTTAAAAAATCCATATTTCATCATGGAAATGTGACTATACTTGTCCCTAGAAAGCCACAGTCATCCAAAGGGAGCATGGGCCAGGAAAACGAAGCCATTTCTATCAGACACACATGAATATGCAATGATGAGCAGTAAAGGGAATTCAGAATAAGCCAGATTGTTTCTCTGACTTTGAGGCATCCAAACCGAGATTGCAGTCACCCCTTATCTCCCTCAAATTGCTGATGAAACCAGCTTTAGCCTGTCTGAGCTCTGAATCACATCTGGAGGGATTTTTCCCTGCCCTTTGTCCCCTGAAGGAGCCTCGGGTACTATTAGGGTTCACTGGGATGCAATCTGTACTCTAGTCATTTTTGGGTGCCCATTTTAAGCAGTAAGTGGAGTTCTCTATTCCACAAATGTGAAAAAAGGGAATAACAGACCTAGAGCTCCCAAATAGCTGATTGCTTCCTGATTTGGTTTCAGATACTGTTTTGTGAGGCAAAGATTATTTCTATTCCCTGGCTATATAATAAAGACAACATCAGCTCTAAATGCTTCAAGGTAAATTCATCTAAGTCTAGAGGTACCCAAATGCTGTCACTAAAGGTATTATAAAAACTGATGGTTTTAATTGTCCAAAGAAAGTAATCTTTTTTTCATCCAAGCACAGACCCTTGGGATGCTTGTGTGGTCTTCAGGTTAAACGCACTATTCAGTGGAAAGAGCTTTGTAATAAGTTTGCACTAATTATTTTATAATTTTATTTAGAAACAGTATTTCCATTACAGGAATGACTACATATTGCAAAAGCAGACCATTGCAGGTTCAGTGGATCAATATGGGAATGGATAAAAGCTCAAGCATGTATTTGCTCATTCACTCCTTCCCTTCAATTTTATAGCTGAAAACAGCTGGGGAAATTAGTGGTTCACCTGTTCTAGCACCTTTTATTTTGTGGTTCAAACATTGAGACTTTCTGTGCTGAGGACTGTGTTTCAAGCTAAATAAAGCATCCTTGGGAGTCGGATGTAGCTCCCGTGTGACCGATATGTTGACAAGTAGTTGGAAGGAGTGACTGTGTGAAAGCCACAGAGTCCTCACACTGTCATTAGAACGAGTCAAGCCATCTGCACAAAATGCAAGGTTTCCTCATTAGCAGCATTAGTCCCTGTTGGAGGAAACTTCCCGTGGAAGAAGTTTAGGTCTGCTGGCAGTGACCTAGAATCTTGCTCCCAGTTAATGCATTTCCTCGTGCAAGGGGCAGTTGGTGAATCTTCTCCCCACCCAGCTATGTGGCTTTGTTGCCTGGCCTTTGGGTCTGTTCAAGCTCTTACAACTTGCCAGGGGAGAAGGGGAGTCTGTAATGTTAGTTGTTTCTTACCAGAACTGCTTTCCAAGGACTTAAAGGAAAGCCAAATAAGGTTTTGTGGAGAGAAGGCAGTCAGCCAAAGTTCCCACTAGCATAACTGTTTGTGTTTTTTGCAGTACTCCAAGCAGGTGGATGACAGGTTCGGAGCCTATGTGGCTTGTGCCTCCCTAGTCTTCCTCTTCATCTGCTTTGTTCAAATCATAATTGTGCCACAGTGAGTACCCTTTCATCCCTCTGCTCCCATCTGCTCCCCTCCTCTATTATGGCCTACTTTTCTTTGTTTTTTTTTCTTGAGAATTCAGAGCACCAAAAGGAAGAGAAAAATCCTTAAATAATTCATGCGCAATTGCTTTGTAGTGCTTATAAACAATAGCACAATAGCACATTTCTAGTGCAGATTAAAACCTCCTCACTGGCATGTGAGGATTTCTGTTTTTCCTGGTGTCATTTCTCTTGCAATTTACCTTCATCTTAGGAAATTCAGTTCAGCACATTTATTAGCCTGTGGAAAACAAATACCACTAAGCAGGAAGGATTGTCTACTAAGGCATAGTACACATTCACAACACAAGGCTCAGCTGTCCTCTTATCTGAACTCAGTAGGACAGGGAAGTGAAAAACCCATCATGGCCTCATTGCTCAGAGCACTGGGTCTGCTTAACAGAGGCATAACCTCTCATACATTTATTCTTCTGGACTTAGAGCAGCTGTGCAAGAAGAGAGGTAGAGAGGGCGTTGAGCTACACATGCCCGAGCTTGGAGTTTCCAGGTTTAACTGTTTCAGTCATTTTTCCTGGGCAAGAGTGGCATAGGCTCCTCAGGACTGTGGGCCACTGTGCCCTTGGGCCACTGCAGTGGTCTGCAGCTTTGTCTGCAAGGGACAGCATAACCCACTAGATCTTTCCCAGCAGTGAACTCTGCAGATACAGTATTTATTATCTAAGAATTCTTTAAAAATCCCTTAAAATTTCAATATGTGTGTATTTCCTGTGCTCTGATTTAGTAACAATAATATATCATTCACTCAGCAGTGCTGTATTGGAAATAAATTTGGAATTAGTAATTTTTAATCTGAAGAACAAGATCACCAAAGCTCTGAAAATGCTCCAAATTTATCTTCATTACAAGAAGACAAAAAATTGTTTGAAGAGAACTCCAGTACTATTTTATGCCATTACAACTGCTTTCTACCTCTGTTCTCACCACAGATCTTTTTGGCATAGAGATTGGTTTGTAGTGTTCAGATCAGACATTTGGAAGGTCACAGAAACAATACGTAGTCTGATGTTTGTCATTCACTCTCCCAGGCAGGAGTGCTCACAGAAAGATTGAATCAGCAACAAATGCACTGTGTAAACAGACAAGTCTGCCTTGGGAAACTGGAAGTGAAGCTGAAAGAGGCTGAAAATTGAACCTAGACCATTCCCAGAAATAAATGCATTGTTAATTACATCCAGAAATGTTCTTTGAGAGTAGCTGATTTACCAAGGGCTTAGACTTCAGATTTCTGGATATTGCTACTATGACTTCACACCTGCAGAGGCCCTCTACCAGCCCTGTGTTGCTCATCAAACTCCCTAAGCAGCCACTAAGCTGTCTCCATAAAACCCAGTTTAACATTTAAATGACAACTTGACAATTTCTGATGTGTGGCAACCATATGGCTGCCTCCTTTGTATTACACAGGAGCCAATCCCTTGTGGCAGCATGGTGTAAGTGTCATGCTGCTCAGTCTCCTTCCATGCTGCCCACAGGGTGGTGGTTGGGGTTTTTTCACATGTTCTGAAGTGTCGTTAGTCAGCCTGGCCTGTCTGAAAGGTGATTTGGTTCAAGACTAAATAAAAAGTAAATAAATGTTTTAACTGCAGGTCAGCTACACTTTTCTTCACATTTTGGTTTGTTTTCCCTTATAGTTCAATTGCATAGCTTTGGTCTTTTGTTGAAGGTAGCAACTGAAACCACAGGAGTATATGTGTCACCATCAGAGCTTCATGAAAGACACACCATGGAATTTGAATCTGAAACTAGAGACAGAATGTCAGTGATAATTTATGATGACAAAGAGGAATAGCTGTAATGAATTTCACAAAGGCTCAAACAGTGAATTAGCAAGTACAATTATCTTAGTAGTCATGAGAGAACACAGAGACCAGCTGGCTTTGGTGTGGTTGGCCTCAATGTCACATCGCAAGATCACTTCCTCTAAATTATGAACAAGACTAACTCCTGGGAGGGGGCCTATCCTGTCACACTGAGACCAATCACCAGGAAATTGGTGTTGAATATCTTTGTGATTAAAACAGATGAAAATCCATAGCACAAAGTTGGCCACGGGATCCTCTTTGTACTTCAAAGTTGGGAGGAGCAGGAACCTCTCGAGCTGGCCAGGCTAAGGCTGTTTTCCCTGACTATCCTCCTGCTGTGGTTGCTCCCACAACAAAAAGCATGGACAATGGTGGTGCATAAACATTCCCTGTGCAAGGACAGGTAGCTACTCCCATTGAGACTATTCCCACTCAGCTGCACTGCAGCACTGAGCCAGCCTTCCTTCCCAGGGGTGTCCTGCCCACAGCCAGCTGGGGGCCAACCTGCCATAACAAGATGTTCTATCACCTCCTCTAGTGCATGAAATATTTTTTAGTCCCACCACTGTCACCCCAGCAGGAAGGTGATTGCTACAGAAGATGCAGCATTCTCTGCTCTGCAGTCTGCATGAGTAATTCTAAATAGGACAGAGTATCTGTTGGTATTCAAGGCACCTCATGTCTCCTACTGCTGTCCTAATTGGAAAGCCTGTGCAGTGTGTCATAGCTTGTACAAATGTCGTGTTCTGGAGAGCAGAGCTGTAGCTATTCTATATGGTGTGCTTTTAAAAACAGAAACAAAACCCCACTTCTCTTGATTTCAGCTCTATGTTTATGCTGGGTTTTTACCTGACCTGCTTCCTGATCCTGACCACAGTGGTGTTTGTTTCGGTCATCTACTCCTGTGTAAAGGTGAGTACTGTGGTTTCTTTGTAGAGTCCTCTGCCTGAGATAACTGGATCAGCAATCTGTCTCTTCAGCCAACAGAGCATGTTTTGTTAGCTGTCCTTTCCACACTATGTGATAAGGGTTACAGAAAAAGCCTTTGATAAGGCAGAATGAACTGCAAACAGATGTTAGGGTTGGCATCTCTTTAGCTCGGCAGAAATAATCACTCTGTGGATCTGCATGTCTATTAAGTCCCCTGCAGGCACTCTCATATTGATATAAGAACACATTTTCCCATGTGGAATGAAACTCTGACCATTCGTTTCCTCCCTATAAACTTCCTGCGGAGTCGCCTGTGCACTGGCCCCTGCTGCATATGCAGGTTTGGTTAGGCAGATAATCAGAAGCAGAATATCATCAAGGAAAATTGTCCTGGAGGGAAGTAAAAGCCATAAACATATAGAAGTTTATCGGCCTTTCTCAGATGAGTGTGCAGAGCTTCCAACATTCAGTGTGCTCTTTCTTGTAACTGGCTTTAATCAGCAAAGAAATACATTGTGTGAAGTCCAAAAACACATTAATTCTTCCTATCAGCCTGTGGTAAATTGGCAGTGAGCACTGTGGGAATTGTGGTGTGCTCATCTTTTTCACTCAAAGGTATTTCTGTTAAAATATTGATGTATTTGCAGTTTTTGGGATCCCTCTAGTCAAGTGCTGTCTGAACATTGAATACACTCAGATTCAGGTTCCTTAGCCCAAACTCAGCTATGTTCTTCAGAGCCTGGAATAAAATAGTTCAGTTTCCTGCAGAAGAAACAGTGGGATAATAGATAATGTCAGGCAGATGATTTCCCTCACTTTAATTATCTTTTCTGTGCCATTTTCAACAGTTGAATGTGGATGCTCTTGACAGACTTGCACCTTACATGTCTTTGATTTTTTTAAGTTAGATTTGAAGAATTAAACTTTGCCTTCTCATATAATAAGAGCTGCAAACTCTTCCCAGTGAAACAAGCTTGAAGTTCTATTTGAACTTAACTCACTCACAGGATTTCCCTTGGCCTTATGACAATTTTAAAGGGAGTTTGCAAGCACAGCATCCCGTTGGTCCTGCTTCTTTACCAGCAATGAGAAGGAAAGTCAGAAATACCAGTGCTAATAGGAAGGCTTGGGCTGGGGCATGGTACCCAAAGATGCCTGGTTATACTTGGTGAGTCCATTGCAGGTGAGGATGTTATTGACTGTCATTAGTTTTTAAACTGGTATCAGCAGTGAATGAGATTAGCAGTTAATTGACAACCAATGTGAAAACCTTTTGGTCACAGCCACAAAGAACCTGGAAGATCAGTACAGAGCTGTGCTGCCTCCTTCTGCTGCAGTGGCACTGGCAGCACGTCCCAGCACTCTGCCAGCCAAGCAGAGCCACACCAGCACACTGGCTCTGCCAGGGCAGGAGCTGGGGCAGACCCCGAGCTCTGAAGTACCCAAGCTGCATGACTTCCAACCAGATGTATTCCAAGGCTCACATCTGTGTCACTCACTGGCATTTACAGTTGCTTCCACATACTGACAGCAGCACTCAATTCTTCCGTCTGCATTCAAAGGTTTTGGTTTTGGTTTGGGATTCTTGGTTTAAAATTATTACTGATCTTAAAAAAATTCTCTCAGGATTTTTCAGTCCCCATGACCCTTGGCAGATGTTCAATCTTGCTTTCTTTGCATTCTTTGCCTTGTTCTTCCACATTCCTGTAGAAGAGGTCTGTTCAATGGTGCCTGCAACTGTTTTTAGGCTGACTTTTCCTCAGTGCACAGGCTCTGGAAACACATTACATCAGAGGGAATTCAGACTATCAGAATTAATGGTATTTTCTGAAGCTCCCCCATATTTCCAACAGTGAGATTTCAGTGTGTTGGTCCAGTCCCACAATGTGCTCATGTATAACAGCCAGTGTGTCCAGTGCCTTCTGTCTGCAGACTGAAAATACTGGGCCTCCTTAGCTCAGGTACCTTTCTGATTACCCCTTTTTAGTGCTCCAGATTAGCCTCTGCTGACCATATCTGATAATGAGATGGCTTGTGTAGGGAATGGGTACTTTCAGCTTGTCAGCTACATGTCTGATGGCAGCAGCTCCTAATAGCTGCAGCCTCCTTCTGTCATTAAAGATCTCAATGTTTGAAGTCTGAGCTTTTTAAGCAATGGGTTTACTCAGCCCTTGGTTAATGGGTGTTACTTCATTTCTGTATTTCACATTGCTCTAGGAAGCACTTTTACAGATCCTTTAGATGAAATTTTAAGACACAAGTATGTCAGCATTGTTTGCTTTGTTTCACACTTGGATGTGGGACAGGAAAGCATGAGTTTTACATACCAGTGGTTCATTCCTCACAAAGTTGGAAAGCAGGTGTCCACCCCAGGATATCAGCATAACTTCTGTCTATTTGCTGTGCTGTCACATGATAACTGTCTCTTTTTTTCTTCCTCTTTCCAGCTTTCATGTGAGATTTTTTCCCTCCCTGTTTTGGCCTCTCCACCTCTGGCTTTGACAGTGGCCAGCAGGCACTTTCCAAACAGCTTGATCATGTTTTATTTTCTTTCTCTGTCATTATTATCTTCCACTATAAAATTCTCCACGGACTAGAAGTTGATCCTGGAACTGCCAGTACAACCAGCTTGGCTTTCCAAGTTTCTTCAGCTGTAATAAACAAGAGAGTTCCAGTTCTTCCCTTTGATGCTCCATGAAGACTTGGCCACCATGAGACGGTGTCCCTTCCCAGTAGAGTCTAAGGTCATGGGAACCAGGGTCCCTTCACAAATACTCTGCTGACAGACATCTGTTTTGCTACTAACTTATCAAGTTTGTGTTTCTTCTCAAAATCCTTTAACTTCTGGTATCTACACTGCTGTGTGGAATTTAACTTCTTGCCTGATCCTGGGAGCACATATGAGAGAAATTTCGAGATATTCTTTAAGAGAAAATAAGTTTTTCTGTAGCTTTACATAAGTCTAGCTTTCCTACCTCTTTCTTTGCCTCCCAAAGCTGGTCTAGATGCTTGTAAAGCATTTGGGTTTTTTCCTCAAGCAGGAAAAAAACAACTCTAAAAACTGTACTTTTTTAATAGACTAATAAATCACTGTGAAATAAGTTACATAAATGGACTTGTAACATCAAGTTGCCTGGAGATGTTGTCTTTTAATCCAGAAGTATCTTAATCTACTTCAAAATTACTCAAAGGCTTTTACTACAAATTGAAAAATCGGAACTTAAAGACCTCATATCACAACACAATTATCTAAGCAGTTTTCCATGTCCATAATATATGTTAAGAAGACAAAAAGGAGAGATATTACTCTTCTGTCCTAAATCAGCTGTTAATGCAAAGTATGGGTTTTACTTAGAGTAATTTTGTCATGCAAATGACTGGAGGTTGTGGATTATTTTTAGTGTGACATTAGTGCTTGTTGAATCGCTTTTTAACTTCGGATTTTCACCTGTACAGCAGTTCTCTACCTTCACCTGAATTTATGCATTTTAATTCAGAATGAACTCGAATCAACTGGACAATTCCATTTTCTTTTACCTACTGTCTTTATTTTTCTTTACATGGGCATTTTAAGAGTACTAATGAGTGACCTCTCATTTGTGTGGCTACTCAAACATGAATCTCAGCTGCCCAAATGGATCACGTTCTTTCTTTCAGCCCCTGTTCTCAGTAGGGCAGATGTGGGCTTGGACTTGCCATTTCCCCAGACCTTCCCTTGTCCTGTTCTTCAGTCAGGCAAGATTTGACTCCCACTGAGAGAACTAGGTGGTGTTGGACAGTACAAACCAATGGGCTAATAACCAGCAATGCTGCTTGAATTTTCAATGTACTGTAATATCCCGATGTTCTGCTTCTTTTCTGACAGCAGAATGGATTTTATTTTCTTTTTCTTTTTTTTTTTTAATTTGAGGGAAAGTAATTTTTTTTCTTCTTCTTTTCTGCTATACCCCTGTCTCGTGGATGTTTTTATGGAGGGAGCACTGCCAGAGTGCAGCTGAATTGTCAGAGCTGAGACAGGTCTCTTATGTCTATCACAGAAGTCCTCCAAGCTGCAAGTATTCCTGGTCTCTACCTACCTTTGTGAAATGGGGAGAACGTGCCTTATGTTATAGGGTCTCCATGAATGTTGTTCACGAGGCAGAGGTTCCTCAGATTCACAGCAAGACTGTGCTGTTGCACTCTCTATTGCAGTCCTGACCTCCTATGGATTTTGGCATTTCTTTCTTCTTCAGGACTTTTTCCAGCTGTATTGTTTACTGACCTAAAATTTTTTCTAGTTTGCAAAGTAATGAGAACCAAGATTAATACAAAGGAAAAATGTTTTCATTAGAATTTAAGTTTGTTCCACTGATCGCTTTGCTTGATATCTCAAGGTTGGTTCAAAGTCAGACTTTTTGGGGTTCATTGGCAGCAGGGGCTTAAGGCAAGATCCACAACAAAGAACTCCCAAGTTTTATTTAGGTGACTGATTTTCTCAGAGATTACAGATGGAAGTTAAGTTCCTGAGTACCTTTTTCCATACACCTGTGCTGATGTTTGTGTGGAAGCAGTTGGATATGGTAGGGAAAAGAGATATTTTGGTTAATGGCTTACCTAAAGAGGCAATGATTTCTATACCAGTTTTATGTCTGAGATAAAGGTGTTTCCCTTACAGTGGCTGCCATCGAGTCTGAAGGATTGAATAAGCTTTCATTGAATTTCAGTCAATCCTCATTCAGTGCAAATACGTCTCAGCCCCACTTTCCCCTTTCCTCCTGTCACCCACATAGCCTTGCCCTCTCCTCTCACCTGTTAGTTGGATTTTTGTGTGTGTTCTGCTAACAGATGAAATCAGCTTTTTCAAACTTCTTGCCTCAACCTCTCCCTCCCTCTGTAAAAGTCACCAGCTAATCAGAGCTTTGGCCGCTCCAGCATTTGGTAATTACACTATGGGGCTGCTGTGTGGGAAGCACAGCAGTGACAAAATGTTGCATCTCCAAAGATGTAAGAGTGAAGGATAAAAGGGAAAAGCAAGACTTTTAATAGAAACATTAGTCATAGTTAAATTGCAGTGCCGTGGTGCTGCGCTGCTGGTTTCTTTGTGTCTCTAAAAATACCCTCTAGTGGCTTGGTTATTCATGCCGTGAGTAAGGGAAGGGAGAGTTGGGTTCTGGAAAAAGCCTTGGTGATCCTCAGCAGAGCCCCTCTGCCCTGGCACAATGGCATGGAGGGGCAGGGCACTGCAGGGTGACAATATCCCATGGGATTGTGTCAGAGCACGAGGGTTTCCTGGCGGCCACCTCACACTGCTGCAGCCTCCAGCCTCACCGGCACAGTGGTGGCACATGAAGAGAAAGGGTTGGTTTCACTGTCTCCTGGACTCTGTTGTAGCCAGTGCAATGCAGGGAGGCCTCACACCATGTCAAGGGGTGACCCTTGCTGCAAAGAGTGCCAGGTTAGTCTCCGCTTTAACACACAAACTGTTTTTACCCAGAATGTGATGCAGCACCTTAAAGCAGAGCTCACTGGTGGCTGGCACTCATTAGCCATTAGCAGAGAGCTTCCAGCTCTGCTAATGGTGAGTCACTGGGACAGTCTGGCTGAGGAGCTCTGTAATTGTCCTCACCCACAGTTATTTTTAGCCCCATGTGAGTGTGGTGCTCAGTGCCATAGACCAGTCGAGGCCAGCTGATTTCTGCAGCACCTTTCACCGAGGGTCTGACAGATCACAAGGCTTGCTGGGGCTGTTTAACAGCCTGTGCCTGAAATGGCACCAGAAAGCCCTACGATATGCCTTTGTGATCAAAGGGATATGACATGTGTATATTCATTGCTGTTTTTTTTAAATTTTTGCTCCAGTAATTTCCAGTCTCAGGCTCCTGGCTATTTCAGTTACAGATGGCTTGTGGTTTGTTTCTCACAGCAGGATGAGCACAGCCCTGCAAGCCATGCTATCTGGGCTCAGGAGCCATCACTCCCATTAGGAAGGCCTAAGTAGATTTGGTGAGCCAGCTGGGCCTGCTGCCATAAAGCAGTTGTGTCTCTGCTCACCCTTGTCCTGGAGCCACCATCCCCCATCACCATCCTCCAGCCCCTGTGCAGCATCCACACAGACCTGCACTGAAGGATGTGGGCAGCTCAAATGCAGGTTGCATTCTGTAAAACAAGGATTTTGCATGTTTATTTAACTTTTTTTTTTTCTCACATGCAGCTTTTCCCAGTTCCTCTCCAGACTCTTTCTAAGAAGATTGTACAGTCCAGGACCAATAGTACCTTAGTTGGAGTCTTTGCCATCATCCTGGTTTTTCTATCTGCATTTGTCAACATGGTATGTCCATTATTTCCTTTTGATCCACTTGGTTCTGCATGGTTTTCATATTGGTGCCCTGCAGCATCATAACCCTTAAAACCACTGAGTTTAACATGATTCTGCCCAGTGCTTACAGCATCTGTGATCAGTTCCCTTTGCTTTTCAGACACAGAAAAGAAACAGGAGCCTGACGTCTGCATCCCTATACCCCACCATATGCCCATACCCAACACTGATCTGTGCCCAGGTCCTTTTCTGATTCTTTAAACGCTTCTGCTCCAAGAACAGAAGCAAACCTGAAGTGTATCCCCATAGGAAGGGCTGGCATGAGGCTGATGTGATAATTTAACTCCCACCCCACCAAGTGGGACATAAGTGCTGTGTAGGCTTTGTGTCAGCCTCTGCACAGAGCTGCATCCTGCTCTGAGTGTGGGGATCACCTAATGGGGATGCTGACAGCTTTGCTTCGAGTTGCCCAGGACCGAGGTGGTCTGGCTGTGCTGATTTCAGGCTCAGAGAGAGAGGCAGGGCTGCTCTTTGGAGCCTTGCAGCTGCTGGCTTCTCATTTCTACAAATGGCTTTATGTCTGAATGTGTTCTAAGGAAACCACCTGAATATTCCTTACTCTACTTCATTTTTTAAGAGAAGGGGAATAAAACAGGTGAAATGGGCCTGGGTTACAGCCCTGAGCTTGGAGGTAGCAAGAAAGATTTAATGTGGCCCCCTGTTCCTCCAGCTGGGGCAGTGCTGACTTGTACTGGCATGGAGAGGCTTGAACATCTAAAAATCAGGCCAGTACTTGCTCTTGCCTCAGCTTCCCTATATACACAGTGAGGATTTAGGAACAAATCTGTGCTCTGTTGAGGTGCTTGAATGGGAGGCACTAGTGCCATTGACTCCCTCACTACCTTCTCCCAAAGTCACCTGCAAAGAGCTGGTGTGAGCTGCTGAGCACCATGCAGAAATTGGAGCTTGGTTTTTCTGCATAGTATGTGATTCTTTGCATTCATGAACTGCTTAGTGTGAAAATTATTAGAATGGATTAATGGAGAATCCATGGAGGAGATCAGAATGGGCCTCTGCTGTTTCCTCAATATAACGTGGCACACCAGCCTTTAAGCCTTGCTGCTGAAGTCTTCCCTGTAGAAAAGCCAACAGCAGAAGCTTTAGACACGGCAGGGGAAAGTTATCAGCATAAAATTTCCCATCAGCAGAAACAGAGCAACAGAGCAGGACCTTATCACAGACAGCAGGATATTTTTGTATATGTAATACCTACAGTCCCTTTGCCTGCAAACCTCCTGACATAAAGTTGTGACTAAAGTTGAGCTTGCAGCTAGCTTTCTAGAGTGCACAGACTGGATTTTTTTAATTAATATTTTAGGGGGAGAAAAAACATGGCCATTGCACGTGCAGTAAAGCATAAGCTGGTGATTTCATGTTGCATATTTTGCACATCGTGGCAGCCATTTCCAAGAGGCTTTTTAATTGATATAAGCTATTTTGTTTTCCTCTCCTTGTCTATGCTGTGGAGCTTAATACCTTCTTTTTTTCCAGTTCATGTGCAGCACTGTGGATCTGGCCAGCTGCATGGCTGCTGAATACAACATCACTCCTGACCGGGTGGACATATGCCTTATCAGCAACCTGACTTCCAGCTACAGCCTGGGCACCCTGCAGGGATTCTGTGACAGTCCTTTGCCCAACTGCAACTTTCCAGAGGTATTACAAAGAAATGGGTTTCAGAGGTTGATCTGGAAAAGGGCTATAAAACCTTGTGTGATAAATCTCAGTGATTCTGAGGAAAGCAAGTTGCTCCTAACCTACACAGGCTAGTACCCTCAGATTTAAGTGTCTGAAGTTATTATCATGAGTCCACATTAATGTCCAAGTTCCTTCAGGGCTGAATAATCAGTAGGCTTTTATAATTATTGCATCCTGCCTATAGCAGGAGAAATGACCTTTCTCCATGAGGCACTTAGTGGCATGAAGAACTGCAAGTCACTTCAAAGCAAATGTGGGTGCTCAGTTTTACTTGAAAATCACTTCCCTGAAAATCAGTCTCTAGTCATAGACACTTCTTTCCATTGTTTTACGTCCTGATGCAAAACTTCACTTATATATTCTTTGAAAAGATATAGTAGATATTGGCCTCAAACAGATTAGCAGCCCAGACAGTGATCTGCCCCAATTCGCAAATGCAATTCCTACCTCTTCAAAACATCTTGTTAAAAAAAAAATGCTTCTAATCAGAAAAAACAAACAAACAAACAAACAAAAACCAAACAAAAAAAATACAAAAAAAACCCCAACCAAAAAAAAACCCAAACAAAAAAACCCACCAAAACAAACAAACCTACCCAGCTATGTTTTACACACTAGTGGAATACTTTGCAAAAAAAATTATCTTTTTGCATAACTGTTGCATAACTTTCTGTGAGTTTTTATGTCCCGACTGTTACATGTTGTCTACTGGAAATTGAAAAAGAAAAAATCTGTCTAGGATAGAGGTAGAATTTATGTCAAGGTCATCTGGGTTTATTTGGACCTTATGGATTTATGGCAGATCATCCAGATGTCCAAATGCCCCACTGAAAATATTTTCATTTAACCTCACAGGAGTGTGGTCTATATCTGATTCAGTGGGGTTTCTGAGACCACCATTACTGTGACTTTCAAACTTGCAGGCTTTAGTGTGTCTGCAGAAAGAGCCAGGTGCAAAATCTGGAGAACTAGAACTAGAACAATCTGTGCCCATCATGAATTTGTAAGGAGTGCCAGTTCAGAACAGAGAGAGATTTTAAGCACTGAGGAACAAGCATTTTGCATGTTGAGGTTGCTGTGGCACCTCCAGCCAGGTCCTGCCAGTCAGTGGGCTAAGAAAGGAGAAGTCCCTCCCCTGTGCTCTGCAAGGCACCTGTTGGATGTGGTCCAGGAGTTGCCTGTTGCTCCCAGAGTGCATTCAGGAGTTGGTGGGATCCTACCCCTCAGTCACAGGGAACATCCACCCATTCTCAAGAAACTGAAGAGTCAAGTACAAGCTGTACAAGTTATTTTCTCTACTTTAATGTATCAGCAATGACTATTAATAAATGAGCTCAGAACATAAGCATATTTCTACTTCGACTAGGGCTTGCTTTTAACTGAAAGGATGGATTGCCTCAGGCATATGATATAGTTATTCTTTTGCCAGAAATAGGCCTGTCCAGACAGAGTGGAGGCTTAAATTTTTACAGCTTTGATAGCAGGAAGGTGGTGAGCTGGATAACATGCCCCTCTTCATTTTACATCCATGCTAGCTTTCCCAGGAGCCATAATGGCACCCTCAATCTGCAACTGCATTGGAAAGCACTGGCATGGTAAACTTTCAGCTCTCAGGTTGGCAGAAGCTGCTGCCCCATCACTCAGGTGTGGCAGAGGTGCTCCACTACCACACATGTGCACATCTGAAACTGCTGGCAGGAAAAATGATCATCAGTGGGTTTGTCAGCCTGTGTCTTGCCAATGGAGTCAGTGTGTCACATCAGCACTGACAGTACTTCCCCACTGGCCTCAGGTGGGTCTCTGGTCCTGTTGTGTGAGTTGCTAATATCTTTGGTCATGTGTGTTGTACAGATATGCAAATCTGAGTCCAGAGAAGCACAAATTATTCCAGTATAACCGGGTGAGGCTTTCTGCTAATTCAGTAACTGCGTCCAGGGCAAACCTATGTCACAACCTTGGATATACAGCTCTGAGCCCTGTGCCTCCTGAGTGTAAAGCACATAATGCCTGAGGAAAAATGCCAGAGTTTTCCTTCCCTTCCATTCAGTTTTAACTTCTGTAACATGGGAGAATTCCACAGGCTGCCCCAGGTTTACATGTTTGGCCACATCAATTACATAACTCCCAATCCCTTTCTTTCCTCTGTTTAGTTTCCTTTGTTTTCAGTTTTGATTTATCCAGCTGACACTCATCTCTCTTCTGGTTTTTTTTCCCCTTTTTGTCTTTATACAGTACTTTACCTACAGTGTCTTATTGAGTCTCCTGGCCTGCTCTGTGTTCCTTCAGATCAGCTGTATTGGAAAATTGATCCTTATGTTAATAATTGAATTTATATATGTTCTCATTGTGGAAGTGCCAGGGGTCAACCTTTTTGACAATGCAGATCTCCTGGTTACAGCTAACACCTAGTAAGTGCCTTTCACTTCTGAAATCTTCACCTGATTTCTTTCACCCAGTGATTTCAGTGTGGCTTTAGGTGGATGAGAGCACCAAGGCTGTGGTACAACAAGGGAAGTGCATGGTACCAGAGAAGGCATGGCTGCAAGCTAAAGGCTTTGCCAGTGCTGCTCTCTGCCTCTGCAGAGTAGAATGCAGTTCCCTTTAAGATCTTTTTAATGAGGGACTTGACTAATGAAGTATCTATTAATAACAGAATATAACTGGAATCAGAGTGGATCTCTATTTCTTTTTTTCCAAATGGGGAGCTGCAGTTAGTCATTCTTACTTCTGATATTGCAGTCCCAATATAGAAATGTCATTTCTCAAAAAAAGAAAAAAAAAGCCCTCCAACAAACTTGAGCTGGCTCAGGGATGTGATATAACCACCATGATATACCAAACCCAGCTTGGGGTGGTGGAATGGTGGTGTTTGATGTTTGGCCAGTGATCTCCTGGCAGTTGCTGTTGGACACATGTCCTCATTTGAAAAGCCAGTATCACAGCTGGGCTCAGCACAATTCCCAGCAGAAGGGCCTGGGCTAAGGGGGAGTGGACAGTTGCCCTTTTACTTAAAAAAGGTATTTTGTGATCAGCAGGTCACACAGTAATCGTGGTGGCAACCTCCTTCCATTGACATGGTTACTCCTCTCCTGGGGGTCACATGAAGGAGGGAAGTTTGGCACATTCACAAAGCTGCCCTCCTCCACAAGTTTAATTTCTTGCTGGAAGTTCTGTTGTGTTAAATCCTTGTTTTGATGATTTTCCCTTGTAGGCAACAATTGTATTTGAATGTGAGTCAGTCAAATTATACCAATTTAGGTGAACTATTTGTCAAGGGTGATTGCTGTGGTTGCCCCTGCCTTGGACAGGAGGGTGGTAGAGAAGATTCCCATTGCCCTCCCCAGTGCTATGTTGTATGTTGGGAAACAGCTTGTGTAGTTGCTTAAATTTCTTGATGGTCCTTAATCCTTTCAAGCTGGATGCACCTGGTTACTTCTGTCCCTCACTTGAATATTCCATGATTCTATGACTCCTGTGTGCCCAGTAATAATTAATGGATGTATAGCTTTTGCTGACATTGACAGTAATCACTTAAATTATTTTGTTAAATCAAGTGAAAGAAATTAAGTAAAAAAACCCATGGAGCTTTCTGTGGGGAGGTCTGGGGGGTATAAGGAAAATGAGGTTTCCTTCCTTGTTTCTGCAGATATTATATGTTCCGTCAGCAGAAGCTGTTTAGCATTTTCTAACACAATTAGTGAAATAAAACATTTTATATCTCAAATATAATTTCATTCTTGTAAGTCAAGCACTAAGTGAAATTACAGCACTTGGAAGTATAATTTACATCACTTCACAATCAGAATGTCAGTAATAAAGTGGAGAAGGTTAGTATGTTTTCCCAGAAATAGCTTTCTGTGATGCTGTATTCTCTCTCACTAGATGGTATTTGTGGTTTAATCCCAGCAGCAACTCAGCCCCACACAGCCACTCACTCACTCTGGGGTGGGATGGGGGAGAGAATCAAAAGGGTAACAGTGAGAATACTCCTGAGTTGAGATAAAGACATTCTAATGAGACAGAAAAGAAATAAAATAGTGGTTATAATGATGATAATAATAAAATTATTAGAATAGACAAAACGAGTGAGGCACTTGCTCACCACTTGCTGACCAATGTCCAGCCAGTTCCTGAGCAGCAGCTCCTGGCCAGGTTTCCCCCAGTTCACATACTGAGCATGATGCCATAGGCTGTGTGGGGAATATCCCTTTGGCCATCGGCATCAGCTGTCCCAGCTGTGTCTCCTCCCAATGTCCTGTGCCACTCCAGCCTGGTGGGGCTGGAGAACCTGAAAAGTCCTTGACTCGGTATCAACACTACTTAGCAACACTACTTATCAGTGTGTTATCAGCATTATCCCCGTCCTGAAACACAGCAGCACACCAGCTAGGAAGAAATGTAACTCTGTGCCAGTGGAAACCAGGACAGTTTGCTCTGTCCAAATTGCTCCATGGATGGCTATTTACTGCCCCAGTGTCTGGCTCTTCATTTATGCGTTGTGAGAAATGGGAGCTCAGCGTGTAGCACATAGTTCAGAGATGGACCTTATTGTCCAGCTGATACTGAAAAAAAAAAAAAGGCACCATGACCTCATACTACTTTAATTGGATGCCCATTGTAGCTACATAATTACTGTCTGCTCTGCAGCCATTATGGTACTCTGACTAATTAGAAGTGATGCAGATGTCACTTCACACTTCTGTGTACAAACCAACCCAGCAAGCAACCAGCTGAAAGGCTGCTAGACTTGACTGCAGTGACACACCAGCGTGGTGACACATGAAGTGTGAGTGGATGCACAGGGATATTGTCATGTTACCTTTTCCCTGTGCAGATAAACTGAAGATAAAACTAATGCATTGGTTTTGAGATGTGACGGACCAATGTGATATTCTAAGCTGAGTTCCCACACAGTGAAGCCTCAAGAGCCTTGCCCAGTGATTTGTTCATCAGGCCCATCATGTCTGTTCAAGCTGTGGTTTGTGATTTAGAGCTGTCTGTCCCTGCTGTCATGGCTGTGAGAAGTGAGATGTCCCTGTCCTATGGGAGCTGTCCCCAAAATGAACTGCCTTTCCTGCTAAAAATGTGCACTTAACTTGAGCTGGAGTGTGTTTAGCAAGCTTCTCTCTGTTACCGTCCAGCAATTAAAGAGCCATCTGCTACTGGAAATATCTGTTCCATGGGGGAACAACCTACAGATGTAACACCAGTGCTGCTTGCACTGGGCATCTTCACTTATGCAAAATGTAATTGTATATACTGGGTTTGCTGAATTTCATAGTCCCTGCTGAAGATTTTAGAGCAAGAGTAACACCCACAGTGAGTGGCAGCCCCAGTACTGAGGGTCAGATCTGCCATGCTCCCACCAGAAGAGAGACTGATAATGGGTGATAGTCAGTCATCCTTGGCCAGGTAGTGATTTAGGGGAGCAGAGGAATCATGATGCATGTGGGAAGTGTCTTCAGCTCCAACTAGGTCCAGCCTTTAATGTGGGAGTCCCCAGGCTTTTCAAACTGGGTCTATGTCCAAGCACACATGTTCAGTGCTGGATCTGGCCAAGAGCCCATACAATAGATTGTGTGCAAGACAACAGTGGGGGTGCAAAATCCATGTCAGAAGAAATTACATGCTCAGAACTGCAGAAAATGTCTCATAACAAACAAGGTTAGGGAGTCATTATTCTTTTATTTTTTGATGTTTTGCCCAGTTAGGTTTCCTTGCCTATTTTGATGATTTCTATCTCTGGTTCTGTAGTGAGGTTCCCACCAACCCCAGAAAACTCTGGCCTGAAGCTCTCTAGAGAGCTGTGATATTCTCAGGCTAAACATGTATCATGTTAGTAGCCTACAAAGTTCTAACTGCATCAATGACAGTACAGCAATTATGCCACTGATCTCCTTCTTTCCATTTAAATAGTGTTTTAAAAGGCACTTGTATGTGGTTCTCAGCCACCTAATACTCCACCCACACTCGAGAAGAAACCCAGCAGCATTAAGCAATCAATCAATCAGGAGCTCAGGCAGCTGTTACATATCAGAAAGCTCCATTCAGTGTCAAAAAGCACACCCTCCATCTTCCCCAGCAGCTCTGCTTCATGGGAGTGCTTTGCAGAATTGTGAATAATAATAGGAATGTGCAGAAGAGTTTTCTTTAGGGCACTCATGTGTGGTACCCAGAGCTGGGCACAACGTTGATGGTCAGGAACTTGCAGAAAAAGGGAGTGGGACTAGAGTTAAAGGAATTCAACACACCTCCATGCCACAATAAATGGAGAAGAGAGGAGCTATCCCTCACAAGGTATTAGCCCACAGCTCTCTTCCTTAGGTCAGATTTTCCAGCCTGACCTAATGAAGTAGTGATGGATGCATAGGCATTTGCCAAGCATCCCACACTGGCATTAAAATCCCAAATTATTCTTTTGCTCTTAATACTTCTTAGATATTTTAACCACATTAACCGTGTCACACCATCACTCCAGATTTTTGAGTGTAGCTCAGAAGCCCGTTTTTCTCCTCCCCCTCCCATCTTTTAGTAGTTCTCTTCTTTAAAAGGGCTGTAGCCCCACACAGTGTTAGAGGTGCCACACTGCAGAGGTGCTGTGGAATGATGTGCAGAAAGGTGAGTTCTGCAGGGAAACACTCTAATAACCTTGCGTTTATGCTTTTTTTTTCAGCGTGTCTGCAAATAATACATCATCATGGTGAGTCACTTTGGCATAAAATATTTTTATGGGGTTTTGTTGGTAGGTATCTTCTGTTCACAAGGTGTAATATCAGCACATTGACTCACCAGCTGTGTGTGGTATTTAACTATGCCCTGCTGTGAGTTGGTGCAACACTGCAAATTCCCTAAGTGGTCTGACTATTGCCCTTTTGTATGTAGAGCTACTCTCAGAGCATCCTCTTTCCTGTGGGATTTGTGTCAGCCTGCTCTATAGAGCATCTCATACCACTTATTTGTAATACAAGTCAAAGGTTCTTTTAAAATAATATTTTTATACTGTAAAACTCTGTAATTCATATTTAACAGTTTTCAGTTGCCTGCTTGTCATAAGGGATGGGAATGTGCCTCTTAAGCTTATAAAACACTTACAAAACAAAGGCCATTAAGAAGTGACTAATTAGAGAAGCCATAAGTGTAGAACAGTCCCAGACTTAGGAGGCTGAGGAAGCCAGTGCAGGGCACACAGTGAATTCAGTCTGAGGAGTTGTCACACTGTTGGTGTTTGGCCATTATCTGAAAAGTGTCTTTTATATAGATAAGAAGTTGGATTACATTTCCAATTTCCAAGTCTTCCTTTAGAAACCAGCACCCATGAGCCAAAGTCCGCAACTTTTTGCAGGTATTGTTTGTCCCTTTGCCAGCACAGGCTTTGAGGGGAAAGGAAAAAAGCCTTTTCTTGAGAAGCTGGTGAGCCTCAAAGTGGGAACTGCAGAGCGTGGCAAAGCTGTGTTCTGCCACTAACAGGGAAGTTCTGCTCTTTCCTTGGCTGCAGCTCCCCAGTGACAACACGAGTTGCGCTGAAGATTGTGACCCCTGTCATCATCACCGTCTTTGTCCTGGCACTGTACCTGCATGCCCAGCAAGTGGAATCTACTGCAAGGCTTGATTTCCTCTGGAAACTTCAGGTTAGTGGGTGTTGGCTGGGTTGGAGGATTACACAGTTGTTGGCATTAATGTAAAACTACTGAGCTACTCACTGTTGAGCTGAGCAGTGTTATAAAGTGCCTTTGAATTTAATCTGGATCTGGTTTGTAACTGGGTATGTTAATAATGCTCTGCTCTTCTTTGGTACTCTGCATACTCTGTGCTTCTCATCCTGGTTATTTCCTTCAACCCTTCGTTTACTTGTAAGCACACTTTGGATGGTCCCCACAGAAAAGGGTTATAGATCTGAAGGTTGAGATTAATGATTTTGGGCAACTGAGCTGTTACTGCTGCAGGAACCTATAATATAACACAATTTGTAAATATAGGAAGCTCACATTCACTGCTGAATTGCTTCCCAGAGTTCAGTGAGCTTTAGCTTGCTGCGTTCAGGGGTGTGAAAAATTCACATTTGCATTTTCATTCACTTTCCTGTTAAGCAGTGGGAACTGGCTCAGTGTCCAGCCTTCATTAGCCCCCGGGCAGCAGCACTGGGTAACCAACACACTGTGGATAATGCCACACTGTGCTCCTATCCCTGGGTTCACTCTTCATGTTTTCACTGCTTGTGCCCACGAGTGATGTTGGGGGATTGTATGTGATTCTCAAGCAAGCAAGACAGGTCTTGGCTCTGCCCAAGAGTCCTGGCTAGGGAGCCACAGGACTGCAGGTTTTATATAGATTTTTTACCTTCTGGGTGGCAGGACATCCTCCTAATTATAGGTCTTTGTGGTTTGAGTATGAGGCGCTGAGGAAGCAACAATTAATTAAAGCTCCTTGGGAAGCAGACAAACATTGTTATCCTCATTTATAAATGGTGAAACAATGGAAGGGGTGAGCTGAGTGGTTACAAGGTCCAGAAATACTACAAGGCTGGATTCTGGCATTATTCTGTGCCTCCTTTTACATACATGTGTGCACACACGGCCCATTTCCTGCTGCAGAACACAAGTTCCTGCGTCTCTCTGGTTCTGCCCTCCTTTGCAGCTTCCCATCTTCTGTTTCTGTCCACCCTGCAAGTTCAATTTCAGCTTTTTTCCCGTCCCCAAAGCAGCCAGCAAACAGTAAGCACATCACTCACTCTCCCTCCTAAACTAGGCCACTGAAGAGAAAGAAGAAATGGAGGAGCTGCAGGCCTACAACAGACGCCTCCTCCACAACATTTTGCCAAAGGATGTGGCAGCCCATTTCTTGGCTCAGGAGCGGAGAAATGATGAACTGTACTACCAGTCCTGTGAGTGTGTGGCTGTCATGTTCGCCTCCATAAGCAACTTCTCCGAGTTTTATGTGGAGCTGGAAGCCAATAACGAAGGGGTGGAGTGTCTGAGGCTGCTCAATGAGATCATTGCTGATTTTGATGAGGTGAGTCACAGAAAATCTGAGTGGACAGAGTGAACTGAATCAATGAGTTTAGTTGGGCTTTGCTGAGCTCTCGAAGGAAGGTGGTTTATCAAATCCTTGTGCCATGGTTCATTTCTCCTTGCTCTAGGAGTCTTTAGGGTGTTTTTCCACATTAAAATCCCTCTATTCCCTTTTTCCTCCTCTGAATATCTAATCCCCTTTGTTCCTATACCTTGAGCATTGGAGGCTCTGTCCAGTACTTTGTAGTGCTTACACAAAGGGAGGACACATGGCAAGGACATTACCAGCATCTCTGTGTTTATCAAGGTTTATTTTCTTCCTTTTCTCCTTTGAAACAGATAATAAGTGAAGACCAATTTCGGCAGCTGGAGAAGATCAAGACCATTGGCAGTACCTACATGGCTGCATCAGGCCTCAACGATTCCACGTATGACAAGGAAGGGAAGACACATATCAAAGCTCTGGCTGATTTTGCCATGAGGTTAATGGACCAAATGAAATACATTAATGAACATTCATTCAACAACTTCCAGATGAAGATAGGTAATGTCCCTATGTTCACAGGATTCCATGGAGGTAGTGGTCATTCTGAGCTGGGGATTTTATGAAGAGTAAAAACTACAGATGTTACCTTAGTTGTACAGTGATGTGAATTGTCTTGTGCCTGGTGACCATTTTGGCTTCTATGGAACATCACAGCAGTTTTCTAGGGTATAGCAGCACTGTTACTGAAGCTCCCAGGAGAATTAGGAGCAGTTGGGAAGCTGACCTTGGCACAGAACAGTTCTTATGGTTGAGACCTTGTTTTGCCTGATGTGTGTCCTGCCCTGTGGTTCCACCCCCTGTGGTTCCGGCTCCGCCATTCTTGGACATTAAACTGTCTTTCAAGTCAGGCAATAAAAAGCAACAGAAAAGGAGAAAAAATGTGAGTATCAAGAGTGGAGTTTGGTTTGGAAGGTGGCTGGGCTGCAGCCTCCCAGGCCCTCAGCATTACAACAGGTATGTGCTGACTTCCAAGTGAGCTGTTTGCTTGTAGCCAGATGGCAACTAAACTGTATCATGTTATCTGGTACTGGAAAGTAGCTCTGGATTGACAGATCCAGCCCGAGCTGCCAGTCAGGCAGGCACAATGGAGCAAAGAAGCCAACTTTAAACAGTTCTTTCCCCACTGTAGCTTTACCTGTCATGGTAAAGCACAGCTAGAACCGATGAGCCTCAGGATGTTTTCTTATTGTCTGAAAAATAACTTGCCTACAGCTTCATGTGGATCTGAGTGGATTTCTCCTCTCCTTCCAGGCCTCAATATTGGTCCTGTTGTGGCTGGGGTGATAGGAGCCCGCAAACCCCAGTATGACATATGGGGCAACACAGTGAATGTAGCCAGCCGGATGGACAGCACGGGTGTGCCTGACAGGATTCAGGTAAGGCACTCACTGGAAAACTTACACTGCCAGCCCAGGGTCACTTACATGTTTTAAAACATAATTAGAATTGGAATTTCAGTTTCATTTGATTCCTTTATGCCATACATTTACTTACATGAAACTGAAACAAAAGCCGCCTAGGGAATACTGGTGGTACCAGCAAGTTTTGTCTTTTAAACATGACTAACATTGCAACCTTTGGTCAAAAATGTGCAGTTTAGTTCTGGGTGGAAGTGTTGAGCTAAGCTTCCTTCCCCGTGTGCCTCACTGGCACTTTGAGCACAGTCCTGCTCTGATCCTTGCTCACATGTGCTGTTTGGCTGCGTGCAATGGTAGGTTATTTTCCAAGGGCTTGATTTAGATAAGTATTTGTGTAATTGTCTGCTCACAGTGCCATGTGGGGGGGCTGACACCAGCCAGGCATCAGCAGGATGGGGGTATATAACTCGAGAAAGAGGATGGCTTAAGGGGTTAATGGAAACTGTCTGGTAACCACACATTTCCTTGGCCTTCAGACATGACCCTTCTAGTGCTTCTATTCCACTGTCCTGCTTTTGCTGAGCCAATGTCCACAGTAACAGACTGTCGTTCCTTGGGAAAGTACTGAAGTGGTATAAAAATAGAGTAACTAACTGATGTAAAACCCAAGAGGAGCAGCCACACTGTTTCTTTGACTGTCAGTTAACTGGATTGGTATTTATGCAATGCTCTTTAAGCTTCCCTAGGAGATGGTCTGCGGGAATTTTCATTCTAATTAAGCAAATCAGAACAGAAATGTTGCAATAGGAAGCCAGAAAGGGAAATACTTAAGGCCACCTGAAACAGGGTGAGAAAATACATTGTAATAAATAAATATCATCTCAGGAGATTTGGTCTTTAAGCTTCTGTTATTCTGCAGCAAAAATGATTATTTTTGATGGCATCTGCAAAGAGAATTTGGATGCTGGCTGCAGTATTCCATTGGATCAGTCTGCCTCGTTGCCCACTCCTTCATAAAAACAATCCCTGACTCCTTCCAAGCTGTACATCTACTGTGTAACTCCTAACTAATTTTTGAAGACTTTTTAGGAAGTTTAACCTGTTTTCCTACATGATACAATTAATGCATCTGAATAGACTGAACTGAACTGTGTTTTTAAAAGTGTGACTCATTTGTTTCATTTCATCCTGTGACTTCCTTGAAAAACGTAGGTTGCCCTTAGTTGTGTACTGTGTGTGACTCTGGTAATTTCTCAGTGTCTAAAGGTTGTGTTTCTTCAGCAACTTGTGCCAACCTTTTACTTAGTGATTGCTGTGCTAATGCTGATTGACTTAGAAACAGTACAGCTGCTACTACTTTACTTTTGCTCATGGATTACTCCAAAAGCAAACAAAAAGACTGTGTGGAAGACATGGCAAGCATCTGTTTACTCTTCTTTATTCTGCAGGTAACCACGGACATGTACCAGGTTTTAGCAGCCAACAACTATCAGTTGGAATATCGAGGGGTCATAAAGGTCAAAGGCAAAGGAGAAATGACCACTTACTTTCTAAATGAAGGGCCTCCAATTAGTTAGCACTGACTGCAGCATCATGCAAAGATGGATTTTGCATTACACAGGACTGTGGATTGGAAAAGAATCATTTTTTGGCAGCGAAGCTGAAGAAGTGGCGCAGCTGAGATTTCACTCCGTGACTCTAGAGTTGGTATCAGCAAACTCTTTGGCCTCCCATCATGAAAGGCACGTGAAAGAAACCACCTTGCAGTTGTCCCTGGCTGAGTGCTAAGTCAACCAAAGATGTGTACTACAGGGGTCACAGATAAGACATGAATGTGGAATTTTTAAAAAAGGCTGCTACCACAGGATGACATAAGAAGCTATTTAAGTATTTATTGATGCAACACAACATTTACTTGGTTGAAGGAATGTATGATTCACTACAAAGCATTATTTTGGAATGGATTTGCACTCCCATAATGTTTCCATCCCATACTGCCAGCTATTTGAAGTGTACCACTGTGCTTTTATTAGCTGTTTTGAATGGGCTTTCAAAACTGACACCCACTGTTGCAGCACACAAAAAGGCCTTTTAGAAGGGCATTGGTAATGTTTTAGTGTGAAAAGACATTATAGCCTTGGCCCCCTCTTTTCCCTTCTTTTACATGGCTGAATGACTGCTCTTCTGAGTGGGGCTGGCACACCTGATGAAAGGGAAGATCAAGCTAAAGGAAGATGGCTCTACAACCATATTTATTAAAAAGTCGTCTGTGCTCTTCTTTGGTATCTATCAGTTTACACGGGAAAGACTAGATGTAAACAAGAGACATTTTGTGGGGGGAACTCCCCTGAAATTTGTTGTGGGTTTTTTTGTATTTTTTATTTTGTAATATTGAAAACCTGGAGATCTAACAGATATACCAAATTCTATATTTTGTAAATTATATATAAATTAGAAGGCAGGCTGTCCACACCAAGGTGTGGGGGGAGGTGTATATAACCTGTAGACTTTTGTGTAACTTTCTTCTGCATAATACTCTGAACACAGACTTGGCAGTTTTCAGATTATCATTATACAATCAACCAACAACAAACAGGTGAGTTTCCAGGCTGAATCAGATGCATTTTAAAATGAAAATCCAGAAAAATCTACAACCCCAAAGAAGAGGAAAAAACTCGCAGTAGTCACACAGTTTTTCCATGCAGAATTCGAGAGGAGGGTGGCGGCTTCCCAATGGCAACAGGACCTTTGAGTTTTAGCTACTGAAACGGTATGAAACATGTCAAAAAGAGCTCTAACCAAATCTTCTAACTCTTAACAGGAGCTCTTATGAGAACAAAAAGCTCATTTGAACTTTTATGTTAAAAGAAATCATTTTTCATAGATGGTCTTACTAGAATCCTGCTGATCTGAGTTGTCTGATACTGTAACTGCCATTTGACACTACAAGGAACTACGTGCTGCAGCATTGAATTGACTTTCCTGTAGTAAGCACTTATTTAAATATCACAGATTTTCAATTTTCAGGAATTAGGTGATCTTCAAAAAAGATTATGATGGCAAGTGAGTATATGAGGTGGTTGACCTTAAACTACAGTGCCATTGATATTGTGTTGGGCATCTTTATCAATAGTGGGGGGGGTTTATGAATAGTTCACTGTTATCATTTATGTACCTTTTTTAACTATTAAAGAAAAATTCCCTTGATATTTTATTAAAAAAAAAGGAAAATAATTTTAAAAAAGCTATATTTTTTTATATTCTATGAGGGGAAAGTTTTGATATTGAATTTGGCTAGCACTAAAATTTACTCCAATCCTTTGACATTTAATAAAGTTCTTTTCCACTCTTCTCAGGGCAGAATTATTGTAGTACTAACAGCTTAATGATTGCACTATGGTGGTGGTATATTATTTCCTACTCGACAATAAGTGAAAATCCATGGGCCTGTCTTAATTAATTTGCTATACTGCTAAGCATGACCCAAGCATTAAGCCATTTAAACATGAGTTTAAATGGCATTGCCCCTTTCCTTCTCCCTTCCACTAGGAAACATCTCTGAAAAGTATAGTATATATTGACTTCTGTAAAACTGCCAAGTCTGTCCTTGTACTATACTTTTGCTCCTTTACATCTTTCCTGGTTTGCAAAACACTTAAGTTGCATCACACTCTTATGCCTTCCTCCCCCTCCTCCATCTTCCATCCCTTTTGCCCCCTCACTGAGTTTCATTACCTTCATGCCATTCACTCACTTTTAGGTTTGCTTTCTGCTTTCCAAAAGTCTGCAGTCTTCTTAACTTTTGATTCATCTTATGAAGTTGTGTTGTCAATGAAATTTCGAGTCCCCAGTATCTCTAGCTGTGATTGTTGACAGTGTGTCATGATCATTTCGAGGGGTATTCACACACTCTTTACTCTGGATCTTGCAAAAATGGATAGTTATGATTTCCCATGGAAATTGAAATCTATTTAAGTAATTTAACTATATTAAACACTGTTTCACTGGTAAAATGTCTCTGTTTTATTTTAGCTACATCTGACTAGTGAGGAGAGCAGCCCTAAGTTGTGTAGGCGATCCTGGATCTGCAAATGGAACCACACAGTTCCTGTGTCACACTGATGGGCGCCTGGTTACAGAGTCCCAAGGGCTTGGCTGCACAGCAAACATCCCTTGGGTCTTCCTTGTGCACCCTCTTGCCTCTGAATGTTAATCTCAGGACAGCTGACAAAGCCTTCCTGTGGCTCTGTGGTTCCATGTACTGCTATAACTGAATAGCTTAAATTTGGGGGGTCCCTATTTAAACAAACAAAAAAGTATGTATTTTAAATTTTAAAAGTACATCACCACCTTTGCCAAAGGATTCCCCAGGTAGGTACCTCGGTACTTGTCCTCTCAAGGACACCTGGGAGGAGGCAGAAGTGCTGCCAGAGCAGCATTTTTCAATCTTTGCAGGTAAAAGTAAACACTACACAAAACTGCAGCAATTAACAGAAGCCTGAAGTGTAACTGAGAAATAAAACCCTGCAGCTTTCAGCTGCTTTTTTTTTTTAATTTGAGAAGTCATTACACAGGCAACTGAGACCCAAATGACTTACAATATGTTATTGGTTAGGAGAGATTTTTATGAGTGTACTGAGAACACAGCTGCAGTAACAAAAAGCCCTGAAGTATTTAAGGTATCAGTCTTTAAGAAAGATGGTGAAGTAGTATTTAATACTTCCTATGGTCTCCTACATAATGCCCTAAACTGCTGTTTGTACGTTTATCTAAGAATATTTTTTTTAACTATCTGGAGAAGGGTATTCCCCAGGAAAAGGAAAGCAGGAGCCTCTAGTGCTGTGCCCTCTCATTTCAGACACCACACATTGACTGGCTGAACAGTTTTCCCCAGATGCATCTTTTTCCCAACACAAAAGCATTTTGACAAATTTTAAGGTGTTTAGCCACTTCCTCCCAGCACAGAGCTGGCTACAAGCCTGCACATAATAAAACAACACATTTGGGCTGCACCATATTTCTTACATGTGTCCTACACTGCAACTATCCCCAGCCCTGCTGTTTGTGCATTAACATAACATACATGGACACCAACATCCGGCCAGAAACTATGCCCAGAGGCAAATGTTTTTCATTTTGTTAAGTTTCCCAACTGCTCCTCAGGGCACCATCACTTCTAGACCGAAGTTTGGGAGGTGGCCAGAAGAGAGAGCTTGGGATGGCTGGGAAAAGCAGCTCAGCTGTTTTAAGCTGAAAACCTCAATTTCCATGCTCTTGATCCACTCTGTCCAAGGCTTTTCAATTGAAGGATCAAGAAGGCATTGGGGAGAGAGGGAGTGAGGACTGTGAAAATGTAATTTCAGGCAGGATGGGAGCAGCAGCACAGCAGCATTTTCCTGCCATCTGGCAGCCAGGTAGTTTTCTGTAAAAAGCAGGGTAGTACTTTTTAATCTCTGTCCCTGAGCACTTCTCAGTCCCCACCTGCCCTTCTCTGCCCTGGCTGTTGGGAAAGCCAGCAGTGGGTGCCATGTGGGAGTTGGAGCAGTGGTGAGAATCTAGCACTGACACAGAGGTGATGCTGGTGCAGCACAGCACAGGCATTTCAATAAAAAACTCCACAGAAGACTAGCTAGAGAGAGCCAGCTCCCCTGTAAGCAGCTGGCCCGAGATCCTTAGCACAGAAATTCAGATGCAAATAACTATTGCCATCTACTGGAAACAGACTTATGGAGCCTTAGCCAGGCACTGCAGGGTGAACCCAAAAGAGACAGAAAACCCCTTCCACCATGAGGAAAAGGGGAGCATGTCACAACCTAAAGGCAGCCACTCCTTCCAAAGTAATTAATTAGGCACAAACTATCAAACATCAGCTTACAGATAAGCAAAAAATAACCATCCCAGGCTGTGGTGCCACCACTCAATACTCCCCCCAGCACTGTGCAAACAAGACCTTTCCAGACCTGCTGCTGCTCCTCTTGCCCTCTCTCCCACGGCACTTCTGCAGCAGCTTCAGCCCAGGACACGGAGCACAGTTTCCTTTGCTTTCAGGCACTGCAGTGCTTGGCAACTGAGGGTGCTCAGGGTACAGGTTAGTGGGCCAATCCTACCATGTCTCACATGCTCCCAGTGCCAGCTGAGCTGGATGCAGTTGGAGCTTTGCACTCCCTACCAGAGCCAGGTCATACAGGGCCTGTGCAGCCCCCACTACATGTACCTTAAACCTTCCGATCATGTACTTGTCATCTGGCTGTCTCAGGAGACTTTACAGAAGAGAGAAATATTAGCCAGGAAAACAAACACTCTGTAAGTGCTCTGATAGGTCTGAACAACTCCTGCACAGCTCTGTGCAGTCAGGAGAGCAAACAGGGATGTATGTACCAGTAAGTGCTACATAACATCTATTAGCCAACTATTTGATCAATACGACTGATGAACCACAATTTCGTTCATTAAAAGAAGCTGGTCCAGACACTCTGAGATCATTTGACCTTACCAAAATAAATGGTACCTGGAATATGTGATCAGCTATGGAAGTGACTGAAAGTCAGTGACTGGAAATGCACATGCAGCTGGATGGTCCAGGGTTCCTCTGACTCCTCCTATTGAGAGATCAGCTGGACTCTGGGCAACACAGGGATGAAACTGCCACTGATGCAGACCCACTACTGCCAATTACCCCCAATCAGGGAAAACCCTTCCTGTAATACATCCCTGTATATTAACACCATTCAGAAAGCATAGATTTCTACAAGCTATAACATGTATCCAGAATGCTATTTATTCTGATAAAAAGCTGACTTAAAATAGCATGTATTTAGTGTTTCCCAATGTTAATGGGCTTCTTATTCCAAAACAAACTAACTAAGCAAAAAACAATCATACAATAGTACTTGCAGTGGAAATGGGAAGGCAGAGGCTGAAAGGTAATATCCATAACCAGATGCTCCTGAGTCCTTTGATAAGGAGAGTATCAATATGTTAAATAATGTTCAGTGAATTTTCAGTAATCACTATGTCTGCAAAGGAAACCAGTTTCCATCATCATCTAGTTCTCTGCTAGCTTTGATATAGCTAAAAATCAATCCAAGTAACATATACATACATTCTCTCATAGAAGGCTGCATTCTTTTCTATAGCTCTCTCTCTCTGGATATATTCTCATATACCTCATAAACATGCATGTGGTGTTTTACATGAAACAGTGTGAAAGGAGAAGGGGCCTATAGACTTTCCAAGATCTGAAAACTTATTTACTAGCAAAACCTGACAATTCACAAATGAGACAAGTTTTTATCCCCAGCTATTGGTCCAGACATTGAATACAAGACAGCAGAACACTACAAAAAACCCCAGAAAAATATGCAAGGAAGATGTGATTAAACCTCTAGAAGCTCAAGTAGGTGACTCTGAGGTAATCAAACTTCCAACAGCATTATATACACCCTGTGGAAGTCAGTCAAGCTTTTGGTCATTCCTTCCTGAACATAAATATGAACAGTGACACCTTATTCAAAGAAACATATGCTCTTGTGGGTGTTGGATGGACCCATTCCAACCTTAAGGAGGGCTTCCTTCATCAACACAGCATGACATGGGCTCTGCTTCTACTAAATCCCACAGAAAAATGAAGCGACTATGAACGACCTTCTACAATTCAAACTAAAATAAAGCATGTTGTTGAGAATAGTCATCTTTCATAAGTTCATCTCCCTAAGTCTAGTAACTCAATATCTGGTAAAATCAGCAGGGAAGCTCCTACTATTTCTCTGAATGCCGAGTCTGTAGAAGCAAATGGGAAACCATCATTTTCAGCAAATTTTCACTTCCAACTTGGTCTCCTGTACCTTGGTTCTTATCTCACACAAAATGTCAGCAAGTTCTAATATTACAGTCAAACTAAAACACACTAAAAAGCCATGCTTTTAGCACCTAGCAATATCAGGTAATGATGAACAGTCATGCTCATTGACTTTTCATTGTGAAATGGGATTCTTATCAGTGCCATAAAAACAAGCAAACAAAATCCCGACTGTCTTCCATTACAGTGACAGTTATATTTGTTCATTGTACCTGCTAATCAGCAATTAATTTAACACTAGCACAACTGGAATGGAATAATGGCTCCAAATGCTATGACAAAGGAAGTTTTCATTCCCTAAAAATGTATCTACAGAAATAGCAGGAAGGGAAGATGCCTCAGAGAAAACAAGATTCTCTGCCAACATACAAACTGAAGAAATGATGTAACACAAAATTCTTTGTGTGCACAACAGCCTGAGTTAAAAACTAAGCAGTACTGCAGGTATTCATAATAGCTTCCCTGTCTACCAAAGGAGGTGAAAAGATAGGTAAAAGGACTCCTCTAGACTCTATAAGCAAAATAAAACTTGTTTTTATGCTTAAAACACGAATAGCTCTATCTTTCAATCACTAATTTTAAATGGTAAAGGACTCTCTTCACCTTTTCTAGTGTCTGGAGTTCAGGAAAGTGCACTGAATGCTAATACAAGAAAATTTCTCTGCGCTAAACAAAGGCTGCTTGCTGCTCTTGTAGATTTTTTAAATACTTGTGATATAAACACTTACTAAAATTCTTGTATCCTTAAATCCAGTCCTCCTCTTTATCATTTTTCATGTTCCTGAACACATTCTTCTTCTCTGTCTCAAACCGAGGATGGACGAGAATTATCTGCATCACCCCCAGTACCAACCTTGGAGCCTGGGCACCAAGGCATCTTCAAGAGCTTCAACTCAGACATCACTCTGAGACAAGCCTGTTCACTTCAACTGCCATTTCATTCTCTAATTCCTGATTGTATTATGCACAATTTTCTTGACTAAAAACATCTACTTAAAATAAAATATCTAGTTCCTTTCTTCTTGGTCATATAATTTGACACTAAATAACTTACAGAAAACCACAACATTTTGGTATAAAATGCCCAAGAAAATTTGCCTGAACCAACATTTCATAGCACAGCAAAGATCTGCTGATTCCCAAACCCAGTCACACAAGAACATGGCAACTTCCCTGACACTAAAGCTTGATTACAACCTGTATATAAAAATCTACATCTATTTATTTGCACATCAGGAAACATCTTAAATAACTGTCATAAAGCTGTAAGAATAAAACCCTGGTATAACTGATGGTACTATATGGTTGCTTTTCTAAGTGTTTGGGGTTTGATAGTTGATTCACCAACTTTAGGGGCATCAAATGGGTCTCTCAAACACAAGTCTAGACCAAGGAAGTTTTATCCCCACACAAAAACACCCAATCCATAAAGCCAGAAGAATAACCACGATCCTTTGCCTTTTCTTGTTTAAGCTAATCCGATTGATTTATTTTCCTGTCACCAGCTCTCTACCTCAGGTTTGAGCTAATTATTCATCCATTTCTGAAAGTAATGAAGAACACATAAAAAGAAGAACAATAGTCCAGCAAGTACAAGTCACTCAATTTACTCACCAGTTTTTTCCAACCCTTCCAGAGTCCAAACACAGGAAGCGAGCAGAAAACCCGAGGTTAAGTGGCAGAACTTTTTGAATAATTGCTAAAAAGGAACTCTGTCTAAAGAGATCACTTTCAAAGGATAATTAAAAGAAAAACACAAATGAAAAACATTAAAAAACTTACAGCACTAGAAAGAGGGCCATGTGTGAAGCTGATCCCGAGAAACTGAGTTTCCAGGTTACATTTTAATTAAGAAAACATTCACATATATGTCAATGTGAAACTAAACATTCCAAAATTTAGTATCTTACATAGTCCACATTTCATTTGCTAATATGCAATAGCATTATTACTACTTATTTAGCCTATTCCCTACTGCCTCACAAAGGCAAAACTGATTTTGGAAGTGAAAAGCTTGCATGATATGCAAAACATATACTCTACACATTCCACCACTAACATACTTTTGAATGAAGCTTTTTTATGCCACCAGTCAAATTCCTCAAAATTGGTGTCCCTACATACATTTCACTGCATGGATATGCTCCACTTTCCTCCTCTAGTCCCATAGTCTTTTGTGTCCTTTTCACAAAAATAAAAAATAATTAAAAAAAAGTTCAACTATCAAGTGAAAAATGTCCACAGGCATTTATTTGAAAAAAAAAAAAAAAAGCCCCCATCCAGACAGCTTCTTCTTTTGGAGAACAGCTTTACATTCCTGAGAGTGAGTAACTACTGGAACAAGACTTTCTCTAAATGTTCCAGGACCTGTCAGACATTGTAATCAGGGGACTTTCCCTGTGGCTGTCGCAGTCGAATTTGCAAGGTAGAAAATGCTCCCACAGTCACATGAAAGAAGAGCTGCCACAGGTTGCGCAGTTCATACAGATACATGTTACACAGGCAAATCAGCCCAAAAGTCAGGAAGGATTTGGCATTCCTCCAGCCCGTGTAGTACACAAACAGGTAACACTGTCAGGAAAGAAAAAGGACATCAGATTACCTCGTGGAAAGTAACTTCCACTGAAGAAACACTACCTGGTCGCTGAGAAAATACAGACCAAAACATGGGAAAGTCTAAATCAAACATGTAAGAACAGTATCAATCCAGCAGTAATGGAAGGATGGAAAGTACCTGCTATCAATACATTTTACTTCCATTTTACTTACAAACCTCTTCTGAGAAAAATTCTCCCCTAGTAATTCATTACAACCCGCAATGAGTGGCCCAAGACAAAACAAAGCAGATGTTTCTCACAATCTCTGTGGTCAAAATACACTCTGTTCCACCCAAGCAGTGAAGAAGGAACAAGAGCCACTGTTAAGTCTTCTTCAGGAAAGCAATGGAAAGTACAAGGCAATCCCTCTGGTACCTCCCAGGGTCCTGCTAGGGTAATGCTAAGGATTAACTGGTAGATGCAGAGGTCCACAAACACCCACTGCCCTGCTTCAGCTGCTGCAAGATCCATCACATTTGGAGAGAAACACAATTCTACCACATTTTAAGGATCTGTTTCTGCACATTGTGATGGAACAGTGTCAGGGCTGCCCTCAGTTCCCTACTCTGCCTTATTCCTATTGCAACGGGAAATCTGTTCAAGTGTCTCACCTCAGTTTTCATCTCTAAAAGGACACAGATTTTACACAGGGATTATTTTTACTTCTGCTGTTGTTCAAACTACTTCCTTAACTGCAAAAAAAATAAAAAATCTTTGTCCCCCCCCTTTGGATTTTGGCTGTTTCTGTCTTCTGAAGAAAGTTTTTGCTGTACTTTAAGGTAGATAACAATAGTATTTGGGCATACTTTGTATTCCAAATCTGTTCCCAGTGCATTTATAACTATGGTTACACAAATTTAACAGCATTCATCATCAGATTATCTAAGTGCCAATTCTGTTCTTTTTGGGCATTTGCCGTATTTTATCAGTCAAAGAAATTCTACTTAATTTTTTTTTTTTTCATTTTTCATGTTCCTCAAAAAAGGGCCAAGGCTTTGTACATTTGCAACTGAGCAATGAAATTTACTGAGGTTACTTTCTATTCTATTTGAACTCAACCACTTTGTTATAAAGCATGCATTTCCACTGCAAGTGTGGCTGAGATCAATAAAGCTACTCACAATTTCTGGATACCCAAATACTTTCAGAGAGGTGAGTACTGGCAGTATCAGTTAAATTTTTATGTCCTTCCTCCAAAGCAAAGCAAAACTAGAGATGAGTAATCCACATGTTTCAGAATCTAGACAGAATTGTTCTGAACCCATTTGGCCATTTTGAGCAGAGTAAATACAGCTTGTGCTGACAGTTTCACAAATCATAGCTACAAGAGCAATTAGTTGGTGCTAGTATGTCAGAAATAAGAATTCAGGTGATTTTCTAGCATTGTCACTTCCACTGACAATGAATGAAGAAGTATGATTGCTTCCAGGATTAAAATAAGAGTCAGGATATGCTTCATCAAAATGATTAATGAATATAAAGGGTTGAAAAAACAAAAGTACTACAGAAGCTTCAAAATGTTATTGTAACACGATGTTGAATGACTGTGAATTTTACTGAAGAACTATTTCAAAGAACTATGAAGTGTATCTTTCATTAGTCTAAGTCTGAAATATTGGATTTGCCCCTTATAAAACAGAACAAAAGGCCAAAAAACAGTCAAGAGGCCAAAATACTGCAGTTTTAACACCTTACTGTAACAAATGCTGTTAGGAAACTCCTGAGGCCTGGTTTTCTACCATTAAGGGGAAGTGTTATGATGGTAATTACTGAGCATGCTTTTATGTAGAAGGTTCCTCCATGCTACTTTAGAGAAGATTTTGATATCTGGGTTTTTTTAATAAATGTTAACAGATGACCAAAGGCTCAGCACTTGATGCTTTGCACTTCAGGTACAACTGAGACAGTTGTTACTTCTGTACATTTTCTTCTTTAGAAAAGACTAGAAACTATGGAGCAACACTCCATGTCAGGGAGCCTAAAACATCATATTCAAGGTAAGTCCTGTTTTTTGCCTGCACACCTAAGTTACAAACATTCCTTGGAAACCAGAAACACGCTGCTATGTTGTTATTAACTGAATACAGCATCATGCATGACTGGTAGGGGAATGGCAAAGAAATGTGCTGTTGTGCAACACAGGGAATGAATGTCCTGAACTCTTAACCATGGCAAAAGAAGATCAGAACATGCCAGAGAACCAACGTCCCTCTCAGTTCTGAACACTGACCAACCGCTTTGCAGGAATGACACTACAGGGTGAGGAACAGCGTTTCAACACGTATCTTGAATAATAATGAAAAGCCTACATTCCAAGTTGCACAGATTCTTTCTTCCAAACAGCTCTGTTCAAGGCAGGCAGTAGAAGAAAGACATATGCCCTCCTGTCTCAATGCACAGACATGAATGGTTTATAAAAACAGTGTTTCTAATTTTAGATAGGAGGGAGGAACGTGTATTTTTTACACCAAAAAAAAAAATGAGAATGGAGGATCTCCACCTTATTGGACATGGAACAGATTGTCGGCATGGAAAATTAAGACCAATCTGAATTATCTAAGGCAGAAGTTGATATAAAGTCAACAAGTGGTGAAGAACACAAGTTATACTGTGACATTTTGGCAGAGGTAAGTTGTAGAGAATGGAGATTACAATTAACCTGGGCAAAAGGCTGACTGATAGAAAGGCTGACTGATAGAAAGGCTGATACAAGAAGAAAATCCCAAGACATTATTTTCTTTTATTGTCTGACACTGTACTAAACATTAGCACACAGAAACAAGTAGAAATTGCATACTCCACACAGCAAAAGATTAAAAGTCAAAAGAATTATAGTAACAGGAACTAAGCAGGACAGGCATTTTACAGATAAAGGTCAATGTAACTGCATTGTCACTGAATGACAGATGCCAAGAGGCATCAGAATGCCTTGCTATAAATTATATAGGAAAGTAAAATTCAGATGCAGAAATGGAAAACCTACAGACATGAAAAGCAAGGGAAAGTATCAGACAGGAAAAGGAAACATAATGAAAAGTGGCCAAAAGCTTTGAAAAGGAAGGAGATGCACATTAATGCACAAAGTGAGGAAAATCCTGAGGTGTAATGCCTAGGTACTACTGTATTTACTCCAAATCCTCCCAGCAGGAAGAAGCAGTAAGGCCTTTCTTCAGATGGTTAAGTTCACCTGAACTATGAAACTCCTATTTCAAGGAAACAATATAACCCCCACTAGCATCAACACTCCTGACTTCAGACTGAAATTGTAAGCTCCAAACAGAAGAGTAAATGTCTTAATCAGCTAACTTGAGAAAAAATGTCAGCAAACAGAAGCTCTTTGTATCAATGTACTATACGGTAATATATGATTAATGAAATAAAATAGAGCAGAATTTATTTTTTACAATCACCCCATTCAAGTATCTGTGACATTTAAGAAAACATGATGACATTTATGCATGACTAGGTCAAGTTTCTAAACTCCAGTGAATTATGCAACCAGAAGAACACACCTGGTACAAACAGGCTGCTGTTCCAAGAAAGAACGCAATAACGTAGCTGAAATCTTCACCTTCATTCTGTGAGAATAAAACAAAAAGCCATGTTTAACAGTGTTTCAGTGAAATACCAGAGGTTTACAGTATGAAAGTTATTAATTATTCTGTTAAAGTAACACTGCATACTTACCTCCTCCAGATGCCTTTGAAAATTCAAGTGTAAACACCAGTAACTAGCTTTGCTATCCACTTCGTGGAAATGTGCCCTCCTCCAGTTTGACAAAATGGAAACGAGATAAAAGGAAAAGACTCGAACTGGCCACTAGGGTGGGGTAAAACTCTACGCAGGGAATAATGCAGGCAGCTCACAGCAGTGAGAGCAAACAGTAGCACAGGAATTTCTCAGACTGACTATTGGAAAATTAAGTTTTCTTGAAGAAAAAGACTGGAAAATTTACTTGAAGTGACAGATCTTTCTACTCTGTGTTTAAAAAACAAACCAAATCCTTCTAACTTATTCAAAAGGGTTGTTACAGTTTCCGTAGAGCTGAGCAGAATAAATTTACATGCTCAGTGACTATCCCAACTGCATTTTCAACAAACATCAAAAACTTTCCCAGGAAAACAATTGGTACTCAGGCAAATGTTCTTCCTTGAGAGTGAGTATCATTTTGAGAAGAAGGTGGTGCATCTGCAAGTACAACTTGTCTCTGCTCAGAGTATGTTCAGTGTAGAGCATTTCCATCTCCAGTGGTGAGCAGGAAAAACTTTGTACATCTGCACATAAAAATCACCCACACATGCAAAACTTCCACACCGTGTGTAAGTCTCTGCCTCTGTGCTACTGCATATGTGCTGGGATAGGGCTACAGAGTGTAACACAGTTTCACTAACACCCAAATAAAACACTGATCAAAATGGAAAGTCAGAGAGAGGCTTTTGAACGACTTCTCAGAACACGTTCCATTAATCATGCTTTGGATTATTTCTCCCTAAACCTTGTGGCTTTTTCCATAATAAAGTAAATTAATAGAAATTTTAATGGATTTTTAGTGTGCCTCATTTGTCAGAAATTAAAATTATCTTCCATCTGTACTGCCATCTATTACCTCCAGATGCAATAATATATAGAACAAAATTAACTGGCTGCGCTGTCATCACTTAAATAGGTTAATCTAATACTGGCACTCCTTTAAAAAAATCAACTGTGGAAAATAATAACTTCTAGAAACATCCCAGTAAGTGACAGAAATCTGTTCAGTACTATGTGTACTACATCATACTTTGAATTCATTGCTATTTATAAACTGAGAGAAGTGTGCATAATACAGAAAAATCTAATTAGGGATAAAGTAGAGTCATTTGTTCACTTCATCCTTGGTCTTTTGAAAAACAAACCAAAAGATTTAAAAAGAAGGACCTTAACCCTGTTCATCAATCCACCGGTCTTTGGGAAATGCTGAGACCTTAAACATTACTGCTTAGTAAACCTTTACATATATCAGTAACTATGTAAGACAACTGGAATACAGGCCATCTTTACCTTACTTCCCCAAAAATATCCATTAAATACTGGAAAATATTGCAGTTAGTCGGCGAAAGGCCTAGAGACCAAGACTTACAAGGATCAGCTACGAAAACTGGGGCTGTTTAGCCTGGAGGAGGCTCAGGAGAGAGCTCACCACTCTCTGCAACACCCTGAACGGAGGTTGTAGCAAGGTGGGTGTGAGCCTCTTCTCTCACGTGACAAGGGACAGGATGAGAGGAAATGGCCTCGAGTTGCACCAGAGGAGGTTTAGATTGGATATTTGAACAATTTCTTCACTGAAAGCGCTGTCAAGCATTGGAATAGGCTGCCCAGTAAAGTGGCTGAGTCACCATCCCTGAAGGAATTTAAAAGCCATGTAGATGGGGCACTCTGGGCCATGGTTTAGTGGTGAACTCGGCAGTGCTGGGTTAATGGTGCCATTCAGGTCTTTCTCAACCTAAATGACTCTATGATAACATGAAGCCCAGATACATGTTTGAATAAAAAGATTATTCACCAGCCAAGCAAGCAGATTACCATTTTCTTTCAGAAAACTTCCAGGGGCTTTTTAGTTTCTATGTCGATCACCAAAACAGAGCCATTAAATGGCAAGAAAGTTGGTGGGGTTTTTTTGTGGTAACACACATGAACTTTCTGTGCATGCCTGAAGGCACGACCAGCATATTCACTTGAATGGCCTGAAAGCATAAACCACTCAGTGACATTGTAGCAGTGAGAATAAAACCAGCACAAGAAATGGAGAGAAAGAATCTGAAAGGCTACAGGAAGGCTCAGAGCAGAGAGTTTACAGAAAAAAATGGGGTTTGTGGGGGTTGGTTGGTGAGGGGAGTGTTGTTGTTTGAGGAGGTGAGGGTTGTTTAGAAGAAATCACTTGACAGTTTTCCCTGACATCGATTCTTTCAGCACACAAAGAGGAATAAGCATTCTACTTGAGAAGGTTTACTAAATACAAACAAAAAACTAAAAAAAGTTTCTAAAAAATAATTCTACTAAACCTGTTCAAAGATGCCCACTCTGTGGACTTTTCAAAAAAAAACTGGTCAGATTTTCAAAGCTGTTCATCATTTCACTCAAGTGTTTTTAAATAGCATCTATAGAAATTAAACGCCTCATACCCTGGCATAAATTTAGAAAACGGAACATTTTGTTCATATACTCACTGCTACCAAGGTACCAGGGAAGGAGTTGGCCACCCACCTTCTACTGCTGTTGAAAATCAGCCTCAATGAATGAGGCATCACACTCAAAGAGGATGCACAGATCACAAACAATACAGATTTCATAAACTCAGGCCTGACCTCACAAACAGTACTTCTGAAAATAAAACTGGCAAGACTACAGCATCTTCTAAGGTGATAATTATGATGCATAACTTTTCAATTCACAAATAAGTACAATACCTGGAGAAGGCTTTCTATGGCATGAAAGCCACGAATTAAATTCAAAGCTCCACATAAGAGACTAAGCACAAATGAGACAATCCCTGGCAGAGTCACAGGTTCCAGACGCTGATGAGGAGCTGCAAAGCAGATGATCAAAAAAAGATATCAAAGGTCAAACCAATGCCTTTAGAAATTTAGTAAAATAATAATCTCATTTTTCAGTGGTTTCTAGCTCAAGATATCACTGAAGCAAACCACAAAATTTTTTTTTTCTAAAAAGAAGAAATATTTTAAATTTTCAGCACAAGGTTTAACAAAAAGTAAATCTTCCTTCAGTTCACATATATAATTGTCTTGATGTATTTAGTCTTTATTTCAACACATTCCATTTATTCAGTATGGTACTGATAGCTGCTCAAACATGCCAGGAAATCCAAAGTAAAAGATGCACTTGCTAGTGAAATCCATCCACAATTAGTAACCAGCTAATAAGTCTCTCACGGCCTCCACTCTTTTTAACACTAACGCATTAGCAAGGTATTGAGACTGGTTTAGCTTGTTTGCTGAACAGAATACTTTGAGGCAAAGCTATCACAGTCCCTTTCCTTAAAAAATACAGCCAGTGAGTGCTACCAGAGACACATAAAAAGACAGCTCTGAAACTAAACTAGTTTCTGTATTACAACCTTATACAGACCTTCCAGATAGTGCTTACAAAACACATTAAAATTAAAGCATCCTTTTTTTCCATGCACACCCACTCTTTCAGGCTTATCTAGGGTCACAAGTATGTAAGAGTTGTGCATGTTTCCTCATTACTGTCCCTTTCCATAATTAATAACAGAAAGCAAACGTGAAAAAACAATGCAAAACTCTTAATAGTCTGGGCAACACTGGGAAAACAATGGGACTACTGAGCCAAACTCAAATCATTCCGTTCAAATCAACCAAGTGTAAAGATATGAACAATGAGGTTAATGAACTGTAACATTAATAGAGAGGGGTGTCAATCCTGGTTGCATTGCAGATTCAGGAAAAAGGCTTTTCAAACAGTTTATGAAGTTACAGAACCTAAATTAAAACCAACAAAGCTATTTCACATTGATAAGCAGGCAGGGCTGTCTAATTATGAGTGTATGATAACAAAACTAAAACACAGGATGAGTTCAGTTAATTCATTTGTGCTGAATTTAATAGGATAATCAGTCGGGGTTTTTTTAAACAAAAGCATAACCCACGTTTAACTTTGAGAGCTCATTGCTTTTCTAACTCTAGGGCACATTACTCCCAGCAATCACTCAGTTAGGGTCAAATGTGCCATTTGCATTTCAAACCACTCTTTTTCAATGACTCCTAACTAGTTGTTTAGTTTTGACTTTTTTAAACCACCTCATCTAGAAAGTGGCAAAAAGCTGAGGGTGTATGTGACCAGTTTTAGCCAAAAGTAATTGCATTTCATTAACTGGTGGGTAAAATTAGTTCACTGCTCTCCACTCACAGCTTTCTAGTCAATCTCATTTCCCCCATGTATCGGGTAACTTAAAATCATCGTGTGTTAAAACAGCATTTAAAACACCTCTTTGAGAACCGTGGGGGGAAAACTAAAGAGTCTTGGCAGCTAAATCATGACAGTCTATGAGGGATCATAAAATACTAATTTTTCTCTCTTATTAAAATATGAAAACAAATACAAAAAATTTAAAGGACATTGCACATTGCTACTAATGTCATTAAACTCTCCAGGGCTGAACAGATTTTAGTGTTATGATCAAAGCGACAAAAGTAATTTATACATGAAAAAATGAAGGCAAAACCAAAAGAATGAAGAGGGAATGTCAGAGAAGGCAGGGTAAAGGCTTGCTGACTTTGAGTTGGTACATCCATCAATCAGAACTATGCTAAGTGCCATATCAAAAATCCTTTATTTACATAAAGCACAAACTTTGAATTTAATGCTGACATTTAAATAAAAATATAGGAAATTTATATGATATGAGAAACTGCACTACTTGTAAGGATGTTTATTTAAAACTAAAATGTAAAAAAAAAAAAAAGCCAAAAACATGGAGTATACCATCAAGCAAAAAATAACTTTGATTTGACAACTTCTCCTTCATTGAAAAAAAGCTCAGAAAATAATGTATCCTAATCTAAAACATAACAACAGCATGCTGTGCCCTTATTTCTAATGCCTGCCAACACCTACATTCACCTTCAAAGCAAAATGTTATCTATAATCTGTGGACTTTACGCTTCACAAATTCATAATTACCCTTATTCCTCACTACACAGCACAACTTCCTCTGAAGGGAAGGGGCTGCTACTTGCAATTACTTTCACAACACAGGAGACCTGGACAAGACACTGTTACTACAGGACCAATTACAGCCTAAGTAACAGCCAGTGCTTCCTCAGCATGACCAAAAATAACTGTCCAACTCTCCCATTCTGCAAAACAAGGCTTGCCCTCACCCAACTCCCCACCTCTGCATGCTCTCCAAGCTGATTAAACAGACTTACTGCACTTACGGCAAGTCCTACTTTAACAGGACTTTCCAGCATATTCAGGAAATTACACCAGGCAAACCATATCTTTCTGTGAGAATTTGTCCTTAGAGCAAAGGAGAAACTTTGAAGTCTAGCCAACTGAGTGGGCAGCAAATATCCAGAGAAAGTTCTTTTCAAGGGTGGAGAGAAGTGATGAATGTAAGAATTACAAAACTATTAGCAGACTTGCTAAAAAAGACACTGTTATTCAATGGCATCTAAAATGTGAAGAGCTGAAGAAGGAGCAAAGTGCAAACCTCTCATAATGTACAGCCCTTTGATGGTGAGTTTCTACAGCAACTCAAGGAAGTGGGTAACTGAACAGAGATCTATGGAATTCAGAGGAAGAAGAAAGTTAAAAATAACTGAAAGAGAAACAGAAAAAAATCAACATGAAAAGAAAAGAAAACAACAGATCTGCTTCTGTAAGAAGTTTGAGTGGGTGAAAAAAATTAAGATGATCTGTCAATTACTGTTGAATCTTCCTTTATAGTAAAAAGGGAAATGGTCCCTATGCATTTTAATTTAGGCCCATATGATTTTCCAACACTTTTACTCAGAAAAGTAATAAAAAACTCATCTCCCACTACACGGACAACTGTAAAAAAACTGCCAATTTTGACACAGGCCAAGTTCTCTCATGCTTATTGCTTTTTCTTTTCCAGTTGCAGAAAATGTGAAGCTAGACAATTTTCAGAGTTAACCGGTTGCCACTTCTGGCACCATAACCTTTTCCACAAGGCAGGACAACACCAGAACATTAACAGTAAACAACATAAGCATCAAAAGTGGCAAAAGGATGGTATCACAGCACTGCACACCTCTAAAAACAGCCCACACATCTAAGCAGGATATGATTAAAGGAATGTACAGTTTGGTTAGAAGATTCCACTCTTTTAAAAATTTAAGCATCTTCACACCTTTCCTTTATTATTTTTCCAGAATCTATCTCTAATACTGTTAAATTGCAAATACAGAGACTGTAAGTTATTTCTACACTGTCTCATAGCACCTGGGATTCTCAGAACCAGGGTCCCAGAGTACAAACAGAGCACCCTAATGACTTTGTTTGGTTTTCATCTTCAGTAGAAAGCAGTTTTCAATCTTCTAGAGTAATCCTTACAAGTACATAATAAGGATAATACACTGGCAAAGAGATCCTATTAATATACACATATATATAAACTGCACAAAATTATGCTGATCTCTTTTATTACAAACCTGTAGGAAGTGTTTAGATTTATGATTTCAATTCTATGATTTATGATTGCACCCCGACACTGTAAAGTGAATGGCATTCAGTATCTGCCTGCCCAGGGTAACCTTGTACTTTTGGAAACTAAGTAAAGTAAAATTAACGCTTCCTTCCATTCTACTTATGGTTTTGCTTCACTAAAGTTGGAAGACTGAAATCAGATGATGTCAGTTTCACATGTGGAGTCCATGGATTAATGCAAGGATCTGGGGAATTTTAAGTTTTTAATTTTCCCAGCTGTCCTGCTGGGAAACACCTGAAGGTGGGCCTCAGACTGATTCAGAGCATTCACTTAATAGCACAAACCTCTAACCCAGGTCAACCACACAATTTTGTATTTACCTCCTACAGGAAATAAATTAAAAGTTTTAAAAAGTTAACGACTACTTAAACGAATGTGGCAATTTTACACAAAACTGCAATTCTTAACATTGTACACAAGGTACTCATTTTAGAGAGTGCATCATCTTTTAGCCAGCACAGCTCTTTGGATTTTCACCACTGCAGCTGCTTCCCAAAGCAGTGCTTCTCCCTCCAGCTGCTCTGACTCCTGACACTATGGTCTCAGCTTATGTCATCGAGTCTTACTGGGCAGAAATAATAAAAATTTCCAGAAAGGTCAGAATTTTCTTGAAAGGTCAGAAAAAGAAAGATCATCTTCTTGTTAAGTGCTCATCTTCATTTGCAGGGAGTTTTTTCCCTTCAGTAAAGCAGTCCATTGAACAGAGCCACTTCTCTCTCTGGATGCCTTGGGAAGACACGCACTTTGAGCAGGGGACAAAACACACATCTAAGCTAAAATGCACATAAGGTCATAGCAGCTTCATGCTTTAGAACCATGAAAAAGCTTTTTTTGGTTTTTTTTTAAGAAAAAAAACCCAACAAAAATTAATTCTACTACCCTGCATTGATCTCATTTAAGGATACAAAACCAGAAGTCTGAAGCTTACCTGCAGAGATCTTACCAGTACCCTTATACTCCCCCACAGACACATGTGCAAAGCCATTAGGTGAACCAAGTTCTGACACAGAAATTTGATATGGTGGTCTCAGTTTGATTTCTGTCTGCATGTCAGCAAGATTCATCTTTGTTGACAAAGAACGTGTGTTGTTGTATCTCTGTTTGGTCCTCTGAATGAAATTATCTGTGTAAAATTTAAAATAAAAAGGTTTGTTTTTATGGACTTTTGTTAGTTAACTAATTCAAGACCGTGCAGCTCTATGTACTGCATATTTCACAAATCGAAATACATTGTTTGAAATGTTTGTGTTTATTTGGATTTTTAACACTATTTCTGGTTTGTGCCTAAGAGATCATGGGTTATTTAATTCTGCAGTTAAAAAAAAAAAAGCTCTAGAAATCTAATTACTTAGTAACTGTGAATAAACTAATGACTTTTCACAGCAAGAGACTGAATGCATTTCTAATACAATGGAAATACTGTACTTATTCTCACTTTTCTGTTTGTTTAGTAAATATCCTTATGAAAAAATTAACTCCAGCATTCAAGTGTGAATATACTTGAGTATGAAACATACTTGCAAAATACTCAGGAGGAGAAAATTAATATATATTTAAGCTGTAATAGACTTAAATTCTAACAACAACTAGCAGAACAAAGGTATCGGGGGGGAAAAAGTGTTCACAGAAATCTTCACAAGGAAGATAATAATGTTTTACAGAAATTGTTAATAATTGACTGAATTATAGACAGGAATTAACCAACTGGAATATCTTCCCCTGTATTTCTAAAACTGCAGTTCTTTTTGCTCTAATGTGTTTTCTAAAAATATCTAAAATAACTGCTTAATATATGGTATTAAAGCAACATAAATTAATGGAATTTGTAACAGCTGGTATCTGGTATATATGAGTTGAGTTGCATCTGGAGTTTTCATGACAGAAGATTAAATGCTTCACTACTTCATAAGACAAATAAAAATCTCTCCCTTTCATGTACTGAACAAAAGTTACAGCACAGCCAAGAGCAAACATAGAACTGCAATCTTTTACTTGAGAAATTTATGAAGCTTAGTGACTTTGTAGGTTAAGCATTTCAACAGGTATGAAGTCAAACAACTCCTAGTATTATTAACTAGGAGACGATGAACTCCAGAGTTGGTCACGTAAGGCTCCAACCAAAACCTACTGGAATAAACAGAAAGATTACTAATAAATTTGGATAAAATTCTAGTAGCCTTAGTTTAATGCCCAAAGAAGTATTTCTTTGTTGACTCTAACAGCAGCTAATTTGGACTCTAAATCTGCCTAAAATACAGCTATAAACTGCCTTGGACATTTTTGTTTTCTGTGCATGAAGTTGCACATCTATTTAAATACTCATTTGTCTTAGTGGGACAATGAAGAGGAGAAAGTCAGATCCTTACCAAACTCTATGAAACAGTAGGGTCTGATGGCAGTATTTGTCTTCATCATATTGTAGGTAGTGATGAACTCTTTTTGAAGCTCATCCAGGAAGCAGAAAGCCAGGACACTGGGATAATTTTCAGTGCACAACATCATGTAACTTACTCCCAGAGAACTTATAAAGCTAGAATTGAGACGACATATTTAAAATTTCAAATTTAAATCCAGTGATTTAGCTGCTTCTCTAGTCTTGAACTCATGTTTTATAATCAGAAAAGCAAAATGTTATCTGGGGTGGCAAAGGAATTAATGTTTACTGAACACTCACAACATTATTCTAGAAGAAAAACAATTTACTTTTAGGCAACATTTTATTTTAACACGACATTTTATGATCATATGAGAAGCTGTATTACACACACATATGTGTGTGTGCAAACATATATACACACATACACAAAAAAGAAAATAACACAGAGTTTAGGGGATACAGAAACACAGCAGGTTTTTCCTGTAATAGGTTTTCACTCATTTCAAATGCAGAATATGTGACTTGGTGCATCCCAAAAATGCGAAAACCTATCTCAAGATTGGGGGGCAGAGAGGAAGGCAGTTGATTCTTTCTAGAATATGTGAGGAAATAAAATTGTTCCCTAGAATACAAAATTATTCCTTCTCCAAAGATAGCTGGAAGGACGATCAGAGATGGCAAACATGAAATCAGAAAAGGGTAGTTTGCAATATACATATTCCCAGTTGCATTTAGGCAACTCATTAGAATTCAGGTTTTCATGACATATTCAAATTTCTCCAAAAGTCCTGATGGGCAACTTCTGCTACTAAAAGTAATCAAAGACAAAAGTAATAAAGACCATTCTGACTAAGCCTTATGCCTCATCCTTAAAAGTTTAACTTAATCAGTTAACAAGCCAACTACAGCTGAGGTCTTAAAAAAAAAAAAACAACTGACTGGAATAATTTAGTCTATCCTGGCCTAAAACCAAGAAATGCTAGAAACTCCCACATTCCAATGGGAGATGGAGAGGGCTGAGCCCATTCTAGGATCATTCAGGTGATATGCTTTCCACTACTGTGACTTCTACACAGTTGCTGGGGTTAAGACGAAATTACTCACCTGATTTAAAATAGTAGATCTAAGTTAGAATCAGAATTTAGCTCAGCTAAAGTGCAACTAGTAGTGAACTATCAACTACACAGAGGTGCACCTTGTTACCAACACTGAGGAGAAAGATCACATAAAAAGCAAAATTCTGAGTAACCAACAGATTCAAAAAACTATTTCACAATAATACAAGATTCACACTGTGAAATAATTATTGAGTTATGCTTGGTTTCTAGCATGTTTCTTTGAATCCAACAGAAAGCCTGAAGGCACAACAAAAGGGTATAATGTAAACATCCTAAACAGTTATTTCAGCAATACTGGTTATGAAAGTATTTGGGCACCTTTTAAAAGTTGTGCAGCCTAAAGAAAAGAAAACAAATGAGTATGAGTTGAACTAACATGACCAAGAAAAGTCTGGTCATTTTCATGTAAGAATCAATCTCAAAATTAAAATAAATATTTATACCAGATAAAGGACTTCAATATTTATAAAAATACTGTCTATTTCAAACTAGAATCATAAAATGGTTTGTTTGGAAGGGATCTTAAGGATCATCCAGTTCCAATTCCCCTGACGTGGGTAGGGACCTTCCACCAGACCCACCAAAGCCCCACTCAGCCTGGTCTTGAACACTTCCAGGGATGGAGCATCCACAGCTTCTCAGGGCAACCTGTGCCAGTGAGTCACCACTCTCACAACAGCTTCTTCCTAATATCTGATCCAAACCTGCCCTCTTTCACTTTAAGGCCCCTCTCCCTTGTCCTAGCACTATATGCCCTCCCAAGAATTTCCACCAAAGTCTGAGTAGGTTAAATATCTTTCTACAATTTCTCAATTTTAAATTTCTAATACATAAATACTGTGCGGAATTAATCTTAGTTTGATTAAGCATTTCTAATGTGAACTGTTAACTTTTTATTTTACAGACAGACACAACCCAGGATATTGCAAATACATAAAAGAGAAGCCTTACTTTATATTATACTGTCCCGTTTTCAGAGTACATCTATCAGGAAGCTGAGAAAGTTTCTTCGAGAGCATTTTAAAATATTTTCTACATTCTTGCATTCCTGTGCTTTGCTCATAGTCAGTAGATGCAGACAGTGGGAGTCCATCCCTCACACGGACCACAGAGGCAGACAAAATCATAGACATTGCCAACAGAGTTAATGACAACCTACAACAAAACACAAATCAGGAGGAATCAGAATTAAGGTAAAAGCAGAAACAATGGAATCAGCTGTAATTAATCAAACTTCTCAAGCTGTATGTGGGTTCAGGCTTCAAACAGGGCACAGTGAGGATTTTCAACTATAACTCAGATTAGAGTCCTAACTGAACAGGACCTATTAGTCTACATGAACCACAAAGCAGTTTAAACCTTACCTTAAATCAAAACATTCAAAAGTTTAGCAAGACAAGCATTAAAGGAAGGATTACTTATCTGCTAAGTATCAGTACACAAATTTGTTCTCCTACAAGTGGGCGAACTGCTAGAATTTATAGGAAGCCAAAAGCAAACACTTCCTCAGTTCTTAACACTGCTCTGCAGACTCCTACCACATACTACACCTATCACTCCAGAGACCATGAAAAATATTTGTGCCTCCCTCAGATGATGCTACTCAAGTTCCATACAGTCACAAACTGCAAAAGGAAACAGATTTCTGAATACAGCTGAAATATGCTTTTGTGTGCAATACTGACATGTTTACAGCACCTCTCAAACTATGACGTTAAGGGTGCTTTACAAGCCTCAGCAACTGAAGGACTGTATTCTCAAAAGTCAGGAAGCCAAATTTTCTCCAAATAACACTGCCTCTTCATAAAAGAGAGGAAATAACTATATTTTTTTCCATGAACTCTCACCTTCTCTATTTCCCACTACCCAAAGGTTAAGTAGGATATTTAATGAATAATCAACAATATTCATGTTTTTCAAGGTTATTTACTCTTCAGAGAGAAAAGTGTATAATAATGAAAGCGCTGAAAACGCGTTGTCACTTTCAGTTTAATAAATTCAGCTGCATCAGCAGTCAAACTTCAACCTCCTTTGAGATGCATCATTAGCTGAATAAATTCCAAATTAATATCCTCTTATTTTACTTGTACAGCACATCAGACTTTCCCCGAAGTCGTAAGAGCAGTGGAAGCCACTGTTGCCTGTAGTCTGCTGAATTCCTCTGGGCTTTCCTCAGGTGCACTTGTTATTTCAGCACTTCACTAGAGAATTCCCTGCTGTACCAAGTGCTTTGATCATCTGGACACAAAACCAGAAAACCACTCCACCTTTAAGACTTGCTCTAGATTAGCTTGATGGCACAAAGCATTTGAGAAACTAAACCCACAGTTGTAGAAACTTTTCCCTCCCTCTGAGCTCATACACATGCTCCCAGAAGGACAATTCACACGGACCCATTTTCTTAACTATGCTGCTACCCATATAACCAAGCCAGCAGCTCAAGAGCACAACAAATTTGGAAAGGAGTTTAAACTGTAATGGTTCTCTGACAATAACCACATCTACCACTTGGAACTCAATCCTGACAGGGACTTTTGGGAGCTATATCAATATAAACAAAAGAACAATGATGTGATAGCAAAGTTCAAATACCCCCTTCATTAACTTACTTGCACAAAATGTAATTTCATGGATCTGCATTTCCTCTGATGAAACAAATAACTTTGTTAGCACGTAATGTGAAGAAAGAAACAAAGCTCCCTGTCTTCTTTCAGAAAAAGGCAGTGAATAGGGTTGCACTGCAGGAGAAACTTGGAATCCTGTAGCCAGCTCTCAAAAGAAAAAATATTGTTCTGCTCACTTTTTAAATGATCTTGACGGTTAAAGTTCATGTTGAGCTATCTGATGAGAAAAGAACACACAGGAAAAAGTTAATAAATGTATTTTCAGGCTAACAACATTCTTCAGCTCTTTTTGTGAGGGCATACTTATTGGGAAGGCCTGAACCCAGCCAAGGGAGGTTACTCAAAAGGTATTCAAAGAAAAAGAAAACTTGAATAATAATGATACTAAAATGTTTCTGTCTTCTTCAAGTGAAGATCAGGAAGTCCCAACACTTCAGTCATTTAAAATGGGGAAAAAGGTCATCCCTCTGAACAGTATGGGAATAACTTAGGATAAAAAAAACCTTGACTCTGAATCCCATCATTCACCTCATACACTATGTTTAATTAACATATAATTCTCTCTGATCAGGACACTTCGGGAACATAATACAACACAACCACAGCTGCATTTCCAAAGCATTTGGATTTCCAACATTCAATCTCATCATAGGTGCTTTGCTCCTACAACTCCTAAGGACAACAAAAATAAATACCACTAACGACAGCATGTATGCAGAGACAACAGACAAAGCAAAGAATAAAGACATATTTAGAAGTATTCTTTTAATTTTTATGCCTATTCTATATGTAAATAAATATTTGCATAAATCTAGAACAAAACTTTCTTCAAGACTCCTACTTATATTCAGACAAATTAGGTCTCTAGCAGGAGATAAGCCTCCACTGAAACCTGGCAATTCTCTTAATATATTACAAAATCATCCAAAGTAATAACTGTGTTTAGATGAATGATCTTAAGAACATAAGTCACCCAAGTTTTCTTATCATCATCTTAAAAACCCACCCAGTGAAAATACGTATTTTTTCCTCAGCTTCTCAACAGCAGAATCAGAAAGCTATCTAAAAAATTAAGCCAATAAAAGAAAATCACTTTGGTTGCAAGATCACACATATGTCAAGAAATGTATAATACACATATTGTAACAGAACATTCAGCCTTACTAGAAAATGTATTAACATTGGAAAAAAGTTTACTAAATCTTCAAAATGAAAGAGCTACTTTACCCAGCTCTCAAAACGATACAGTTGTACAGAAGGAGTCAAGTGGCAAATTTGATATAGACTTATATACATAGATATTGAAGAATGAACACTAAGCATATGGTAGAGCTTTTAGAACTGTGCTTAAATGCCTCTTTTAAACATCTATTCAAAACTGCGTAAAATATTTCACCAAATTTTTATAAATTTCCTTTTTTTTACTTCAAAAATTCTATATCACTTAGCCACCTCAAGATGACAGAAGACTACACTTCCACTACAAATGGTCTATAAATATTGTACAGGTGTATGGAAATGAAGAGGGATAAGGTTATTTTGTCTCATGCCATGACAGAACCAAGGAATACCAAATTCAACCAGTGGGTGTTTGGCTCACAGGCACCACAGAGGATTTTTCACACAACATGGAACAGCCAGTGGAACCCCTTGTCAGGATGTTGTCAAGGCTACAATGGTATGTGAACTCAAGAGGTAACTGTAAAAGTTCACAGACAATCTACCAGGGTTATTAAATCCAAAACAACACCCTTTGTTCAGCAGGATTCTGACCCCCAAGCAATCACCGACAGGGAGAGTTCACCCTGGATGCATCACTCCATGCTTGCACTATTCTTAGGTTTCCCTTAGTTAGTATGTACTTCTGTCCCATCTTTACTATTTCCTCTTACACCCCTTCACAGCCCTTCAAACGACCTGTAACGAGGGCTGGAAGAACTCATGGAAAAGTGGAACATGGAGGAAGCTGGCCACAGACACGTAAGAGTCAGCTGAGTGGCCATTCCTCTGTAACTCCACCTCCCCCAGAGCTGTCCAATTCCTCATACACAGATCAGCATCCACTGTTTTCACAAATAGGAATTAGCACAGGTGTCTAGTTTCATTTCCTCCCATGAACAGCAAACCTCAGATGATGGAAACCAGAGCCTGTTTCATTATACTTTTTTTTAAGATGTATTCAATCATTATCTTGTTTATTCCTGTGTTATGCTGGTACTTGATCTTGCAGCAGCATCTGGAAAAGTCCTAGAAAGTAGCATATGTTCCAGTCTTTTGTAACAAATTGGTCATCCTACTTGTGACCCAAAAGTAATTGTTTAACAACTATCTGACATCTTCTCATAGCATTTTTCACAAATGCTTGACAGCGACCTGTGACTATGGTTTGCTCAGGATACTCCTGTCCTTTAAAGAAGTACAGCTTCCCAAAAATTGTAAGCAGATTCAGTGTAACAGCAAGCCTACCCTGCTGCACCTGCCAGCCTTCAGTACCAACTTAAACAAGGCATTTCTTGCCAGGATGTCTGCCTCTCATGATAAACCTTCCATAAAATATAAAATTGGGAAGTGGGTGCAAGTTACACTCCTGCTTGACACAGAATGAACATACATTTCTGTGCTTGCTTCCAGTGTACCTAATAGTATTAGACAATTTTTTGTCCCCACTTCTGAGGTTTATGATAGATGCCTTATCCAGACAAGAGTCTTAATTTTTCCACTCTACAGCACACTTCAGAAATCCATGTTACGAAGTAAAGCACTAGAGAAGGACACAACAAATAAAGCCACTTTGACAGCACCAAGTACGACCAGACAAGGAAATAATCCTAAACCACTAGCCCATATAATCCTTCCCATAAAGCACAAGGAAAAGATACCTCAGAAGCAGAATCAAGATCACAAAAGCAATCAGGTTGAAAAAGATCAGCGAGTCCAGCTTTTGACCCAACACCATCATGTCAAATAGACCAGGCCACTGATTGCCACGTCCAGTCTTTCCTTAAACACCTCCAGGGACGGCGACTCCATCCCCTCCCTGGGCAGCCCATTCCAATGTCTAATCACCCTACTTGTGTAGGCATTCTTCCTGATGCTCAAACAATTGTGAAAAACTACGGAAACGGAACGGGCTGCATCCCAAAGTTTGGGAACCTGACCCTTTCATCTACCACCTACTTACGTGGCAGCTCCGACAGGACCATTTGCACCATCTGCCGCAGAGGCGCTGACTCGGGGTCAGTGTCTCACACGGATCTGCACCGCTTCGGACCGCAAAACTTTACACAACCTGCAGCCGAGACAGGAGAGTGGGGGGGGCCCGCTACACCGCCTCCCGCTGCCGAGCGGCGCTTGCGAGGAGCCCCGAGCGGCCCTCAGCGCCCCCCGCGCCCGCGACACC